>JADLZN010005347.1:0-268700 GCA_018155175.1 Sinocyclocheilus anophthalmus
CAGTACATTTAAAAAAAATTTTTGTCAAACGAAAGTAATTACCATATTTTAATTTAGTAGCATGCTTAATTAAATAAACTGCATGGGAGGATTATGTTTTGTTAAAGGGGTCATGAAATGAACTTTTATTATTTTGTACTGTTCTCTGAGGTCCACTTATAATGTTATCAAGATTTTTACATAAAAAAACATAATTTAGAAGTAATAGGTATTTTCTGTCCTGTTTTGACCCCCCTCATCTGAACGATTTGTTTGAATAGGCATGGCGGATTGTAGATGTTTGTATACATGTTGTGTATGTTTGACAGCCTACAGCATTCACAGATGGAAGCATAAATACTCAGTACATATCAAACGATCTGTAATACAAGACAAAGCAATAGCGATCACATAATAAAAAAGTTACTCACACTTGTGTGGTGCAACATTACTATCGGATCCAATATAGTCGGCACAACATTGTCTTTTAGTTCTCAATCTTTCTGAAAATCCTGTGTCGATTTGTGCCTTGACTGTAAATTAATCCGCGGTAAAATGATGTGAACAAAAGTTCTTACTGACGTGGTCTGGATTTTCATTAAAAATAAAGTTCATCCATCCTAATGTTGGGATCAGAAGCAAGATCCACAACTTGGCACTGTACAGCATCTTGTTGTCTTTGAAGCCATCTTTATCGTTTGATTTCTGTCTAGACCTGCGTTTGCCTCTCTCGTTATTATTTACCTACTACATGTGTGAATCGGTGGGCGGGACTAAACAGGCAGTGATGTTGAAGCAGGTGTTGATCTTCTTCTGTGGAGGCGGGGTTTAGCAACACTATTACGTCATAAAGTGGCACATTCCACAACCTTTGAAGCTTGAATGCTTCAGTCCACATTTATTGTACTGGTAATGAACAGAATGACTAGAGCATTATTTAAAAAATGAATAAATAGAAGTTGGTTGGGGGGCACAATGAAAATTTGGAATGACAGTAGGGTGATGAATATTTATTTTGGGTGAACCTGTAAATTTATCGTGTTTAATGAAATTATGTCAATTGTGACCAAACGTTTCACAGAATTAGCTAATTTTAATTAAATTATTTTGAGCAAGCAGTGAAGATCCATTTTTATGTGATCCAACTGCTAAACATAGTCAAATAAACAAGAAAGCTAATTCCTGTAAGTGTCAGTTATAACCCACATCCATTTTCTTCCCTCTGGAAGACACCATTTTCTTTGAATCAGTTTTTTTTCTGAACCCCAAGCTCCTTACGGTCTCAGTGTTTCCTTCCTTGTGTTTTATCTCCCTTTCATTATCATTTGTTATTTACTTTCCTCTGCGCACAAATATATATTTTTTCTCTGGTAAATAAACCGCCTCCTCTAAGCTGCACAGGATGAGCCGTGTTCTCTTCATCATCTGTTTCAGCTCTTCGAGATACGCACACACACACCAGTCACCATCCTTACAGTAAATTAGACACTGATCACTGTGTCTCTTTCCCCTGAATCTTTTGTTTAGGGACTGACAGGTGCTGTAGCGCGGGTGGACGTAGAGGTGAGTTCCTGTAGATAGGTCTTTGCCCCTGGCTGACGTGAGACACGGCCAGACTTTAGAACTCGTTTCTGCTGGTCTGCATGTGAAACAGACAGCACTTCATACTGTTTCAGCCCGTCAGCAATGAGTCATGTTCATTGTGAATGTAGCAGAGGGAGAAAAAAAATAATCCTCTCCATACAAGGTTGTTTAGTCTCTCTCTATTCCTTTTATGGAATATAGTTTTTCAGAAGAACAGAATTGCAGAAGAGTTAAACTTGCATGTGCAGCTGCATGGATTTGGGATTCATAGCAGTTCTATAGGCACTGAAATACACAATTTATTGTATCTTTTGTTGAGTTCAAAGACTGTCTGTCCATTCAAATGCTAGACTGGTTGAGTGACACCCAGTGTCCTTAAAAACTATTAACCACACTATGTGAGATCAGCCAAGACTACATTAAATGCAGGTTTACTTGCATACATTTTGTGCCTGAGCATTTAATGGTGAATTTCATATATTTCAGTATTTAATATTATGGACATATACATTTACTTTAGTATGAAAAACAATGCAGTTGCGTTGAGTTTTAATAAATTGCATTGTTATCTGCAACATGATAATGCTAACTTCTATTTTAGGCTGTCAAGTCCTGGTCCAGAAAAGCCACATTCTGACATGGCGTCTCAATCAGCTCCATAGTTCGGTAGTCAGGGCTCTGATCAGGGAGTCAGCCATTTTAAGGTGCTGTCTCAATCGTGAAATCCTTTCAGTGCACTGGAATGTTCGCACAATATTCTCACAAATGCTCTGTAACCAAACCTGGGAAGATAGATGTGCACAGTAACACTATGATTCACATACCGGAATTAGTTACCTTTCGGAAGAGTGAAGCATAAACGCACAAGCAATGCGTAATATAAAGCTTTTTTGTTAAAATTTTGGGGTGGGGGGGGGGGCACGTGATAGAAGATTTGAAAAGACAACCTTTTTTTATTATTAGATGTCAGCATAAACACATATAGCTAGACAGGCAGAACACCTCTAGTTAACAATTATTATTAATATTCAGCTGAAAGGTTGTAGGGATATGTAACAGAACATGTTTAAAGAGCATACAAATAAAATCATAAAGATATAGGTCTTGTCTGTTTTTCTACAACATTGTACATTGACGTTTTCAATTGAGTAATCACTGTCAATGTGTAGTGCAAGGATCTCTAATGCTGCTCCTGGAGAGCTACAGTCCTGCAAACTTCTGTTCCAACTCTGCTCCAACACATCTACCTATAATGATCAATACCTACCTATAATTCAGGTGTGTTTGATTGGAGTTGGAGCTGAAATCTACAGGTCGGTAGCTCTCCATGAGCAGGGCTGGAGACCCCTGGTGTTCTGTGTCAGGGTCCTTACCAGTGCCTGGATTTGTGTACACCAGGGGTGTCCAATCCTGTTCCTGGAGATCTACCTACCATCAAGAGTTCAGCTCCAACCCTGATCAAACACAAATTAACCAACTAATTAGGATCTGAAGGAGCACTTGATAATTACAGACAGGTGAGTTAGGTACACGATATATATTGATTCCCAAGCTTGGGAGCTAGGAAGCTGATTGAGATGCATCCAGAGGTTTGCTGTACCACCTGACCGCCGCCAGATTCATTTAGGTGCTACTTCTGTTGTTTCTGTTTCTGTTGTTCTGTTGTCATCTCAGAATTACATTAATTACGGCATGGTCTGATCGCAGCTTTACTAAGAACTGTCATGCGTTTGAGCAGGTTGGAGGTAAACTGCAGGAAAGTGGCCCTCCAGGAGCGGATTATACTCCCCCTGATCTATTGCGTGCTTCTAAAACCTGTGCCCATGGGTACATTCTTTTTTTTTTTCTTCTTTTTTCATCGTTGGAAGGACTGTGTCCAGGTACAGTGCATATCTCGACTGCCACGTCATCAAGCTCCATCAAAGGATATTCCAGTTTGAAGGATCCTTGGAAGGCTGTCTTAATTTCTCGTCCTTATTCAACCTGTCTTGAAGGATGCATCAGGTGTATCCTTCGCGTCCTTCAATCCCCTACAATCTTTTGCACACATTCCAACTCACGAAAAATGTTTAGCTGAAAATTAATTGGCACTGAGCTAGTCCAAGTATACATTTTGCAATGAAAGACAAAAAAAATGGTTTTGGAGATGAATGCATTGTTTTGTTGTAAATTAATCACATAATGCTAAATTGTGCATAATATAAACCACTGGGAGACCACAGGCACAGGCGGTTGTCATTACCTTTACTGCATTAATATGAAGACAGTTAAAAAAAAGATTTTTAATATGAAGTATTTTTCAAATTATAATTTTAATAGAGGTTTTGTGCGGTGAGCATGGGCGCCGTCCCTGCAGTCACAACACGAAAATACTATTAAAATTCAAATTTGAAGAATACTTTATATTGAAAATGTTTATATTAACTGACTTTCCATTAATGCAGTACAGATAATAACAACCATCTGTGGTCTCCCAGTGGTTTATATTATGCACAATTTATCATTACGTGATTCATTTACAACTAAACAAAAGAAAACATAATACTTTACATCAAAAATATTTTTTTTGTCTTGTATAACATAATAAAATTGAAAAATCCCAGTGTCGATTCATTTCAGCTGATTAATTTTTCACGAATCCTTCAAAACAGACCGAATGAAGGACATGAAATGATGACTGCCTACTAAGGATCCTTCCAATTGAGACTTTATGATGTGGCAGTCTAGATATGCAGCCTTACAATTCATCAGCTCGTTAATAAAGACTGCAAGACTTGGGTTGCATCCGAAAACTTAGGTAGCTGACTTGTTGCCCTATCAGGCAATGACTCTGCAGGCAGCATTTGCACACAAAGGTACCTTCCAAAATGGATTTTTAGACAGATTTATGAGAAAGCATAATAGTTTAATGATCTACAACAAAATAGAATGAGTTTTGATGATAACTAAATTAATATTTAATTATTATAATACTGATTTCTCACTAGAAATGACATCAAGTGTGGAAAAAGTTGGTCAAAACGTTCATTTACACACAAAGTGACCACCAACCACAACTTTCAGATCTTTCTTTTTTAGCGCAACTGTCACAGAATGGAACGCACTGGATAGTGGATAATTATTTTCAGTAGGCTTTGAGCTACACAATGATATTTACTGTGCCTCATGTTTAAGAATATATGTGTCAAGAGTCATCATAGGCTTTTCCTGTTTGTACATCAGGTTATTATTTGAATTTCATGAAAGCTTGTAAAAAACATAATAATTTAGTTAATCTTAAATGTAATACTTTAGCAAATCTTGACATATTCAGGTTTGTACATATAGTGTTGTGGATGCCTCATTTAGACAAAATTTAAATATATTCTAAAGATATAGTATTTTAAAATATAATTTTGCATTGGGTATCGTCATTGGCCATAACATTAATTTACAATACTTATTGGAAACTTTAATATTGTTGCATTCCTAATCATGCATTTATCTGTGTTTTTGTTGGCATCAAAGGTCTTGCATCTAGTCAGACTCTATGCTGTTTTAGAATGTTAATATATATTTATATTGTATTGTATCAGTTGATACTGGAATATTCATGTTAATTTTCACAATTTTGACATGTCAACATGTATTTAATAACAATTTCAAATATTATATTTGCCAAATCTCATAGCATTTCAAGTTTTTTGTATGTTATAATGTGATGACTAAATTGACATGCAGCATTTAAAACAATCACGTTTTAGTTTTTAGTGTTTTGGTTTTTATTTATTTAGACTAAATAAGTTTAAAATAGAATTTTAGTATTGGCCATAGCATTAAAATATTTATTGAAAATTTTAATATTGTTGCATCACTAATCATGCATAATCATCTGATCAGACTCTATGCTGTTTTGGAATATTAATACATTTGAGTGTTTAATTTTAAATTACTTGTGTATGATACAAATTGTAGTACCTTGTGCAAATTCATCTGTCACTGGGCAGAAGCAAGAAATAAGGCAGAACCTCACATGAACATGTTGCTTGACATTTTTGTTTACTCTTGTATGATAAACAATTCTGGTACTGTGTTTGGGGGCCACTTGATGTCCAATGTAAAATCTATGTCCTGAAGCAAAAACAGTTGAGAAGCGCCGCTCTAAACAACACGTTTCTTTCTAGTGTTGATGAGAACACCCAGGATTTGACTAGTTCCACCTTACAAATGATGAGGTGAATCTTTCATCAGGATATATCCCCCGCTCTGGCTGTCCTGCTGTTGTTGATCTGATCTGGGCCAGTTGGTACTTGAGCAAAGAGGCTTTGGACTTCACATGAACAGCAGGTGTGCTGCCCTCTGAGTCAATTTCCCACCTATGGCTTCATCCCAGGGCGACTTCTCAGCATTGCAATATCTAGCACTGATATTCCTACCTCCTCTGAGGTCACGCTATATATTACTGTAGTGCTGTTTGGGAGATTGCACTTTCTTTCTTGTCTTGTCTTTTTTTTTCTTTTTTACATTTGAACCATATTTTGTCTGATTGTGCTGTCTTACTTTTATGCTTGTTTTGTCTTGTTTCAGTCGGACAGACCGCAGCTTTAGCTGACTGATTTAACATGTTACTTTTATTCTGCAAGCCATTATGAAAATAATGCCCGCTGACATACTTTTCTGAATGTGTTATTGTGATGTTTACTGTGGATCAAACAGGATTGATTATCAGATCTGACTCCATTGCATTTATAGACCGAGAAAAACAGAAGAGAAAGAGGTTTGCATGTCCGGAAGGACGAGTCGGTATCCAACGCTGAGATACAGTCTTCAGTCACCTTGAGATCTCCATGGTAGCACTTCATCTTATACTCTTAATGACTTAACTCATCTAATTATTTGTTCAGTGAGAAGTCAATTAGGAGATTCCCCAGGTCTTGAGCAACTGCGGATGTGAGAGATCAGTGAATGTAGGTCCAGACAAGTCTTTAAATGACCCTGAGAATCACTGTGATATTACCACGATGGTATTTGTGATGGATTGCACTGATTCATAATTTTAATAGGAAAAATATGAAACCGCTGAAACAATGTAATTTACAATAACTCGTTTTGTTCAGTCTGTCTTTGTTGTTTCTCTTCAGTTGTTTTTAATCATGCACTGGAATTAGTTAAAAAAACGAGGACAGAACGTATTGTAGTTCATTTCGTGAGCCAAACTAAGCATCGATTTGAATCCAGCCTCACATTCAGTATTAATTTCTCATCAGCTTAGAAATAATCTTTATTAGTTTGGATTTACCGACCCATCAAAGCTGATTTTTGCTTGTACCATATGTAGATTTAACATTAGCGTGTAATCCCAAGCTCGTCTGCTGCCGAATGCTCCCCGCCCATGTCTTGTCATAACGTAATCTCACATGTGTGATAGTATCATTGTTTTTTGGCAAATAAACAAGGTTAAGTCGTGACAAAAACAAAAGCATCTTTGCCTCGGGTTTGCTGCATCAACATTTTGCACCAATTGCAAAACAAAGCTATTTATTTACATGTTGAAAATAACGAACGAGCATGACCTAAGTTTTTTCTCATTTTCATCAAAGCAAACGTTCTCATTTGCGTTTAATTAAAAGTGAAAGCCTGGTAGATGTAGGCATTGCAGGGGCGGTGCTTGAAATAAGCAGACTCACAAAGGTCATGCTATGAAAGAATGGCTCATCTGTAATGATTGGCCACCAGCTCTCAGTCATTCATAAAGAAATAAAGAGAGAGTGAAGGAGATGGAGAAGTGTGTATGCGTAGAGCAGCCTCACAAATGTGGTAATGTGTGTAGCCACACATGGCTCAACTTTCAAAGGGACTAATTAATAAAACAGCATTGGCCCCCTCATGTTGCTTGTCAGTGTGGACAAAAGCAGGCCTGTTAAGCTCTGGACACCCTATTCCCTTGCCAGCTAACTCAAGTCGGCCAAATGATGGGAGGCCCTATTTTGCCACAGGCAAAGCAATCGCTAATCAGCTGTTAATGAGCTTAATTAGACGTTAAAATATCTCAGCGTATCAAACAGCTCCATGTTTGACATGTGTCTGATACGCTGCCCAACTCACTTTATAATTGAGCTTCATCTGCATCAGTATAATTAGGCCTACTAGAAATATCTGTATATTTATTATACTATTTAAATGTTTGTTTACTTATTTAATAATTTTGAAACCATGTTGTTTTTTTCAGTTTCATTCTGTCTGAAGTCTTTTTCATTGTAGAAGTAAGCTATTTCCAAACCAGGAAATATTACGCAACACTTTCAGTGAAATGTCCAGTGAGTGGTGCTAAAAGGAGTGTTCAGTTTATCGAAAACAGATAAGCGTTTTATTATGTCGATTTATTGTACATATAGCGGAAAGTTCAGAATGAAATGTTGTGGAGTGGTGTGGCTGTGTATCTGCACGAATCTGGCGATAAGATAGGTATCAAATACAGTGGGTGCAATACGATACGTACAATATTGCGATACTGTAAGCAAAGACGAGATATTGGAATATTCTTATTGTAGGAATAGGAGAATAGGAGTATTTTAGGAAAAAATGTTATAGGTATATATATATATATATCATATATATATACTAATATTTTAACCAGAAAACGTGGATCTGCATTGCATGAATTGTACCTGTAACATTTCAACGCAATGAACACTTTTGTGCAGTACAAGTAAAGGGGGACAATAATGCTTGCCGGGAGTGCGATTTGACTGATCATGGTCGAGGGAGGGATGACTACAAGACATTGTGGAGGATTTGCTACTAAAACAGATGCCGGAGCTCATGACAAATATCTTATTATCGTAAGATGCGCTCCCTTTACACAGAGTGCGCATGATCGCGAAATCAAAAGTGAAATGTTTGCGGGAGCGGGCGGGACTGGACAAACCTTGCAGTAGCGGAACACACAGTTGTCACTGTTTAAGTTCGAGGTACGAGACGCTGTATATATAGCGCGTGGGATATAAACTCAAACGAAAACAGCTGCCATGATATGGTAACATTTTAAAAAAAATATTGATATTGCGTTTTTGAGAATCGATACAGTATCGCCAAACAAAATATCGTGATACTTCTGTATCGATATTTTCTTATACCCCTACTCTCAAGCTAACTGTTAGTGTTAAAAAAGGAAACTTGAGCTAAAAATGTTTGTCAGTGCCACCATTCCATTTTTTTTCTTATATCTTAAGATGCGCTCCCTTTACACAGTGCGCGTGATCGCGAAATCGAAAGTGAAAGTGAACAGCACGAGCGCTCATTCAAAATAGATTTAAATACTCCCCATTGATAGCGACTCCCTGATACGCGAAAAATATATGTAATATTAGAATGTTTGCGGGAGCGGGCGGGACTGGACAAACCTTGCAGGAGCGGAACACGCACGTTGTTCACTGTTTAAGTTCAGAGGTAAGAAGACTGCTATATAGCGGTCGGGATATAAACTCAAAACGAAACAGCTGCCATGAATCTGGTATACATTTAAAAAAATATATATCGATATTGCATTTTTGAGAATCGATACAGTATCGCCAAACTAAATATCGCGATACTCGTGTATCGATATTTTCTTACACCCCTACTCTCAACCTAACTGATAGTGTTGAAAAAGGAAACTTGAGCTAAAAATGTTTGCCAGTTCCACCATGCCATTTTAGCTTGCTTGTACAATTCTTTGAGCTCTTTTATCATGACTTGTGTTTCACAGGACTCATACTTAAGTGCTTTGCATCACAAATGCAATGCTGTACCAGGTGAGCTACTGAGCAAGTTTACCTTGTCAGAAAAGCCATAGATATGGAGCTGGTTATGTGATTCAAACATCAAAATGTATTAGTTTTAAAATCATGCAGTGTTTTGAGGTCATGGCATAGTATTGGGCAACAAATCATGCAAAATAAGTCGTTATTATTCGATAATCTGCACATGCAAGAATTTGTGTAAACAATAATAAAAGTTGTTGCTGTTTTACTGACACTAGTGTGCATTTCAGCTGGAAAAAAGCAGTGAATTGTATTTGTTTTTGTACCTTGTATGTATGTAGGAGCATGTTTTCCCAGTGAGCTAATGACAGCAGGATAAGAATTAAGTCATTGGTTGTTTATGTCATGTGATTACCAATTTTTGTATTTAAGCCCTCATGTTTGCCACATTGTTGTATTGAAGTACGTATGCTGTTCCAGGTCATTGTTTAGTGTCAAGTCAAACTCATGTTAGTGTTTTGTTTCATGTCATGGATTAAGTTCTTAGTATATGCTTGTTTTTAGATCATTCTAAATAAACTGCTCTTGGGTTCTCTACGTCATCGTCATCATCTGCTTCATGTGAGCTATGTTATTGATTTCAAACTATTTTCAAAAAAAGGTTTCCTGACCACTCCCCATGTCTTCCATTGGTTGGAGCAACAGATCGCCACTCCCCCAAATCCATACTATTGGTTAAGTCAGTGTTACTGTGTCAGGATGTTTTCGTAGAACCACAGTTTTATTTTTCAGGGAAGTCAATCTAGTTTTATTTATATTTGTCAATGCATTTTAAAGAAACAGTTCAGACAAAAATAAAATAAATTTGAACTTTTCTCTGTCATTCATGTCAAACCTGTGTGAATTTCGTGCAACACAAAGAACACAAAGTGACCTCTCCAAGTGCCTGTGCTGCAGGGGATGCCATGTTCGCCCAAAACTAAGACGTGCACACAAAAAAATCTAATAAAGCATATTATGGAAATAAAATGTGTGCAAGTGAAAAGAGAGCAGATTTATTCCCCTCTCTGCCTGCTAATATGCTTATACATCATGATGCCGTATAATGGCTCACTTTGAACAGATGCTCAATGGCAACAGGGATAGAAAATACAGCTCTGTGTTTGTAGGCCAGACTTGCATTGATTGCTATAGCAGTGCCACACAGTCGTTGACAGGTATCTCACTGAGGAAATGAAACCGAGAAGCCTGTTCTGTAGTGGCAAACCACTCTGTAGAAACATCAATATTTTAATCCCCCACGTTAATCATTTTCATCAGTCTGGTTGCATCTTAATGTGCGTAGACCAAGTTCTGATTTTTTTTTTCTAACTCAAATGTGATTTATGAGCTTCATTTTATCAATTGATAATGCATGTGCTGCACTGGTAACCACTGTCCGTTTCTCTTCACATACACAGTAGGACAGGTCTGGATAAAGTCGTGTATTCTTTAGTGATAATGCTGGTTTCATTTGGAGTGATGATTTACTTTAGGGTTGATATGCAGTGACTGAAAGCAGCCGCTGTCAGTAAGATAGGCAGATGTACCAGAGATGTCGTGACTTTAATTGTGTTGATTATTGGAGATCTTTCATAGTTGTATTGACTTGCTGTCCCGCCGCTGTTACTCACCTGATAGTTTCATTGTTTAAATGTAGATGTATATGGATATTGACCAGTGGCTTGTCCTGTTATTCAAGATGAGAAACAAACGTCCAGCTGGACATAAGAGTGATGGGGGCAATTTGCAAACACTGTACGGCATGATTCGGTTATGCATTTGCATGTTTGTGTGAAGAGTTTTATTATATGCAGAATAAAAAAATATATAAATTTTTTTTTTAATCTTAGTGAGATGAAAGTGTATATTTAAATGTATAATTTTATGTATATATATTTATGGTTACATTTATTTAATTGGTAGATGTCTTGCATTGTTGTTGTTCATATTATTTTTTCATTAAAACATTAAAACTCTCTTATAACTAAAATAAATAGTGAATAATGAGTATTTTTTTAAACCGGCCATAGAAAAGTCTATCGTGTTTTGAAATAGAAAAAAATAGAAAATAATTTGATTCAGAAATACTATTAAAAAACAGTATATTTGAAATATAGGGACATTTTAAAGAAACGTTCTATCTTTTCTTATTTAAAAAACTGTATTATGTCTGTGAGCAAGAGGAGCTGATAATTGATCTACAGCTCAGGCCCTGATCCTTTATGAAGTCATTTACATGATGATTTGATTGTCAAGAAGAGAAAATGCCAAAAGAACAACATTTATTCTGGAAAAAAAAACTTTTATAAGACTAAAATGTCGTTCCTTTTGATTTATGCATTCTTGCGGGTACCCCCAAGTTTTTTTTTAATAAAAAATTAAAATTTAAAAAAATTATATACAACAAAATGATACATAAAATTATATACACCAAACTGAATACAGCATCTTTTAATGATCCCAAACCAATCTGTAATAAATGTCCCTATTTTATGAGTGATAGCATAACTAAAAACTTTTTATCATGTTGTGTTAATTTTTTAAAAATATTATCATGAAATAGATTTGTGAATCATTCTGCAACCACATTATCAGTTTTTTTCAGTTTTTGGAATTTTATAAGCACTGGCTCCTTTTTTTCAGCACAAGTGTAAAATGCAATTTCTGAAGCAGCATGGCTGCTGGTGGCGCGCCGGTGTTGATGTATTACGGATTCATGCGGTGTGAATCTCCTCTGCTGATTCCTGTCTGGGCCTCATTTGCTTTGGGGGGAGATAGATGTGGTAGTGGGCGGTGGTGAAAACATGCAATTTTGCTTCAATCTCCCTGTGAGCAGTGAGACCTAACAGAGTCCAAACCTTGTTGCAGAGAAAAAACGAATCCTTTGCAAGTTGATTTTTGGTCAAAAAGATGAGCTCCCTTCCAATAATACACAGTCTCTTTCTGGTCAAACTGTTTTTCTCTTGATTGATCTGACTCCTCGTTCATTTCATATAGCTTGAAATAATTTAAACCTAATCAATGTTTGGCATAGCATAGAGACTATAAAGGGACTGCATCACTTATAATGCTGATACAACATGCATTTACTCAGCTCTGCAGTTTTTAATGCCTTCTCCACATTTACTCATAGATTCTCTTTGCTCAAGAGCCTGAAGTAGCCAAGTTCTCGACCTTTACATCAAAACATCAAAAAGTCAAGGTCATTTTTGTCTGGGTATTTAATAGTATTCACCCTGACCTGCAAATAAAGTTTCTGCCTGGCCAGTGCTGAATTCTGATTCGATCAGCGAACCCCTCAAAGGTCAATCTAAGCATTATTTCATTTTTTTTGGTGCTTGCTGGATTCCTTGTGAGAGATCTCAAATGTTAGATTAAGACGTATTGATCCGTGTTTACTGTTGAGGTTATTAGTGAGTGAATGCACATGTATTATGCTTTTAATAAATCAGAATTAGACCAGATAGCAGAAAAATTTTACTGTTTTGATTTATTTTGTTGAAATGGTGGTCCATCACTCAACGTTTAATTTGTAGCATTTATTTAGAGATTCATTTCTAAGTCTGATTTAATATGGGTGTGCACATCTGTTAAATAAAACTAACTTAAGACAGACAGCTGTCATGGTTGTGATATGTTAGGTGATAGCTAGATTATTATAATATAAGTTTTTTGTACTAGAAAGAAATTCATACTAATTCATGCAAAACTAATCTGGTCAAGAGTGATTGGATTGGACTGGTAGATAGTTGTTAGAACCAATTGCTCCATACAATATTACTGAATCCAACACGTACACATTTTATATTTATTTTGTTACAGTTAAAAGTCTAGATACACAAATAATCTTGTATTCATTTATTTTGTATATGAAACACCAAATATCAAAATTGAAGCAAGCCAGCTTGATTAAGATAAAAGTGGGCATAAAAGGGGCATCATTGTGTACTCACAAATATATATTATTTTAATAAAAAAACAAACCTTTGCTTACATGAGAAAATGCTCAGTAGTTAAGTACACAACTACAAATTGAATCAGTATTGTTTAATGTATATTATGTATATTAAGTAATATTATGTAATGTATATAAGGATGTATATTTTAATGTTTTAATTTTATGTTTTCACAAAGAAGAAATTGAAAGAGGGACAAATGATAGAAGACCACAACCATCAAGTAATTATGGTAAAAAAACATAAAAAGTTACTACTTATGGTAGCTAAAGATGCACATCTGACAATAGATTTATTGCTCGGTTTGTTTGTAGCGGCCTTTTAAAAGGGACATACTGTGGTCCATCTCTGGGAAAAAAGTAATAGATATAGAAAAAAGTATATGGAGAGATTATGCGTTGTGCACTAATGTGGCTTTCAGACATTGAAGTTGACTTTGTGCAGCAGATGCAGGATATGTGTGAGACGATGTCAACAGTTTCTCAGTAATTGTTTGTCAGTAATTTCAGTATTTTCTGAAGTTTTTTGTTATGACAGATATGCAGACAAAGTTTCAACACAAAAATGGACTGAAGTGCATCTTATAAATTATTGTGCTTGCAATGCAGTTCTGTGCAGTCTAATTTCCATGAAGTTTTAGCACATATCACAATCATGAGCTATCATGATGTTTTTTTCTCCTTTAAATATTCAGTTTAGTTTGTCGGTGATATTTTAGTTCACATTAGAATCCAGATATCTATCGTATTAAACTATGAGAAGTTCCCTAGAAATAGGGATTCTTATTGCTTCGGCCTATCTCTAAATTCAGACTAGCTGGCAGGGATTAGACCGCATGGGGAGGATCATCTGCATGTCCTCCTCCATTCAGTTTTTCGTGCTTGGAAAAAAAAAATCACAGATAAAAAACAAACAAAAGTCCAGCTGTTCCTTTTAAAAAAAAAAACCTGGCCAAACAGGCTCCACTTCACGTTTGTCCCTCTTTTAGAAGTCCACCCGTATTTAACATATGCAACAGACTGTGTTAAATTCTTTTAAAAGCTAAGCCAATTAATACGGAGTCAAGAATTAATTCTCAGGACTGTCGTGACTATATAGGGCTGCTGGGAGGTGATGAGACCTTGAGTGTGTCCTATCTGACTCGAGTGAATCAGGATGCTAAAGAGTAACACAGCCCTGAGAGGATTAGCAAGGCCTCATGGCCTTGCATTCAGAAATCAACCCCATTGTCTTGATGGCATTTGAATAACAATGCGCAAAGTAAGCTGACATTTTTTTGATTGCACACCAGCGGCCACAGCATGGAAATGCAGTTGTTGGGAACATGGCTGGAGTCTATGAAACAGGAGATAAGGGCTTGCTGAGCTGGTACAAAACGGCCGTGACTGGTCTGGCATGTGACAGGCAGCGAGGCCGATCTTCAATAAAGCCACATGATTTGAACACGTATCAATGGAGTACATATCATTTGTTAATTGATTTGTTGAGGGTAATGCTGTTCAGGTGCCCTGTAATCCTGATTAGAAGTCCAACCCGGACCCTTTAAATGCATATTGATATATTGATCGTGTATGTTGCTCTGAGCTCTCCCATCCGATGGGGATCTTTACACCTCACCCTTTGGCTACTCATCAGCCAATGGAGAATTATGCTTTTACATAACAGCTGTTTTCTTTCAGTCTTGGAATGATGTCACCCTGTCGTCCCACTGTGGGGTATTTTTTTGTATTGACAGATTTTGATGTGGGCCAATCATGGGTGCACATACACAAGATGTTTATGACCCGCTCCAGCTAAGCAAAGGTGGATCTGGGTCAGTAAAACACATCACCTGCAGAGCATTTTATATCTAATTTATGCATCTTCATGGCCTCTGGGACAAACCTTGATGTTGTAGGATGTTTCTTGACTGCCTAGATGTGGGTAAGGTGGTAGAAATAGAGCACACCTTTTCCTTTTTCTTTTTCTTCAGCATGGTAGTGTTGGATATATAAAGGCCCTGTGAACTTGGAAAGTGTCATTTTTGTACATGCCTGTTTTGACGGCTATTTATGCTAGTGTGGTCCTTTAAATTTGTCAAAATGCTCTTTCACAAATATTCACATTTAAAATGGTTTCTTTCTTTTATACATTTTTAATACATTTGAATTCATATTAATATGAACTTACAGCAGTTTTTTGTTCATAGTTTTGAGTGTTCTTTGTTATTTAAATAATTTTTTTAATTGATCAGTGTGTAACTAACACATTCATATTGTGAAAAATTATTTAAAAAAATTACTAAAATTTAGTTTACAAATATAAATTAAAAAGGCATTACTCCAGTCTCAGCATCACATGAATCCTCCAGAAAGATGCAATATTATGTAAGTATATTGCTATAATGGTTGCTTGGTGCTCAAGAAACATTTCCTACATTGTCAATGTTGAAAACAATTGTTCAACTTAAATTTTTTTTGTGGAAATTATAATACTTTTTTTTTCGAAGTTTCTTTCTATTTAAAGTTGAACAGAATAGAAAGTTCTATTAAATAAACAGCATTTATTTGAAATAGAAATGTTTTATAACATTATAAATGTTTTATTTATATCAATTTATTGTATTGGCTAATTAAAATATTTTGAAGGTCAATGTATTAAATTGACCTCCATCTTGACTTTTCATTTTTACCCATAACATTCAGTCTTTCTTTTTAATAATAAAAAGGACCAAAAATAATGATGCATCGTCCTGTACTACAAAGTTTTTTGTCCAATCAAATGTCCTCTAAAGTGAGAATCTCCCTCTATTAAAGGGATAGTTCACCCAAAATGAAATTTGATGTTTATCTGCTTACCCCCAGATTATCCAAGATGTAGGTGACTTTGTTTTTTTCAGTAGAACACATATGATGATTTTTAACTTTAGCTGTTGCAGTCTATCAGTCGTATAATGCCAATGGTAACAAAATCTATGAGAGTAAAAAAAATGCACAGACAAATCCAAAACCCTGCTGCTCCTGACGACACATTGATGTCCTAAAACAAGAAACTATCAGTTTGTGCCAGAAACCGAACAGTATTAATATAATTTTTTACCTCTAATACACCATCATGTCCAACTGTCTTTGGGCGCACACACGACTTCCGGTGCGTGAGGTGTGTATGCACACTGGCGTAGTTTACGTTAATGGGTGTATTGATATCCAGCCGAAGAGCAATCAACCATAACTTCAGGCGAGCAGGCTCAGAAGTTGGGAATACGTGGA
The DNA here is from genome assembly GCA_018155175.1 of Sinocyclocheilus anophthalmus. Classification (NCBI taxonomy): domain Eukaryota; kingdom Metazoa; phylum Chordata; class Actinopteri; order Cypriniformes; family Cyprinidae; genus Sinocyclocheilus; species Sinocyclocheilus anophthalmus. Next base: position 16,531 of record JADLZN010005347.1, read on the forward strand.
AAGTCACCACTCCCGAATGAGTTCGCGCGAGAGAACGTAATCTTTTAGTTTTAAGTCGGTTTGAACAATTCGGATAAGCGCAAGTAAGTACCATTTTAATTAGCCGTCGTACCTACAATGACTGTGCACTGTGTAAACAATGAGTGACGTATACGTGCAAGAGATCACTTCCGGCGCTTCTGTAAACTACGCCAGAGCGCGTACACAACTCACGCACCAGATGCCTGCGCGCGCACAAAGCAGTTGGACATAGTGTTGTATAGGAGGTAAAAAATTATATAAAAACTGTTCAGTTTCTGGCATAAACCGATCGTTTCATGTCTTAGGACACCAATGTGTCGTCACGAGCCGCAGGGTTTAATTTGGATTTGTCTGTGCATGTTTTTTTTACTCTGATAGATTTTGTTACCATTGCCATGCATTATACGACTGATAGACTGCAACGGTTAAAGTTTTGAAAAGTTTATGAAAGTTTATGAAAAGTCAAATTTTCATTCTTGGGTGAACTATCCCTTTAAGTAATAAATCATAGTTCATAGATACAACATAAGTAAAGCTGATCGGCTGTTTAAAAGATATGTCAAACTTCTAGTTTCAAAAGGAAGTACATCAAAAAAGGAAATAAAACTATTTCATGGAAATCAGATAAGGTAGTTTCGTCTAATTAAAACACATCTGTTCATAAAACAAAACATTTCCCGCGTCTTCAGATCCAGCAAGATCTGTTTCCAAGCAGTAGCACAAATGAGGAAAAACAAGGCTACAAATTCATCAGCCTATAGGTCAGTCGTGCACAAAAGGTCTGTTCCTCTCCATGTAGAAGGTGTTTGCCATTTTCACTTTACTGTGAGACCCACAACCTTTACGCTGATGGAAGTATGGCAGTACATTTCTCTTGATCAGTCACTTTCAGATGCGTTTGTAACAGTTGCCATCCCAGCCTCGCAATCAGAGCCTGGAAATAATTAACTTTAATATGATCAGGAAAGATAAATTATTAAGAGCATTAGTCATACATTGGAAAAATCAGTTTGATAAGGGCATGAAGCACTGCATAGATGCCAAGAATTGGTAATGACTCTCTCATTTACATTTTATCATCCCTCTGGCAGCTGAAAAACAGAGAGAGCAATTAGTTAATTCGTTTAAATAAACTCCTTAGTTTTTGGAATTAGCAAGTAGCAGATAATGGGAATAATTCATCAGTTAGCAATTAATCGGGTCAGTAATCTCAGTTGTTAGATCTCAAACTACTCTTCACACAATGTTGCAGAGCTTTTTTTGTGTTAATTACGAAAGACAGCTTTGCTTATAATACAGAGCATATTGTATGAGCAGGGCATTAAGGAATTAAACATTTCAGTTTTGTTCACAATTAATGTCCAATCAAAGAGTTAATTAGAGCTCTGTGTGAACATCCTGCTCTGAACGAAGTAGCTAAACTGAACAAAAGTGTTCATTTGCTATGCGGGTGACGCATAGTAGCAGTGTTCATTTGGATGATTTGGTACAGTGAAGTACATTTTCCTCTCAGCAAAGGTGTCTTTGTCTTTGCTGCCTTTGAGGTTGAGAAATCTGTACCTGTTTTACGTTCATACATAACGTTACGTATGTCAAGCAGGCCGACCAACCTCAGAAATATACATCGGAGACCCGTTTGATGGCACTTTGGAGGGGTTGTACAGGGTGCTGTAATTGAAAACAAGTCCAGACCAAAAGAAAAGGCTTTAAATGTCAAGTCAAGGTCAAGTTTACAAACTCTTGTATGTGTTGATAACACAAGTGTATTTACTGGCGGCTGAAGCAGTACAATGGGATATGGTAGTGCAGCTTACTGAAAGTGAAAACAATGTTTTCAAGAGCTGGAACAGTAGGGGAGAGTTGGGGAAGATGTGTTGCTCCCTTTTTCTAGTAAACATTGTGCAATTTTTATCAAGTTTCTACATTATTATAAAGGACCCTTTGTGCACAGCTGCACATAAGAAGGATTATGGGAACATATACGGTCACTACTGTATTTCCTCACTACTCTAAATCAATTTACAGTACCGAAGTTGCCCACGAAAAACTGACCAATGGGAAGGGAGTTCTTTTTTGACTGTTTGGTGGAAGTGGCCGTGAAAGGACAAAAGAGAAATGCACCGTTAACTCGACAAAAGGTTAGTATATTATTTCTGTTTTATACAAAACTGCGATATTTTAAGATGTTTTCTCTTGTTAACAGCAAACTAACATTATTCATCGTGTCATTTTTCATGTTGGGAGTTGGAGCTTTTTTTCTGACCGACGGCCGGAATGCCGCCAAAAGGCTGATAACATCGACTGGTGAGTAAGTTAAGGTCACCATATTAGACGAAATAAACCTTAGTTAAAACGAGAAACACGTTTGTACGTTCTGCTGCCTTTTAATGCAAGTTAGCTCCTCTGGCGAGTCGTTATTTAACCTTAACAGTGAATTAACGTGAAATACTGCGTTAGGCAAACCACTGTTTCAGTTAGGGTTGCCACCTTGGGGAAGTCGTGGCCTAATGGTTAGAGAGTCGGACTCGTAACCCAAAGGTTGCGGGTTCAAGTCGCGTACCAGCAGGGATTGTAGGTGGGGGGAGTAAATGTACAAGTGCTCTCTTCCACCTTCAATACCAAGACTGAGGTGCCCTTGAGCAAGGCACCAAAACCCCAACTGCTGAGAAACAGGTTAAAATTTGTAAACTAAATGAAAATAAACTCTACTGTAAATGAAAATACGGTAATAATACTGTAAATAAAATACATTAAAGACATTATTGTACTGTAAATGCAATTACAGTAATAATACTGTTAAGTTTTTTACAGTAAATTACTGGTATCCAGCTACCAATAAGTTACTGTAAAGTTTACAGCAACCTATTTACAGTGTGGGGTTCATATATAGTTTAGAAATAGTCACCAGCCGCTTGACTAGTTTTAGTAATTAAAAAGCAAGTTCCATAAGATACGGTGCTCGATTGCGTAAGCTGGCCAAGCCGCTGTGATGGCACAGAGAGGAGTCCTTGAGAAGTTGGCGTGTTACAATTGCAAAGCACCTTTAAAACACAATAATTAGTGCCTCCAATCAATTCTTAAAATAATGGCATAAATACAAACCCCTTATGTAAGCGAATCGTGCCCACAGCTAAAGTTTAGGTGCTAAACTGTAAACACTTAAAACAATGTGGATACGTTAGCCGAATGCTAACGTGGCGAACAGATGAAACGATACAGTTTGTAAACCAAAATATGTCTACTGTAATGTTTGAAGAACGACAGACAAAAGACACTCTGTCTTAACTTTTACAGAATGCAGAACAGCTCATAGGCCACCAGCCTAACTAGCTCGCTCGCTCGTCTCTACAGCAAACCAGATAACTATGGTCGGAGCAAAATAAACAGCAATTTCACAATGATTATAAAGTCTGTGCGCTATACTACATTCTTTATTATTAAACGAAGTAATTATTAGAACAACGTCAGTCTACATTAATCGACACATTCCTAGGAAATAGTGGGTTCACAGCGAATTATCAGAACTACTTCAGTAAGACAGTAATATCGTGCTTTACCTGGAAACCTAAAGCTGCACTAGGTATACATCACATATTAGCAAAAAAACTTTATATTTTGAGCACTCAATTGAAAATGTACACATTACGTATCAATTGTACTTACAGGTTGTGGTTAGGAGAGCTTGTTAGTCCAAATTAAGAAGATTAGAAGCCGACGAAGATAAAAGCCAAGATTAGAGAAGCAGTCGTAAAATGACGAGCACACAACAATTGTATTTCTGTGGTATCCTTGAACACAGCATCTTCTGGACATGATGTAAACACACTAACTAGCGGAAGTGTTTGTGGGCAGGTCAGACTCGAGGCGGTGGGATATGCAAATCGTATACCCAGAACGTATACCGGTAACAGGCAAAGATTCGAAAATAGGAGGGGGGGGGGGAAGGGGGGAAAAACGCGTTAAGGCGATTCAGAGTCGACTCTCTCTTTTGAGAGACAATATCTTTATTTATCATGCACTTTTTTGATTAACAACTTTGCAGACTGTTTTCAATTAAGGATAGCTATGTTATAAACTGCAAAAGAGATATTTTTCAAAACCCATATGACCTGCTCTGTAATGCCAAGGTAAGAAAACACAAAGTATAAATGTACATGTAAAATATTTAAAAATAAAAATATATATAAAAACTGTGCTAGATTTGCAATTTTATGTGAAAATGCGTCATCACAGTATGTGAAAAGGTTCCATTCTAAAAAAAATTATGAATTACCAATAGGTTTATAGAGCTTTGCCTCTAAATGTAAGAAAATACTGTTATGGAATGTTGAAAATTGTTTTATTGTGTTCAAATATACTAAATATTAAATCTTTTCCTGTCTAGATTTAAAAAATATGAATAATGTTAAGCTAAATAGGTCAGGTAAATAAGAGATCAGGTTAAAAAATGTAAGGTTGGTAAGAGGAGTTTTAAATGCCTGGTATTCAGTCACTTGATCGAAAGTGGCTTTACATTGTTACAGAAAATTTCTTTCAAATAAATGTTGTTTTTTAACCTTATTAACAAAGAATACTAAAAAGGGTTTCCAAACAAATAATAAAATAGCATTTCAACATTGATAATAATAGTAAATGTTTTTTGAACACCAAATCAGCATATTAGAATGATTTCTGAAGGATCATGTGACACTGAAGACTAGAGTAATGGCTGCTAAAAAATTCAGCTTTGCCATCACAGGAATAAATTACATTTTAAAATATTATAAAGTAGAAAACAGTTATTTTTTAAAGGGGACATATTATTTAATAAGATGTAATGTGAATCTTTGGTGTCCCCATAATGTGTCTGTAAAGTTTCAGTTCAAAATACCTCACAGATCATTTATTATAGCTGGTCAAATTTGCCCTTATTAGGGTGTGAGCTAAAACACACCGTTTTTGTGTCTGTCCCTTTAAATGCAAATGAGCTGCTGCTCCTCACCCTCTTTCCAGTAGAGGGCACATTCTTCGGATACTCCGGGAACAACAAAACAGGTGAATCTCAAGCAATGTCAGAAACAACCAGTAGCGGAGTGAAGCCTTACATGTTCGAACCAGATTCGGACAATGATGGAGAGATTCAGGAAGAAGTTACAACTTTTAGACTGCACTAGGACGTTTCTGAATGGTTAGTGGATAAATTTTTGTAGTTGTTGTGGAGTTAAGTTGATTCAATTTATCGACTAGCATGTACCGTCGTGTTAATCTAAAAATTGTCGCACAGGTTCTCGTGTGGGACGGTAGTAGGATGACTACAGAGTGAGAGAATATATGCTGCATGGAGATTTAATTATGGTTACGGTTAATTATGTTTAGTTACGGTTATAATTTACAAATATATAACACTTTGCCGACATTCTTTGGCACATTTCTTTCAACAATGAAGTTCAAACACAATGTCCTCAGTGGCTCAGATGTCGGGAGTCTATGGAGACTCTTATGTTCGATAACAGAACATTTGTAATGTTTTTTTGGCGCAGACGTTGTAAATCTCTAGTTGCTACAGCGAGTAAACAGAAATGGCAGACTGCTGCAGCTCACTCGTGGAGGGATTTATGGTAATAGGGCAGATCGTCACCAGTAATGGGCGGGGCTTCTCCCTACTCTTACGTAAGAGTAGGGGGAAATCTGGAACTGCGTGTTTGGAGAGACTGTTTATGATTTATGGGGATTATAAAAAAAGTGTGGGTGGATTTTTACCATTATAGGCTAGTTGTTTACACACACGGTGGGCTCACATCTGTGTTCAAACACCTTATAAAAGTGAATTTTGTATAATAGGTCCCCTTTAAATGAGTAATAATTCACCAAATTACTGTTTTTACTGTATTTTTAATCAAATAAATGCAGCCTTGGTGAGCATAAGAGACTTCGTTCAAAAACCTGTAATTTATTTTATGTTTCTAAGTCATTTTTATGGCCCTATGACATTTTTATTATAATTTCAGCTGATAGCAGACATGAATTATAATTCAACATATATACACATCTACCTCCAACTCATTTATCCTTTCCTAGGGGATAGGAACTTGAATACATTATGTCACAGCTTACCTCATTCTTCCCCTTGTTATGGTATGTGTAAGATGCCTACAAGCTAAACTCAAATAAATCATAGAGCTGCTAAGATATCGCTAAGCACATGTGGCCACACTGCACTGTTAATTAAAAACACAGACTGAAAGAAATAATCACATATTTTGCAAATGCTTACATTAGACTCAAATTCTCATCGCAGGTGATTTAAAAACAATTTTTTTTCCTTGTAAAAGGACTGGTGTTGTTTCTGGAGATGATGTTGCAGGCAGACGGGGCACTTGCCCTCAGACCAAAGGATACGCTGACCTAGAGGGAGATCGGCAGTGAACGCGCATGCTAAAGCGGCATGAAAGTTACAGCCCTCATGTGGGACAAACAGCAGAGAAGGGCTTCACACCAGGCTGCACATGCAAAATTGACAAGAGGATGTGGGGAAAAAAGGGGTTGGACGAGGATGAATAAAACAAATCATGGTGCTTGACTGGAGGTGATTTGAAAAATTCTTTGTCTTCATTTACGCTTGAGAATAATATAACGTCCCGACAGGAGACCAGGCTAGCAAGGGGCTCCAGTCGCACGCAGGGGATAAAAAATTAATTAAAAGATGAGAGAAAGAAGAAAGGATGGATGAAAATAAATACAGACTGCAATGCCAAACAGTAGGGTCGTTGTTTCATTGTGAACGCAGTGAGCCCACTGTAAAAAATGGATCATACCCTGCCTCAGAGAATTAAACTTAGTTTTTGGGAGTGTATTTCTAGAGAAACTTTGTCAGGGGAGATGAAAGCCACATCTGCTCCACTTCTTTCCAACTATACATACGTGTGAAAACTGTTGGTCTGGCAGGCTAGTATGGACAAGCAGGCCCACCACCATGATGAAAGACAATGAACCCGGGCTTAAGCCTATTAACAGTTGGCAATGTGGGGCCTTTACCCAGGGCGCTGAGCGGCCCCCATGCCACACCTCGACCGCCTGTTGGATGGAGCCGCTGCCGGACCGCTGCTGCTCCAAACTGTGAGGTGATGCTTTCGTGAGCTGATTAATTTCCACCCTTTGCTAAGTGGACAGGGGTTTAACTGGAAACACATTACCTGTCATGGAAAAGTGTTTTCACGTGCTGTGACACACTGCAGATGTGGTCAGACAGGCAGCGGGGTGTTTAGGGTGTACGCTACGGACATGTACACTATGCTGATACACCCTCGGTGCTTGCTTTCTGCCTGATAAGGAAGTTTACACTGAACTTGTGTGGTCTGAGCTGGATGCTGCTTGCAGTGTTACATTTGTTTGTGTGGTGTACTGATATTATACGACTATGTATATGAATGTATTGCAAGTTTAGGAATGGTAGATTAGATCACCATATGAATTGTTCACTTGTAGATATGCAATCATGGAACAAACATAGCATTAGCATAGCTAGCATTTCATGTTTCAGGTCATGTCTGTTAGAAATTGAACAGAAACAGTAAAACTTATTTTTTTTATTCTTATACTTGTTTAAAACGGCTTTTTAATGTTAGGGATGTGTGAAACTAAATATTTTTTGAATGAATTGTGTATTATTCTTTAACAGGATGGTACCAAATATAGGGGGTCTCAAAAAAAAAAGGAGGTATTTTTAATTGTACACGCTTTTTTTTTTTTACATGCAATGCTTATGACAATGTGCAATAATTGAATAGAGATGTGCAGGGGCGTCAATTCCAGAAGTAACTGTACTTCATTATGGATTATTTTGGGATTTTATTAACTTTACTCAAGTGGCACTGAAACTGAACACTTTGTACTTTTAATGTCTAAATGAAACCATAAGGAGTAAAAAGTATTAAGTACACATTTTGCAGGTCATCATGACTAAAAAAAAAATTTTTTTTTATGATGTTTGCTTCTTATTTGTTTCTAGTCAGGATATTGTGTTGAAACTGGTTACTTTAGAAACGAAAGTAGTGGATCGAAGTCTCTTGATTTCATCAGTTAACCTTTACTTTTTTATTTTTAACTTTTAAAGACAGATAATTAATTTTTTTTTTCAAATTTACACTTGAGTAAATTTAAATTGAGTAAAAGTTTTGACACAGTATCCAGACTTTAAGTACAGTTTCTCTGTACATTTACACTCCTGTTCACATAGACCAATATTTAAATATTCCTGTTCAACATAGACTAATATAACATTTTAGTGCACAAACATTCATAGTAAGTATTTTTTTTTGTAGTCGGACGTGGTGTATTTGTTACAAAAGACAGATTTTTTAACTAAGACTTTTAGCATGCAATTTGGCATCTTTTTATTCATTCTTTTTAAAGCACCGTGGCTAAAAATAGAGCTCTAGATAAACTAATTGATGTCACTAATTGCTTATCTGTTTGCTGGATAACTAGTTGACCATTCTGGCCATCCTTACATCCAAATTGATACCCTCCCACTCTATTTTCAGAATGAACGATTGCAGTTTTTGAGGCTGACTCTATTGTGAATCCACAGTGGTCTGACAGACTACTCAACAGCAGAAATCCGGCTGTTATTTTACCAGTGGCCAGTGAGTCAGTTCTTGCATGATCTATGAAGGTGTGAGGTTTTTTAAAAAGTCACAACCCACTAGGGTGTTTTTTATTTTGAAGAGCATGTGGAGCTGTTCAGTATCAAATTGGCTAATGTATTGCAATCCATATCGGTCACACTAATATAAATTGTTTGGAAGCTCAGGCTGCCATCTGAAAAGACAGGAGAGCTGAGAGGTCATTAACGCCATCCTCACGGTAGGGAGCAATTTTAGGCAAAACCCACTCTCTGGCCTATCTTTAGAAACCAGAGCATGATTTACAGTTTTTTCAAAATGTCCGCAAATTTGCCCTCTCTACCTGGAATCTCTCCATGACTTATTTGACCCAATGATCTAGAACATTGCAATTGCTCCACCCCAAAGGCAATTTCGGAGGCTCATTGGGCCGATTTAAATGGACTGTGGTTACTCTTCCACCCTCGTCAACACCTCCACCTCCCCAAACAGAGGCTGGTAAGATGCACCTTCATGTGGTGGATGCTGCTCTTTCTCTCTTAGTAAACACATGAATGCACGAGGGTCTATGGAGGCCACATCCAGGGCTGAGGTGGCAAAAGCTTGAAATGATACTCAGAGCAACACTATGAAGGATGACTATGTGGAGTTCATTGAAATGACCGTACGCCTTTCCAAAGGCCGTGGGCTCACTGATGACCATGGTGAACTTGCGTGCATCAGAAGAAAGAGTAGTAGCTGTGAGAAAGCAAGGGTCAGCAGCATAGTGTCCTACCGCTGAAGCATTTTTACTCAGTGTTTTGATGGGTTTGATGGGCCTCGATGCCCTGAATTTGATGCAGAACCCAAAAAGTGCTTTGTTTGATTAGTTTAGTGTTACTTTTCCATGCTTTTTAAATGTTCAGCTTCTGTAAAGACATTTATTGAGGTAAATGTGGAATGTGCCAGTTTTTCAGAGGGGGCACCAATGGTCATCCTGGCTTACTTGGCCTACTAAGTGCAATTAATTAAGTGTACAAAAAGCTGTCACTGCAGCAGTATCCCTTCAAAAGGTACACCTTTGTACATAATTAACTCCTAAAAGGTGCATAGGTACATATTAGTACCTAAAGTGTTCAAATTAGTACCTAAATGGTGCATATTAATACCAAAATGTTACATATTAGTAGTTTAGTAGCTCCAGTGACAGCTTTTGTACCTTTTTCTCCCCCAGAGCGTGGGATAATTAACTTGGTAGTGGTTAATGTAAGGTGCTAGTTTAGTGGTGCAGTTTTGCAACGTGACATGGGTTAAAATCTATGCGTTCCAACCTAATCTGTTTTTTTTTTTAAATACATGTAACCCCTTTTCCCAGTGCTGGTTATAGGTAGCTAAACTACTTTAAAAATTGTAACATGGGAGGGGGCCCTGGGTGTGGTTTGAAAATAAATTCTAATAAAACAAATAACTCAGGTGTTACTTTTCTTTTTGTAACTATTGGTTTTACACCACTTATTGATGGTACCTCCCTTTTATGTAGTAATTTCACGTTTAATTCAAAATATCCAATTAAAATGGGATCTTTTAATTAACTGTTGTAAACTCAAACACAACAACTGTGAATGGGAGAAATATACAATTTACTGAAGTAAACTTGAAATTAAAAGTATTCCGTATAGACAATTAAATATGAAACTGAAAAAGCAAATAGTTAAACAATATACACTATAAAAAGCAGTTTCAATATAAACCCTCTGTTCAACTGACACCAAGATAAATGAAATTGAAACTCAGTAGAAGGTCTATGACATTAAATTAAGCAGGCCCACACTCATACATCGGTCTCTTGTTCACTCCGTCTTAAACAAAATAAATCGTTGCAGGCCTGGGACGTGGCTGGAGAGCGTGGTGGCCAAAAACAAAAACTGGCCGCTTCACTTTACAAGCAACACAAACTGTGTTTAACTGCACATACTTTATAGTACTCACGACCTGAGAGGCTGTATCTAGTCCAGTGACCACGAACAACAGGCACAACTGTACAGGGCGGCAAGTTCAGCAGATACGGGATCCAGTGAAGAGTATTCAGCACCACAACTCATCAAAGAAAACTTCTTTTTCCATGGATCAGGAGATTTTCCCGGTCAATAAACAAATGGCTAAAAAACAACTGTCCGTTTCCTGTGTAAAATTTTATATTATCAGTACAAGCAACTTATAAAATAAATTACAGAATAATGCAGACATTATTGGTGAATATAATACCATGTACCAACATTTTAACAGTCACTAACTGTAGGCTAACATGCTATTCGCGATTAGCATTTTTCCCAACGTTATGTCGCATTAAATACACACAGTAGCAAACACAAGAAACAGATAATTTACCTTTAAACAAGTAGATAAGCATCCCAGAAGAGCACAACGATTTGTCATCCATATTACTGGGTGTACTTTATCATATTTGTAGAGAACTAACGTGGATTGCAAGTTCCTTTAACTTTCTCCTTACAAGCTGCAATTTTCTGCGCACATCTCCTAAGCCCCGCCCACTCAGGAACAGTAAACACTGAAAATAACCCAATCAGAGACCAGTAAAATGAAGATGAGCAGGCTTCTAGTGCAAACAGGTTAGGGTGTATGAACCCATGTAAATTGTAATACCTTAAAACCAAACGTATTAACCTTTTGCAATCTGTATTTCTATATGCATATGAATAAAATCCCATCTGGGCTACACCCTCCCTCTTCTAAAAGTCTGGATATCCTCATCAGACATCAGTATCAATCAGAGTTTCTCTTATTCTATTTTCTTTTGTTTTGCATAGACTGCGCAAACTGCATTTGTTACGTGTAATTTTTCCAAATTCACTTGAAAATCAGAGTAATTACTGATTTGAATCATCATTCCCCTATGAATAATAGTAAATGGTGTATCTGAAGGTTTTCCAGGCTCATCATAGGTTAAACAAAAAATTGGCTTCACCGCTCGTCTGGATACTCGAGAGCCTGATGCTCCATTATCCTCCACTGATGTATTAGATTCAAGGACGTCTCCCTCTTCTAAATCTGTGTCCACCACAGTATCAGGAAGTGGATGTGGAACCTCAATTTCTGAGCCCTCCGACAAAGCTGTTTCACCCCAGTCTCCATTTTCCTGACCAGAACTAGGTTCCCCTTCCTCCATCCCTCCATCATCTGCCCTCGGGATGTTCTCCTGAGATGTTGAGTGTTCTCCAACTTTCATTTGGAATTCATCCAAATTCAAACGATGAATTTGGTAAGCATAGTCATCCTCATAATCAGAACATTCTGGGGGGTTTTCTCCATCATTTGACCTGGACAAATCAGATCTTCTTTTTCTGGTCTGAGCTCTGGTAACAGGGTTCTTAACTACTCTTTCTTTTTCCAGAGAAGTAGGCATACGAACCAAATAACCAATTGGCAACAGTTGGTCTCTGTGTAGAGTCTTGATAAAACCGACCCCATGTTCCGGCTTGACACGGTAAACTGGTAAGTTTTTCAGTTTCTCGACGATTACATAAGGTACAGCCTTCCAACGGTCTTGCAGCTTATGTTTTCCTTTAAGTCCAACATTTCGGATGAGTACCCGATCACCTTTCTCCAATGATTGGTTCCGGACTCTTTGATAATATCGTGTTTTGTTTTTCAGATGAGTCTTGTTAGCAACATCGGAAGCAAGTTCATAAGCTTTCTTTAAGTCTCTTTTCATCTCACTGATATACTTCTGATATTGGATCTCATTTTCACCATCCGGTGAGGTACCAAAACAGATGTCGACTGGCAAACGAGCTTCCCTACTGAACATTAGGAAGTAGGGGGAATAGCCAGTGGCATCGTTTGTTGTGCAATTAAATGCATGTACCAAATGACTGATGTATTGACTCCACTTCTGTTTTTTTGAAGGGTCGAGTGTTCCCAGCATTGCCAAGAGAGTACGATTAAATCGCTCAGGTTGAGGATTTCCCTGAGGATGGTAAGGAGTGGTTCGGGATTTTCTGACTCCCAACATTGACAAGAGCTCCTTGATTAATCTACTCTCAAAGTCAGTGCCTTGGTCCGAATGTATTCTGGCTGGTAACCCATAGTGCACAAAGTATTTTTCATATAACACCTGGGCTACCGTATTGGCTTTTTGGTCTTTTGTTGGGAATGCCTGTGCGTACCGAGTGTAATGATCCGTTACCACTAACACATTGGCAACTCCCTTAGAATCTGATTCTAAGGACAAGAAATCAATACACACAAGATCCAGTGGACCATTGCTTGTGATCTGGTTCAAAAATGATTTCTGTGGCAAGGACTTTCTAGAAATACATCTACCACAGTTCTTGATGTATTGTGCAATCTCAGAATTAATTTTAGGCCAGTAAAACTGGGCCTTGACAAGATCCATTGTTCTTTCCACCCCAAGATGGCCCGACTCATCGTGAAGAGATTTTAACACCACAGGTTTGTATTTCCTTGGTAAGACAAGCTGCTTAACTTCCTTTCTGGGAGACTTTTGGGTCACTCTGTACAGAAGTCCATCGAGTATTACCAGCTTTTCACGTTCACGTTGCAGTAGGAATAAGTGAGGATTACCTTGTGTTGTTAATGTAGCTTGTCCACCTGATTTTATTCCTATCTTTACTGCATTTATGACAGGATCAAGATCTTGAGCTTTCTTTAACTCTTCAGGTGTCAGCTGCTCAAGGCAACCCAATTCCAGATGTGTTGGAAAGGCATAAGCATCTGGAATAACGATGGATGGCACTCCAAGCTGATCCACCTGCCGTGTGGAAACTTCAGGGGGCTCAGACAGATTGACTTGATGACACACTGCTTTAATTCCTGACAAAGGAATTTCTCTCCATTCTTCCAGTGACTCTATTGAGTTTCTCGACAATAGATCCGCATCAATGTTGTGCCGTCCCGGACGATACTGGATGGTGAAATCATATGTTGCCAGAGCAGCAAGCCATCGATGGCCGGTGGCACTGAGCTTTGCTGTAGTTAGCACATAAGTCAACGGGTTATTATCTGTCCGTACAGTGAATTTGGCACCATAGAGGAAATCATGGAATTTATCTACCACAGCCCATTTAAGTGCCAAAAACTCTAACTGATGGACTGGATACCGTTGCTCTGAAGGACTCAGCTTCCTACTGGCAAAGGCTACTGGTCTCAAACCTTCTGGATGCTCTTGATTTAACACTGCTCCCAATCCATTCCTGCTTGCATCTACATGCAATGTATATGATTTGGTTGGGTCCGCGAAAGCTAGAACAGGAGCATTTGTCAAACAGTGGAGTATCCTATTAAATTCCTCCGAGCATGTGTGATCCCACCTGGCACCAAAAGGCTCGGACTCCTTGAAGTAACATGGTGACTTGTCTGTTTCAGGTTTTCTGTTACGTTGGGTGGGTGGGTAACCTTTGGTAAGGTCGGTTAAAGGTCGCACAACAGCGGAATAGTTTGCTATAAATCTACGATAATAACCACAAAACCCAAGGAAGGATCTCAAGGATTTAAGATCAGTAGGCTGTTTCCAGCGTTTCAACGCTTCAACCTTCTCAGGGTCTGTGGCAATGCCAGATTTGGACACAATATGTCCAACATACTTAACTTGAGGTTGACAAAACTGGCATTTGTTTATAGAGATCTTCAACCCCACCTCTTCCAATCTGTCAAGAACCCTCAGAAGGAGGTACCTCGAGGGTCCAAGGATGGTGTTTGAGATTCTTTCAGCTCCTTTGCAGACTTTACTGCCATAGCGGTTAACTGAGTCTGTAGCTCTTGAACTTGCTTCCTCAGTGCCTGCACCTCACTATTTTGATCTGCACTGCTTGACTTCTTTGTCGGGGTAATACTGTTGCTATTTACCAGAGCAACTGGCGTAGAGCGAGCCGAAGTAGATAACTCTCTTACCATTGACTTCAAATCCTTTATTTCAGCCCGTAAACTGGGAAGTTCAGATTGTTCAGAATTTACATCTTGGCCAATCTGTGCAGTTCAAACATGTTGTTTCCTCCCAGGTACACAGAGCTTGTGCCTTGCTGCATCCTGTTCCTCTTCCTCATGGATTTCATTAAGTAGCTGTAAAAAGGTAGGAGGATGGCTCTTTCGTTCCCTCAATCTTAACCACAACAGCAGCATATCTGATTCAGTAGCCCCTCTGATGAGCTGCTCGACCCGTGCTTTGTCAGCTTGTGTGACATCTAGGCCTCCTTTCTGCACCGCTTTGGTAAGGGAGCGCTCCACCCTTCTCAAAAACACTGATAAAAGCTCACCAGGATTTTGTCGCAGTGACCGAAAAGCGAAATACAAATCTTCACCTGACTCAGCTGTTCCAAACGCACTTTCTAAAGCCTCTATATATTCAATAGGACTCGCATTTGGATGCGTCATTCGTACAGCTTGAATGATCTCCAAAGCTGGACCCTTTAGACTTTCTACGATCCTTCTCCTCTTTTCTTTGATGGAGCAGTCACACTCTTCTATCATGAGTCTGGATTGGTTGCTCCAACTGTCTAAAGGCTCTTCCCCTACAGAAGTAGGGATTATTCCTGACAAAGTTCTAAGGCGACGATAAGCACTGCTCTCTGGAGTGGATCTTGTTGTTTTTTCTAACAGTTCGCCAACGGCTCTGATTATGGATTCAGGACTATTTCCTGATGTTATGTTAGAACCTTGGATAGATGGTATGTTCTCCCATGACTTGCCTTCTTCTCTTAGTAATCTGGACAACTTCTCTGTGAAACGATCACGATCAGTAGTTTCAGTCTGCTCACCTGCCACTGTTATCAACCAGGCATCACCTCCACTCAAAGGTACCACTTCAGGAGGGATTACTGCTGCATCTACGAGTTCACGACATTCACACAACACATTGAGGCAGTTTAGTTCTGGCTTAAATACTTTTCCTCTAACTCTTACTCTTCCAAGAGCTTTGATCGTCTCCATGGTCTCCTCGATGTGTACTACTTCAGTTTCTTCTGCCACTCTGGATATCATAACTGCATGAGCGGGATCAATTCCCTCACCCCTACACCAATTACGGAGTTCAGCCTTCCTTGCCATACTTACTGGGCCAGCCTTAACTGTTCTTTCTCCCTCAAAGTCAATCTCAAATATTCAGCGTACTTCAAATAGCAAAAAATAAAAATTTATTTTAACAAAAAAAATATCCCAGCGGTGCCTCCATTTTATGTAACCCCTTTTCCCAGTGCTGGTTATAGGTAGCTAAACTACTTTAAAAATTGTAACATGGGAGGGGGCCCTGGGTGTGGTTTGAAAATAAATTCTAATAAAACAAATAACTCAGGTGTTACTTTTCTTTTTGTAACTATTGGGTTTACACCACTTATTGATGGTACCTCCCTTTTATGTAGTAATTTCACGTTTAATTCAAAATATCCAATTAAAATGGGATCTTTTAATTAACTGTTGTAAACTCAAACACAACAACTGTGAATGGGAGAAATATACAATTTACTGAAGTAAACTTGAAATTAAAAGTATTCCGTATAGACAATTAAATATGAAACTGAAAAAGCAAATAGTTAAACAATATACACTATAAAAAGCAGTTTCAATATAAACCCTCTGTTCAACTGACACCAAGATAAATGAAATTGAAACTCCGTAGAAGGTCTATGACATTAAATTAAGTGGGCCCACACTCATACATCTGTCTCTTGTTCACTCCGTCTTAAACAAAATAAATCGTTGCAGGCCTGGGACGTGGCTGGAGAGCGTGGTGGCCAAAAACAAAAACTGGCCGCTTCACTTTACAAGCAACACAAACTGTGTTTAACTGCACATACTTTATAGTACTCACAACCTGAGAGGCTGTATCTAGTCCAGTGACCACGAACAACAGGCACAACTGTACAGGGCGGCAAGTTCAGCAGATACGGGATCCAGTGAAGAGTATTCAGCACCACAACTCATCAAAGAAAACTTCTTTTTCCATGGATCAGGAGATTTTCCTGGTCAATAAACAAATGGCTAAAAAACAACTGTCCGTTTCCTGTGTAAAATTTTATATTATCAGTACAAGCAACTTATAAAATAAATTACAGAATAATGCAGACATTATTGGTGAATATAATACCATGTACCAACATTTTAACAGTCACTAACTGTAGGCTAACATGCTATTCGCGATTAGCATTTTTCCCAACGTTATGTCACATTAAATACACACAGTAGCAAACACAAGAAACAGATAATTTACCTTTAAACAAGTAGATAAGCATCCCAGAAGAGCACAACGATTTGTCATCCATATTACTGGGTATACTTTATCATATTTGTAGAGAACTAATGTGGATTGCAAGTTCCTTTAACTTTCTCCTTACAAGCTGCAATTTTCTGCGCACATCTCCTAAGCCCCGCCCACTCAGGAACAGTAAACACTGAAAATAACCCAATCAGAGACCAGTAAAATGAAGATGAGCAGGCTTCTAGTGCAAACAGGTTAGGGTGTATGAACCCATGTAGATTTTAATACCTTAAAACTAAACGTATTAACCTTTTGCAATCTGTATTTCTATATGCATATGAATAAAATCCCATCTGGGCTACATACACCAAGCAAGATTGTGGCTGAACTTGGCAACCAGTGATCACTGTGCATTTTCACTGTATGGAAAAGATCAACTTTTTGCTATAATGCATTTTGTTTCCACAGGGGAAAAAAGTGACAGTGAGTGACATAAGGGGTGGATAAATGATGACAGAATATATAAAGCAAATCATCTGCGGAAGGTGCATTTAAATTTTTTTTTATTTATTTGTTTTTACTTTTTTTATTTGGACTAAAGATCTTTTATTAGATTGTGTAAGAAAAATTGTTGTCAATCTGGTCACAAATACAAATTGAGAAACTATTAATTGTAGAAAAATAACATGAAAGTGGATAACTGATGAGAGATTAAAACAAATCATATTTATTTTTTAAATATTTTAAATTTTTATAGATTTATTTTCATTTGTATAAAAGAATAATACAATTGTTTAAAAATTGTCAACACAAATATGAATAGTACAATGAAATGCAGGGAGAGATAAACAATTTTTTACTCATAAAAATATATACATTTTTTTTTGTATTTCCTACACTTAAAATTATAGCTGTTGATAGAAAAAATAATCACAACTTCATGATTTCCATTCATTAGAATGCCGAAAAGTCATAATGTCAAATTCTGTAAATATATATTTTTTGCATTTTCTGCAGATTTTTTTGCATTTTTCTACCTCCCCTCTGTTTGAGTATTTCTTTCATCTTTTATTGTGAAATATTATTTCTGTTAAAAATTCTAGACCACTGCTTGTATTGATCCTATTCATTTATTTTAGAGAAAAAGAAATGGTTTATATATTCTTATATCCTCTTTAAAAGAGAAGATTTGATTTATCATGCAAACATTGTTTCAGAGCCACTGTCCTTCACTATTCTACGTTAGAAAATGCCAGTGAACTAGTTAAATCTGAGCTTAGCATGGCAGCTTTCAAACGGAGCCATGGCATGTCATTATCTGTTAAAGGCTCATGTTTCAGATGTGTTTGCACTTCAGTGAAAGCGAATTGTTTACCCTCATTCCTGAAAGACTGCCTCCAGGAACATACAGCCACACAGAGGTTGCATTATTTTTACAAAAGCCGAAGGTGAAAAGCCAGGTTAGTCTCATTCTAATTTGGTCTCTGAAATAATGAACAGGAACATTGCAGGCAAGTTCTTAAAAGAGCTCCTGCGTTGTTAATTTTATTTTCGTTTATTAGCACATTTTTCCTGGAGGTATGTACGCTAATGAGGTCTCCGCAAGCAGATGGGTGATCTTTATACAATCTGTCAGTATATTATTGATTTTTGGAATATACTTTTCAGGGAAGACAATGGTGCACTCAGACTCTTCACAGTGGAACAAGGCGATCTGTCTGACACCGCTACATTTATTTGTAGCTCAGGCTGCTATTTTGCTAAACCCAGACTCCATTGTTTGTGGGAAGGCCATGTGTGACAATACTAGAATGCCAGTGATAAATTTTCCTCTGCGTAAAGTGTTCAAAACTGGCTCTGTGCTGCCAGCAACTGTTTTCATTACGGCACTTCGGTTTGTAATGAAAGAAGGGGGAAAGCCACAATATACTGCAAAATGTAACTAAACAAAATTTAATTGAAAATATGTTTAATTCATAAATCACACTGGCATCTCTGTGATTCCCCTTCGAGTGAACCAGAGGGCCTCTCTTTTACTTAAGTTCTCATTATGGTTTGTTGATTGTGCAGAATTGGAGAACTCCACAACAGTTACGGGAAAGAACCCTAATCGGTCAAAACCCAGTTGGCAGTGATGATTGTCCAATAAAATTTGAGGCCAAGAGCCTCTGTTTTTCAGTAACCAGTGTTTTACACCTAACGATATAGACAGTAATAGAAAGGATAAAATATGACTGCTTCCATGAATGTGCAGAGAAAAGTCTTTATTTTATTTTTTCAGGTTAAGATGAATGGATCTTTAAATTTTTTTTTTTTATTAATTGTTACTAGCTTATGTTGAATATCAACTGCTAGTGCAGGTAATAAAGTCGGCTTAATGGCAATACTGAGCATCTGTCCTACTCAAGTTGGTTTAAATGGTGGACATGGAGTCTTAGTAGTACAGTCTATATAGTATAAAGTCAGAGCTTCAGTATGCCCTACAAGTCTCCTTTAACGGGTGCATCAATAAAGCTATTCCTGTTTTAATCCGTCCTTTTTTCTCTCATGGATTTGTAATGAACTCTTAGTCAGACAAAGGCAGTGGAAGGCAGAGTCTCAGTGGTTCTGTGCTTTGACCCTGGATCTGTGACAGTGACAAAGGAAGATAGATTGCACTTAGACCGCATAGAGGTGACCTAAACAGTATTTAACACCAGCCTCCCAAGGTGCTCATAATGAAATAAGAAGGGACACCTTTTTCAGAGAAATTAAATTACATATCTGCTTTACATCTGAAACAGCAGGCTGGGCAGACTTTTATTTGTGGGTGCCATTCAGCCTTTCGTGATGTGCTGGGTGTCTGGGATATTGACAGTGCCAAAGTTGATGAAATTGGTTGTACGACGTCCTTGTGAAGAGCATGTTATGTCTACTTTCTTTTTACTAAAACAAAACATCTCTTTTGGTTCTGTGTTGGAGTGCAAGACCCCTTGAGAGCAGAAAAGCACACTTTTAACAAAAAACCTTCACGTTTTGATTAACTGATTGTTAACCAAGGCCTTTATCTACCAATGGTGAAGAGGCTCTCAAGGCAAAATGTTTTCTGTGTGCTGTGTTCATGTTTTCAAAATGAGGATGTTCATCCGAATGGCTTGCTTAACACTGAGAGGCCATTATGGTTATTTTGTCTGTATGTGTGGCTTTCAGTCGCACAGGCCGCTATACAGTATATTCATAACTACAGTATCCTTATGGTAAAGGGTCATCATTGACTAAGGGTTTTTCAGACTTTTCTCTGAGTTTATATAAAAGAAGGAAAGGCATCCGTGTTACCTGCAATATCGGCCTGTGTCCTGTCAGCCAGAATAATGCATTCAACACAGTTTTATTTAGCCAGGAGCAATGATTAGAGTAGAGATCCTTTCATTATCAATCAGTGCAGATTTGAGTTTGTCTCCCACTGCTTCTCAAGGCCCCATGCCTGATGGTTTCGTAATGATAATCTTATCTAACACATTTGCCAGAATATTCAGTTACATATCAAATTCAGCCATTCTCTCATCATTCCAGTGGCCCCAAGAAAATAGAATCATTTGTGCTTTCAGCAATTATTGATTGGCCCCAAGCTCAAAAAGTACTGCCCATTATAGTTATGCTATCCTGGCGTTAAATTGAGTTTTAAACATATATATATATATAAATATCACTTTGCAGTCATACACTGAAGCATTTGGTTGATCAAGAGCCTGGCTGTTGCCACCAGTTCCATTAACATGCTTTTAATTCACAGTCTGTTTCTGGCCCAAATGGGGGGTGGGGTATTTCATAGGCTTTCTGGTAAAACACTGTGACAACGTGAAGTTGGAACTGCAGTTCTAAAGCAACTGGAAATATCCAAATGTATACGTGCTTCAACATAGTGATGGGAAGAACTGCTGTAATTTATAGTAGTCCACTTCTTCTCCATGAAGTGCATTACTCTGTGATTCACAAACAAGCTGGCTATGACTTTGAAAGTGCTTTGAAAAATCAATAAAGCCTGATCACAGCTCGTTCTGTAAGTCCTCTTCATCACTTGTGTGTAGCCAACCTTTAGCCTTGGGCCGTTGCATCTTACATCGGGTTCCTTTTGCTCCTTTGCGTAGGTCTTAGTGTACAGACACAGCTAAATATAAATCAGGTCAGAACCGAACAACCGCGCCTTGTAAGCGTGAATTTGGTAACTTATGATCAGAAAAAACCTACACTGATGATGGGGCCACAACGGAGCTGACGTCTCAGGTGGAAGCCTGGCTGAATGGTGCCGTGATGCCCAGGGGAATGGGTCTCATCTTGGACTACAGAGAAAGGGGGCAGTACAGTGCCTGGGGCTGGTGTTCATCAACAGAGGGACCTCTTTGGACAGAGTGCCAAACACACCGGGCGGCACAATCCCTAGGCTAATAAATAATATGAGTTTTTAATAATGAATTAATAATTACTCTCCTGCTTTCATCCTTGTTGACTGAGATGGACAAATTAGCACAATCTTCACGGGCTCTTGTGCCTCCGGTGGTGTGGGAGCCATAGGCAATTTTGGTTCCTTCAAGCCTGACTTGGCACCATAAGCCTGGCATGGCACATGGGTAATATGGTGAGGGACATGTAGAAAACACACAGAGGGTTTTTAGGAATTTCAGAAGGTCATATTTTTGTACGTGTTGCCTTTGCTTACGTGTTGCATTTGCTTATGGGATAAAACCCCCAAAAAGTTACACAACTTTTCTCTAACTGTATATATATATTCTCAAATACTGAATATTATTAATATACTACTATTACTACTACTTCTACTACTACTAATAATAATAATAAAAAGAAGAAATGCATTAAGAAATTTTAATTTCTATTAGGTCAGACGAGTGATAATATTATGATCTTTTTGCAGTTTTCTGGATGATAATTAAATTTTTCGGTAATTCTAATTATAGAATAAGTAATCGGCTAATAATAATAATAATCCTATTAAATTAATTATAAATTAAAAAAAATATTAAAGATATTTGGAAGCCCCGTTCATCACTCATGCTTTTGGTTTAGACTGTTTTGGGTTCTGGTGCTTGTACTTGTCTCTTTGTATTAAGCTGGGAAATCTGAAGATATTTTAGCATTTGAAAAAATACACACTTAGGCAATAAACTTCAGAGCTGTTCTGTACATGTATGCTTTTCTAATGTCTAAAACGTTAATATATTGAGCTATTTTTAAGCAAACAATTTTCAAGCAATTTTTACAGTGTAATTTTGTGGTCTAATTTCATTCTTCCCTGTAGAATTGGCCCACAGCAGCATACTTCTCTGTAAACATTCCATGTCCTTTGTCTGTGCAAAGTACTAATATGAGTGGGACACTGGAATTTAAGCATGTGCAGGCGAAGGCAAGACGAGACAGTGTGGCAGTATAAAGGTTACTGCCATGTTTAGTTGTTGACTAGGAGATCTGGAATGCCATTGTCTTAATGAACTCTCCAGAGAGCCCGACTCAGAGGCAGCAGGTTGAGTCCGTGCTGGGAGAAAGACTGAAATTAGTTATTTCTCCAAATAACCTCTGATGAAAGCTTTCCTCTGACTGCCTTCCTTGTCACCAGCTTCTCAAGACAATACACCAATTAGATAAAGCTGCATTCTGGGCCAAATCTTCCCTTGGTGTTAGGGAGAGTGGAGAAAGAAAGAGAAACATTTTAGAATGGAGAAAGGGTATTTCACTTAGACGATTTTAAAAGTATTGATGAATAATTCAAGATTCTCCACCATTTTACTTTTAAAAATACAGCTATTTATTAAAACTCATATTTTTTTGTCACTAGACATTTGTGAAATAATAAACTATTTATTTTAGTTACATTTATTTGTTACAAGAGAAGAAAAAATGAGAAAATTATGGAAGCCCGTTTCCGCCATGGGATATACAAAAATGAAAACATAATTATGATTTAGCTCATGATTCTGACTTTTTTTCTCGCAATTCTTAGTTTTATTTCTCACAATTTTTTTATTTATTTTTTTTCGCAGAATTGCGAGATATAAATAGAATAAAAAAGAATTGTGAGGAAATTTCACAATTACCTTTTGTATTTTTTTTATTCTGTGATGGAAACAGGCTTCCATAGAAAATAGAAGAGAGATACAAGTTATCATTTAAGGAGAGAAAAAGAGATATGTTCATTAAATTAGGTGATCTGATCGCAATATCGCATTGAGTACTCTGTTTTTTTTTTTACATTTCAGGAGGAGAATAAAAATAATATTTTATTGATATTTTGCTGACGAGTAAGAATAGAGAATGATGGAAAATGTTCACCTCAAGGTCACTATCGTCAAAGTGATGGATGATTATCTGTACAGTAGCCTCGTATTTCACAATTTGCAATTTTGATCAATTTCACCTTTTATGTAATGAATGCAAAGAATCCATCTGTTGAATAGACCTCAAATATGAAAGGAATGTAATTTCATCTATGTGTATATAACATACTTCAATTAGCTCCAGCGCTATAAAGTGCTTCTCCGCTCTTTTTGTGCATCGGCAACACTAAAGCATCAGAGAAACTGCAGCCGAATGTCATTTTATTTAAAAATGTTACGTGACATTTCTAACCCAATCTTAGCATTCATCATGAAGGAGGTAGCATCATGTTTAATTCCATTTAACTTAAGGCTGCGTGAGATGCTCAAATAATTGCATACATTTGTCTCTTGATGGGAGTATACCATAAGTAATCAAGCATATTTATTCGCCTCGCTTACCCTTGGGACAGGAGGAGAACAAAGGTGAGGGGCTCAGTTGAAATAGAAGCCCTGAACCCAATCTACACAGGTCCGAGGAACCACGGCATTAGCCTGGCCTCACCAACCCCCAATATTAATGACACTGAGGCAGTTTACATATTAATGAATCAATGTAGTTTTTAATATGCTGCGCAGTAAATCAAGCAGGCTGCGAATGCTTTTATCTCACTTGTATTGCACTTTGAAATATGGTACGGTTGAAAGAAGACTTATCCTGTGGTAGAATCATCTTCAGTGCGAGATCTTCATTAGAGGCAAGGTTGTTTTATGGTTTAGGAAAATCCTTTTACTTCGCACACAAACAAAAACTGCGGAGTCGTTCCGATCCCGGTCATGTATGGAGTCTTTGGAACTGCTGCTGTTTTTAATCACCCAGATTCAGTCTTGATGGGTACAATAATTAGAAAAATTCCCTTCGGCCTCCGTGCGACTCGCCCTCAGCAGAATTTGCTTTAATTAAAACAAAGAAGAGATGTCCAACAGGGGAAATAAATCAAGGTTTGTGGGAGGATTTGAACCCCTCTCTCTTTGAAGGATAATGTAATGGCGGCAAAAGTTATTTTAGGATTTAAAAGGTAAATTGGTCTTGAGACCATGCGTCAGCTGCTGGGATCAAACCGTATATATTTCCTCATTACGCTGATTGAGAGATTATCCCCTGCTGTGTCCAGGGTTTGGTGGATCGTTAGCGGGACTATTACTGTTATTCATATTTAGGGTTAGGGGTTTGTTTGAAAAATTCAACTTTGCAGTGTGACTTGTCATACACTGGTTATGCTACAGAGAAGGGTGATAGCTCAAATCATGTTTTAATCATTTTCAATGTCACATTTTTAACCCAGTGAATAGTAAAATGGCCAGTTTTAAAATGGCAAGTTGACATGTTAAAGCCATATTTGGGTCCAGAATGACATGGAATTGGGATGGGCTCTTTAGACTTGGGCCAGTGAGCATCCATCCTAGCAACCCCATAGCAACATGCTTAACAACATCCTAGAAACTGTATTACAATTTCCTGGCTTCATTAAATGTGTTTTGCCATGAATCATGTGATTGGCGTGTAGATTCCGAAAGAAGAATTTGGGATATAATATATATATTATATATATATATATAACTCTATCATATATATATATATATTTTTATTTTATTCAGTCCCAAGTGTCCATGTCAAGCAAATTCCACAATGATCAATACCACTAACACTGTGGGGTTGGGTTGTAATTACAATAGCACATAATACATTGAATTCATCCTGAAAATTTTAATATGTGTGTTTATATACTTGTATTATATAATATACATAATATATATTATATAGATTTAGCAATTGTTCATTATTTCATGTGAAACAACTCCAGATGATATATTTACTCTGCTCTTTCTGTGTGAATACATGCTGTGATTGGATCATTCTTGTGGCTGCTTACATCTTTCAGCATTTCTGCAAGGAGGAGAAATAGCTCCTTTTAACTATTTGCTAAAAAGGATAATTTTTAATTACATTCTAAAATGTAACATAACATTCTAAATAATAAAATCACTAGTTGTATTGTATTATATTTTATTTTATTTGAATGTGAGTTGTCATATTTAAGATCAATCTGTCCATTGCAAGAAAAACTGTCCTCTCTTTTAGCATTCCCTCTCCCCTTCTTCATGTCTCCCTCATCTTTTCTTATTCTCTAATCTCTCTGAGTCTTTGTAGCTTTGTGTGTTCCTCGATCATTGTTTATCCAAATGCTTCATTTTATGGGCGGTGTTTTATCAAGCCCTAAATAATAAACGTTATCTGCTCACATAGGTATGTAGACTGTTGTCTGAAGGCGATGTTTCGTCTGCCATTTCACAGAGCCGTTTCTCCTTCTGACCTATAGCAGCCATTTCCTACGCTGACTGCCTCCTGTAATTGAATGTACTTGTGGTGATTTCACACAATCAGAGTCTCACATTCAGTAGGATGAAAGTGATTCAAAGATGGGAGGCCCATTTGAAAAGCTTCATAGGAAATCGTCAATTATCTATACAATAGGTTTCTAATACCTGCCCTCCTACTCATGCACTGCCTGTTTCCACATTATAGATTTATGACATATTTTCAATCTATAGGAGCTGTATCTGCAATGATCTGACTGAAGCCCTCATCTTTTAAATCTTTTGTAATGAAACTATAGAAAATGTCTTCTGATGGGTTGATTCTCATCCTGGACCCTTTTTGCTCTGATAGCGTGAATGGGATAATCTTTGTGCTGTGATATCGATAATACTCCACAATCTACCCAGAAAGAAATTTAGAGATGGCTGGAGAGAAGAGAAAGTGAACTTTACCGCACTGATAGAACTTTAAACCCATAGGAAAATACAGTTACCAATTAAAAATTGTATTGTTTTGTTCTTGTTAACATGTACTGTATTAATATAGGGTTTGTGACATTTGGTTGGCACATTGCATTGGCACGATAGTTCGAGATGCACCCAAAAATGAAAAATTAATTTGTCATTGCAAACCTGCAATGTTTTTCTGTGAAACACAAAATTGAGATATTTTGAAAAATGTCTCTGTCTCTGTGTCTTGTTTTTATTTTGTCCATGCAATGAAAGTCAGTGTTTTGAACCCCATTGAATTCTGAATGTTCCACAGAACAAAAAAGTCGGACATACAGAGTAAACGATGAGGGAATTTATTTATGGGTGAACTATAATAGCACATAATATCGCAATAATTTCAGAATCTGAATTGTTTCTTCAGCACAGCAATTAGATTAAGAACAAATAGAGACTTTTTACTTGGATTTATGTCCATTAATAAATTATAAACTCCATTAATCTCATATATGCCTCCAATAGACTTTAAGAAAAGATCTCAATGTTGAAAATGTGCTCGGATTTGCCAAGATGCCAAAATAATTTTTTCAATTATTGCAAAAACTGAATCATCCAGGCAACGCAACACATTCTCTTCGTTTTTTTATTTATTACAATCATGGATAGGCATAAGCATTGCACTTTGAGAGTAGGTTTAGGATCTTAGAACTTACAGTAGGGATGCAGCGATACCACTTTTTCCAGTACTCGCCCGTTACGATACTTTTATTTTTGGTACTTGCCGATACCGAGTACCGATACCAATATTTTTATTGCATTTGTAAATTTTTTAAATATTGGGTACAAAAACCAAAAGAGTATGTATAATGTTACTTAGTTTTAGTTTAGATTTAGTTTTAATCCAAATGATGCGTGTGCTAAGCGAGTGAACATCAAAGATCACACAACAGAATTGCGCGCGCTCTCTCTCTCTCTCTCTCTCTCTCTCTCTCTCTCTGTCCCTCCCTACCGTTAAGTAACTTGTGCATTGTTTTACTTGTTTTTCTCGTATCCGACCGAACTACAAACTTTTCAGTGATGTCTGTGAGAAAGATATATTCACTCGACAAGCTCGCGCATGTGCGCCACCGCACGCTCAATCCACTCAGCGTGATTTGTTTATCAGCTCTGTAGGAGTACAAGAGCTCAGTATCGGGGTGCATCCCTAACTTACAGTATATGAATTTTTAAGATATGATACCATCTTGTATTAATGATTTCATTTTACGGCATCTCATGTAACCAGGTAGAGCCATGGTATCTGCATAAATGTTCTAGCTTTTACTTTGTTAAAAATCTTTAATTTTTCTATTTATATATTTCTGAAAGGAATTTCATGAGAAACATCTAAATGAAACATAACTGGGATCTCCATTAAGTCTCGAGAGCTATGAAAGAGCAACCTCTGAGCAATAAAGTTTCCTCTGGGGAATCTATTAATTGCTTCATTTGCACACAACAACACATGAGAAGTGGAAGGGGAGGGGGTTTTAGGAGCTTTAGGATATAATTCACGACAGAGTTATTTTGATGTATGTGCTCTGATGCTGCCGGAGCTCTGGATTCTGCCTTGGGAAGCACTGGGATCATGGGACAGAGTTTTTGAAGTGTAAACCCCTTTTTGAAACCCTGTTATTGGCTGGTATTGGTTTCAAAACCTCGAAAACAGTTATTTGAACATATACATGACATACCTTAACTCACTGCGTATCAAATAGATCTATAAAATGCAGTTTTTATATTTAATCTCCAGATGTTGAATATTGTTTTAAATTTTTTGGTGAAAAGTCTCCCTTTTTATTTGAAGGGTCTACTGGGAAATTAAGTGTTATAATGAAAAGCACTCTTCTTCTTGGATAATATTAGCACAGCGTAACACACTTTAAATTATTCACATCAAAAACTCATTGTTTGTTACTTGACAGTGGTGGAGAGGGATGACGGCAGAGTGATGAATTATACATCAGGCACAAAGTGTCTCTGAATGAATCATTGAAATGGGCTGTTTAAAATGGAACTGTGTACTTTGTTGCAGTATGTCCTGTTTGTTGTGAGGTGACGGTGAGTCTTTGTATCACCTCGCTCTGATGTGATGTTATTCACAGCTAAGTAGGTGACCTCGCATGCTAAAGAATATCATCACACCTCTGAATCCAGCAAGAGACTGTCGAAGCAGGAAGATGAATGTGGAATCAGAAAGAGACAAACAGCTCGCTGTGTGTTAGTGTTACATCGTTGATTAAACAGAAGCTTACATCATTACCAGTACATTATCATGAGAACCGGTGATACATTAACATCATATACTAAAACAAGTTGGGTAATTCCTGTTATGCAGTTTTGTGCTCTCTAACTACACAATCATTTTAAAAAATTTGTATTTTTATAAAAGGCAAACTCGTGCATTAAGTTTTACAGAGTGTTTTAAATGATGGCAGAAATATTAACCACACAGGATAGAAATAAAGTTAGAAACTGGGTACCAAACAGGATAGAAATAAAGTTAGAAAAAAATACACACACACATATATACACACACACACATACACACAATATATAGACAATAATATTTGATATTTTAAGTAATATTAAGCCATTTATGATGAGCATTTATATAAAAGATCTAAAGTATATAATATTGTAATGTGGTTTTATATTTTTTATTATTTGTTTATTAGTTACTTTGTTTTTATTTTCCAAATTTGGTTTAATCATATGTCTTTGTCGCCATTTTTTTAATTGATGAAAACATACCAATGTTGTTTCTGTCTTTCAAAAAATTTATATTTTATACAATATTAAGCTATTTATGATAAGGATATGAAAATGTACTGCATATTAAAGGGGCCATGAACTGCCTTTGTATTTTATTTTGTTCTGTTCTCTGAGGTCCACTTATGTTATCAAGACTTTTACATAAAAAAAACATCATAATTTAGAAGTAGGAGATTTTCTGTCCGGTTTTGACCCCCTCATCAGAACACTCTGTTTGAATAGGCGTAGCAGATTGTAGACTCAGAAGTAAACGCCCACTGCTGTGATTGGCTAACAGTTGTGTATGTTTGACAGTTGCTGTGATTTAGGTTAAAAACACATAAATACTCAGTACATATCAAACGATCTGTAATAACAGACAAAGCAATAGTGACCACTTAATAAAAAACAGTTACTCACACTTGTATGGTGCAACATTACTGTCGGATCCAATATAGTCGGCACAGCATCGTCTTTTAGTTTCAGTCTTTCTGAAAATCCTTTCTGAATCGGTGGGCGGGGCTAAACAGGAAGTGCTGTAGAAGCAGACATTGATCATCTTCTGCGGAGGTGGGGTTTAGCCACACTATTACGTCTTAAAGTGACACATTCCACAACCTGTCGTTTTGGCGGATTGGCTTCAGTATAAGCAGTTTTTTGACAAACAAGAAAGTTTTGTGTTCTAAAACTTACAGGATGTTTTTGTAGCACAATAACCTCTTATATGTCAAAAGGTCAAGGGAATTTAGATAGATTTTTCAGTTCATGACCCCTTTAAGATTGACCCTGCTGTTGTTTGATGGGAGGTGGCAGGAAGTGATGAAATTTCTCATGGCCTTGTTGATCACATTTCCTGCTTTGCAGGCCTGCGGCACTGAGGAGTAAACAGGGGTGCAATAAGAATACCTAATGAATGTTCCATTAGATTAGCTTAAAATATGTACCATGCTTAAAACTTTATAAAGCAGAGTGATAATTACACTCACGCTGTGCGGTAGGGCAGTTCCACACAAAGTCTGTTAATTAATTCATTGTGTTAAGTTGTTTTATGTTAATCTCTCATTGTGAAATTACCACCAAGTGTATCACTTTAACTAAATGGAAAAAATGAAAAATGCATTAAAAAACACACGCGGTTACTGCAGGGTGATTAAGTTTGTGAGCAATGATTCACTAAATATTTAACAGCTTTGCCTGGTACAAAGTATATCATGAATTATAGATTAGGAGAATTAGAATATCTTGATGTAGAACACTGTTTAAAGAATTAACCTGCAATAGGGAGGAGCAATTACCATTGTAATAAATGATTTTGCGAGCGAAGAATGAGCCACCATTCTTTATTTTTAATTAATTTCTCCATATTATCACAAAGAGAGAGATTCTCTCCCATCATTACTCTCTGCCACTTTTGGGGTCTTTTGTTCCTGATAAATGGGAGTCCGTTTGTGGAGAGGCTTGTGGTGCACAAACCTTTCCTCCTCCCATAACTAGTGCTTATTGTACCTCTAATGTGTTTTATTTTAAACTTATATTCATATCACAAACATAACTTGTAAAAATATGTTATTAATGGCTACCAGCCTTGCGGTGTACATGTGATATTTTTGTTGGGCAATTGCTACGGCCTCCCCTTTGTGGTCAGTAATGGGGGTTGTATTTAAATGAAGGTCATTCCCCTGTGGCGAGGAAGGGATAGGGGGAGCTTCTTAAACAAACGGTCTGTCCAAAAGACCCTTTCTCAGAGGATAACGGTCTAGCCCTGCTTGGGATGCGAATGGAGCGAGTTAATTGGCTTTCCACTGATGCAGGTTGAGTCTGACCCAGACGGCTCTTTTGTAATAGACCCCGCCCCTCTCTTACCTCTACACCCCTGCCTCCTGCTCGAGTGCTGCACCACTGCCATATACCACCAGCAATATCTGACCTGAGTCCACCATCTGGGCCTGTTTAACTGGAGATAATGTTTAACTAGAAGGTGTTGTTTCAGACAGGCCACAATAAGAGTGATAAGGAGAGGAGTGGCCTGTGTCATCTATAATAAGATTGAGATATTTACATACAAATTTACCAGGCTAAATAGGCAGCAAATGTAGAAATGAGGATCGCTGTAAATGAGGATCGATCAATGGTGCCCTGAGATAAGGGTGGAAAAACTTAGTCTACTGGTTCGTTTGGCATAGCAAAGGAAATGTGCAATTTAACTAGCTAATGATCACCTTGTATTTTCATTGAATGGAAAGGAGATACTTTGATTTCATACTTTTGTCTTTAATGGCAGCTTCTTCACAATTTATAGTTCGATTTTGAATGTAAACTGTAATGCAAATAAAGTCAAAGAAATACATATGAGGCTTTTTTAAATGCCTTGACGTTTGAGGCTTTTAGGCTTGGATGGATGATAGATAGATAGATAGATAGATAGATATAGATAAATGTGTGTATAGATAACTAGTTAAAGGTTAAATATATTTTATATTTTTTGACATATTTAATTTGTATTTAATAATTTAGTTCAACAATTGATCTAAGGGGGCACATGCATGACATTTTTGCTAACTAAATCTGACATAAATGCTTGTTTTGCTGTTGCAGAGAAAACGAACAACTGTTTTGGTTGCTAAATTAGTCATCAGACCTTTATCATGCTACTTTTAGTGTGTTCTACTCACTTTAAACACTCAGGTTTAATCATCCGCCCCATGTCATGAAAAACAATAAGAACACTGATATCAAACATCATCCTTCCAATTGTTTTGATTTCCCTGGAGAATATTGAGGTGTACAGAAACACAACACCCAATAAATAAAGCATCAACATCACATAAAAAGGAAACAAAATAGCATGAAAGCCCTACAAATATGACAAGAGACAGAAAGTCAACATTTGGATGAAGCTCATTTAAAAGTCGTGTTGTTTTCTGATCCCTGTGTATCAAGTACTGTGATATGGAGCCGGTTTTTAAAAAAAAAATTTTAAACTTTTTTTTGAAGCTTAATTATATGACTGTCAAGAACGTGTCTCGGATACATCCGCTGTGTCTCTGGCATATGTTTCTAGGCCAAGTTCCATTATCTCCCATGGGTCATTATGATAGTACTTGTGTACTAGCAGTTAAGCACCTTAATGCAGTGTGACGAGTAACAACATGGCCAATAGTGATGGGAAGTTCGGATCATTTTACCGACTCGGACCTTTGAGTCTCGTTCAGCAAAATGGCCAGCGGCAGACAGTGAATTGATAGCCTATATGTTTGATCAATTTAGCCTTCTCAAATCATCACGATTTGCCTAAAATAAAATCTATAGATATAAAACAGTTCAAGCATATCACAATGTTAGTTTAAGTGTTTAACCTAGATAAATGTGCACTGTTAGACTTAGATGCATATTCAATTGTTTGTGCGGAAAGTTGAAGCTAAAGCATGCTCGGCAGCACATGGAGGCGTCCAGCGCGATCACTTGCATTTTTTTCTAACTGTGGAAACAACTTAATACGCCGTCCTTTTTGCTCATAAAGGTAAGAGTAATACATCATTCTAAACTGTAAAGGGGCTAGTTTTATTTGTGTGCACTCACAATATCAACAAAACTTTGTGCTTTTATAAAATAAAGAAAACAAACGCTTTCTGCCGTCTCGGTCTTGAAACAATGGGGCACCTTTTTTTTGCACATGATGACCTAACGTACAGACATGATAAATATATCTATAGAAAGCTTTAAATTACTACTTTAAAACGAAATAAATAAAATCAGAAATAGAAACTCTTTCATTATGTAATCCGTGCATTTCTCTCTAAAGGCACATCCAATTAAGAGATGGCGAGTCATTTTTTTCATCACCATAATTGATGGATTATCTCAAATATAAAATCACGGAAAGTCCTAAAAACGGCCGCCGATTATAATTTGCGTTTATTTTATACTTCCGTACAATTCAAAATACAACACAATTAATAATGGATGTGGAAAACCTTGTCCTATTATTTGTATTGCTGCTTGTAAATTTTTTTTTTATATAGGTTGCTCTGGTATGATACCTGAGAAAATTAAAGTATTTGCTGCACACAGATGTGTATGATATGTGATATTATTAGCCTATTTTTTTTACCCCTGGGCAACAAATTTAAAAACGATTGTTTCTTTAAAGTTACTTTATGGCATTCCACTAGAAACTTTTTTTTTTTACGGTTAGCTTGAATGTAATATTGTCATTGAATTCGTGTATTCCATTTGTAAAATACCAACAAATGATTGTTTGTAGGCTAACCCGACTCTGAAAGTTAGTATAGCACGATTTTCTGCTTCTGTTTGGCGTAATATTTCTATGCAGAAATTGACTTTGGCATGCAAAAGACTTATAAATTCATAATTAACGGCATGGGTTCCGTCGACAGAAATACGGGACACTCAGGCATATGATAACTGCTGAAATGTTTGCGGGCAAATCTGAGGTCAGTCTGAGCGCTTATTGTACTCACAGTGTGTGTGGGTTAACAGCCTAGTCCTACACCTTTGTCAGGGCGCTACATACTTAACGTTTTGTTGTTGTAAATAAACAACGGCAACACAGCAACGTTGAGTGTCAGCGCTTAATGCGATATCCTAATATGAAAAGCATTTTGGGGGCCCTATGCGTTGTTGGGGGCCCAGTGCCGTCGCCTACCTTTGCCTAATGGTAAGAATCCGCCCTTTCTTTAACCATTCCGTCCTGAGCCGGAAATAGATTGATTAGTTCATCCCTCGCGGTCTTCGGGTTTTTTCGAGTCTCGTTCATCACGTGACAGACCCTTAGCTTACCTATGCAGAACCTGAGCCATAAAAATATTGATTAGTTTTTTTTTTTATTGAAGATATAACATTCACAGGGGACACAGTCGTAGCAATAAATTACATACACAACCAGAATGCAAAATAATAAATATAAAGAATAATAAAAATGAAATGTAAACGGAACAAAAACAAATAAATTTTTTTTTTTTTAATCCACAAATCATAAATCAATTAAAAATAACTTAAATGGAATATTACACGTAAAATGTCAACTTCAAAGAATACACAGGAGGTAACCCTTACATCAAAGTCAATATTTTTTTCCATCAATACAGTAGTTTTAGCAGCTTTCTTATTAAGTGATGAGCAGAGAGATTAAGAAAATAATTTCAAATCAATACAAAAAATCCTAAAATTGGGCATACAATCAGTAACTTTACATTTGTGAAGATGAAATAGGCCACAAAGATTTAACAGTTTTAAGATATCATCCAGCTCCTTTGATCCTTATTCCCAAATTAAAAATAGTGCATTAATTACCTCAAAACTAAAAAGTTTGTTGTAAGCTGAGAAAACAAGCCAAGATATTTCTTTCCAAAAATTCTTTGCATACTCACATTCAAAAAATAAGTGTGATAATGTTTCCAAATTAGAATTACAGAATGTGCATTGTGAAGAGATGTCCAACTTAAATTTTGAGAGTAAAGAATTACAGGGATAGAACATATGAAGAATTTTATAGTAAAGTTCTTTCATCTTGTTAGGTAACAGAAACTTGTTAATACCGGCCCATATTTTAATAGTAAAAAGAAAAGGGTCATTTATTTTCCACTTATAAAATGCTTTAGGATGACAACTAAACTTTTAATAAGGATTTTTCTAATCCAGAAATTGTTACATTTAACATTAGAAAGCTCCAGACCTCCAATACAAATTTTTGGCATTTCACATTTTGAAGATCTGTAACAATTTGCTCTAACCAAATGTAACAGTTTAGGTGAAATATAATTAATAACCCATTCTGATTAAGAATTGATTAGTTCCTCTCTCGAGTCTTTCGAATCATTCGTTCTTTTGTCACGTGACGTGACAGCATTGGATAGAGAAATTAGTTAATTTACAAGCTTCCTTACAAACGGGTGCATAGTTATTATTATTATTATTATTATCATCATTATTATAATTATTATTTACTCTTGCAGTTACGTGATGCGTTTCTGGTCTCCAATTGTAGCTTTTTACTTCTTACAGTTTTTAAATGTGTGAATTTCTGTCATGATGGTTATTTTCCATAACACTGAATGTTTTTACAAAGGTAATAAAGAGTTGGTTATTATTATCAAGTCTCTTTCCGGCTCAGTCTGCATAGATTAAAGCTTATGGGGCTGTCACGTGAATGACTCGGAAAAACCCGAAGACTCGAGAGATGAACTAATCAATTCTCTTTCCGGCTCAGACTGCATTGGTTAAAGTTTATGGGGCTGTCACGTGATGAACGAACGACTCAAACCCGAAGACTCGAGAGATTAACTAATCAATTTTCTTTCCGGCTCAGACTGTATTGGTTAAAGTTTATGGGGCTGTCACTCCCCGAGATGACTCGTTCTTCCCGAGTCACATTAAAGATTCGTTCAAGAACGACCCAACACTAATGGCCAATCCAGGCTTTCACCTTCGGACACATACTTGAACGTCAGAGCAATTTGAGCTATTCATCTGTAGATGCTTTAAAGATTCATGAGTAAGCAAATATGTATTCAGGGCTGTCATTCAAAAAGGTTCAGGCTAATGCATTATGGGTTTGGGCATATCTTTGAACAGTACAGCAGATGTTTTGAATCCAATATTATTAAATGAGCAAAAACACATAAATGGAAACATATAGTTTACCAGTCAGATAACTGTAATCATTAACATTTTTTGTTGAAAGAAGTATCTTATGCTCACCAAAACTGCATTTATTTAAACAATGTTGTAATGTTATTACAATTTAAAATAACTCTTTTTCTATTTTAATATATGTTACAATGCAGTTTATTCCTGTGATGGCAAAGCTGAATTTTCAGCAGCCATTACTCCAGTCTTCAGTGTCACATGATCCTTCAGAAATCATTTGATGCTGAATGGTTCTTATTAGGGATGCCCCGATGTATCGGCCGATTTTTCCTCATTAAAAAGGTGCGTAATAAACTGACAAACTTTAAATCCGAATAACTGCGTGCTTTCATTACCCATATAGCTCCGTAGGCTAGAAACTGTTTCAAATAAGGAGTCCCGCCTTAGTAAAGGAGCTCTCATACATATTTAAACTTACGAAAAATATTAAAATGTATACAAAAACAAATGAAAAGATTAATCATAATAAAGTCTGTTACAATAAAGGATTAATATGTATTTAATTTATACAGTGAAGTGTTATTTTACATTTGTTTACTTTATTTCTGTACCTGAAAACTGTTAAACCTACCCAAAAGTGTTTGTTAAAATCGGTATCGGTATCGGCCCCAAAAAATCCTATCGGTGCATCCCTAGTTTTATATCAATGTTTGAAAAAACTTTTTCTAGTAAATTGTTTAGGATACATTTTTTAGGATTCTTTGATGGATAGAAAGTTCAAAAGAACAGCATTTATTTGAAATAGAAATCTTTTGTAACATCACAAATGTTTTTATTGTCACCTTTGACTGTCAATTTAATGCATTCTAGGTGAATAAAAGTATTAATTAATTTTTTAGTTTTAATTATACTTACCCAAACTTTTAAATGGTAGTATCTCTTTTTCCACCAAAAAGCGCATAACGTTTTGGCAACATTGATAATAGTATAGAGCACAAAATCAGCATATTAGAATGATTTCTGAAGGTCTGTGACACTGAAGACTGGCGCAATGGCTACTGAACAATAAGGGTTGCATAACAGAATAAATGACATTTTAAAACATATTAAAATGGAAAAATGTTCTTTTAAATTATGCTAATATTCCACAATAGTACTTTAAAAAATTTTTTAATTATTCCAAAGTTTTGACCAGTAGTAACATTCACACACATATTACAGTCATTATACATCTCCTTTGTTATTTTTTCATATAATTTATGTTTTTAGTTGTGAATCATGAGATGTCTGTCACTTTGATTAGCAGATATTTCTAAAGAGTGTTTGTGCACTGTGCCTTACAGTGAGTCTGTGCCTTCATTGTTTTGTGCAATACCCAGGTTCCATTTTTTATTGATTCAATTCAATTCAAGTTTATTTGTACAGCGCTTTTCTCGATACAAATCATTGCAAAGCAACTTTACAGTAAATTAAGTTTCTACAATATTTAGTGGTAGCTTATCAGTGGTGACTGTCAGTTAATGTACATATGGCAGAAATGTACGGAAAAATCAATTAAAGACGTAATCAAACAGACGATGAACACTATTAACAGCAATTATTATATGATGCAATCAAACTTATAGCAAAATGTGGTAGTTCTGTATGTTGTTTCAGGGTTGGCATCATCTGAGGTCCTCTGAGGGGTTGGCATCATCTCTTCTCAGGTGTTCTGGATCCAGACTGAAGCTTGTGTACATCTAATATACACCCCTATTTTTTGACTGTACGATGAGGAACAGTACACCGTCTAGTTGCAAATTGTAATCCAAGAGATTCTGTGTACTGTCTTTTGGTCTAATAAGTAATATCTCGGTCTTATCCGAATTTAATAGGAGAAAATTATTGGTCATCCAATCTTTTATATTTTTAACACACTCTGTTAGCTTATATAATTTTCATCTGGTCTTGTTGAGATATATATATTTGAGTATCATCAGCATAACAGTGGAAACTAATCCTGTATTTTCTAATAATATTACCAAGGGGCAACGTGTATATCGAAAATAGGACCTAGGACAGTTCCTTGTGGCACTCCATATTTTACTGTGATAATTGAGATGACTCCCCATTTAAAATGAACAAAATGGTAGCGATTGGACATGTAGGATCTAAACCATCTTAAAGCCTAACCTTGAATACCCATATGGTTTTGTAATCGATCTACGAGTATGTCATGATCATTTGTGTCGAACGCAGCACTAAGGTCAAGTAAAACTAACAATGAGATGCAGCCTTGGTCTGACGCGAGAAGCAAGTCATTTGTAATTTTAACAAGTGCAGTTTTCTTCCTGTGCTAATGGTGGGCCGAAACTGCTGAAATTCTCAATAGATCAATTTTTTGCAGTAAGGAGTACTATTGAGCAGACACAACTTTTTCTAAATTTTTAGACATAAAAGGAAGATTTGAGTTGGGTCTGTAATTTGCCATTTCACTAGGATCTAGTTGTGGTTTCTTAAGAGGCTTAATAACCGCCAGCTTGATTGGTTTTGGGACGTGACCTAAAGACAGTGACGAGTTAATAATATTGAGAAGCGGGTCTTCTGCTACAGGTAACAACTCTTTCATTAATTTAGTGGGTACAGGATCTAACAGGTATGTTGTTGGTTTAGATGCAGTGATATGTTTATTTAGCTCTTCCTGTCCTATAATTGTTAAGCACTGCAGTTTATCTTTTGGTGCTATGAATGAAGCTGAAGTATTATACGCTCTAGAATCTACATTTGTTATTGTATTCCTGATGTTATCTATTTTATCAGTGAAGAAATGCATAAAGCATTACGATTAAACTGTGAGGGAATATTTAGATCGGGTGGTGTGTGGTTATTTGTTAATCTAGCCACTGTGCTAAATAAAAACCTTGGATTGTTTTGGTTATTTTCTATGAGTTTGTGGATATGCTCGGCCCTGGCAGCTTTTAGAGCCTGTCTATAGCTGGACATACTGTTTTTCCACACATTTCTAAAAACTTCCAAGTTAGTTTTTTCTCCATTTGCGCTCAAGACTACGAGTTTTTTTCTTGAGAGAATGGTTATTACTGTTGTACCATGGCGCAGTACTTTTTTCTCTAACCTTTTTCAATTTGATGGGGGCAACAGCTTCTAATGTATTAGAGAAGATAGTGCCCATGTTGCTAGTCATTTCGTCTAGTTCATGTGTACTTATTGGTACACAGAGCAGTTGAGATAAATCAGGCAGGTTATTTGTGAATCTGTCTTTGGTGGCTGGAACAATAGTTCTGCCCAGATGATAACGCGGATCCATATAGTTAATATCAGTAATACGCAGCATGCACGATACAAGGTCAGTAATAAGATAAATGGTCAGTAACATCAACCCTTTGAGGTACAATATCTATATCAGTAAGATAAATTCCATGCAATATAATTAAATCTAGTGTATGATTAAAATGATGAGTGGGCCACCTTAAGTGTTTTGCTTGACTCCAAAAGAGTTTACTAGGTCAGTAAACGCAAGTCCTAATGCATAATTTGTATTATCA
Organism: Sinocyclocheilus anophthalmus; assembly: GCA_018155175.1. Classification (NCBI taxonomy): domain Eukaryota; kingdom Metazoa; phylum Chordata; class Actinopteri; order Cypriniformes; family Cyprinidae; genus Sinocyclocheilus; species Sinocyclocheilus anophthalmus. The sequence continues at coordinate 55,442 of JADLZN010005347.1, forward strand.
ACGTGAATGTTAAAATCTCAGATAATTAGCGCTTTATCAACAGTAACCAATAGGTCTGAGAGGAAATCTGCAAATTCTTTTAGGAAATCTGTATATGGCCCTGGTGGTCTATACACAGTAGCCAGAGCAAGAGATACGATAGATTTCTTTTGCATATCTGACAGTGTAACATTAAGCAGAAGTATTTCGAATGAGTTAAACATGTATCCTGTCTTCTGAGTAACATTGAGTATATCACTATATATTGTTGCAACACCCCCGCCACGACCAGTCTGACGGGGCTCATGCTTATAACAGTAGCTTGGTGGAGTAGATTAATTTAGACCAATATAATAATTTGGTTTTAGCCGGGTTTCAGTCAAGCAGAGTACATCAAAACTATTATCTGTTATCATTTCATTTACAGTAACTGGTTTGGGTGAGAGTGATCTAATGTTTAGGAGCCCAAACTTAAAAAATTGCTTTTGTTCATTTATTTTACATTTTTCTGGTTTAATCACGATCAGATTTTTTCTAGATCCTGCATTAAATTTATATTTTGACCTCACTATTCGGGGTCTTTATAGTTTGTACAGCGCAAGTACTTCTATCATTTAAGTGGGTAGAACAAAAGTCATCAGGGCAGTGTCAGTGTCTCCGTCTGCCGCAGCTTGGTGTCGTTAGCCCCCGCGTGCAGCACGACCGCTCCGATGCTTTCGTCGCCCTTCAGGATCGCGGGTATTTGTGCAGAAACATCGAGAACACGAGCACCTGGGAAACAGTGTGTGTGTGCACTTTACCTTCAGCTATCGTTGCATGGACGTGCCGGACGATGGAGTCTCCAATTATCACAGCGTTGTGTTCCGTCTCGCGGAGGGGTGCGAAGCGGTTCCAGGTGGAGTTCTCGAAGACCGGAGGCGGCGGAGGGATAGAGGTCGTCGCTCGGGGCCTGGCTCGCGTCTTCCGTGGTGGTTGCACCCAGGGTCCGTGGTGTCCCGGCTCCGGAGTGAAGGACATCTGGGAAGATAGCATCCTGGGTACACCGGGCCTGTGCAGAGAAACACACAGAATAGAGGTGGTGGGAGAATTAGCAGCACGCTGTATAATTACCTCGGACTTGTGAGCGTCAGCCTGGGATGTTTCCAGTGTGGCTCTCCGCTCTCTCAGCTGGGTCTGCCTCTCCACCAGGTCGCGGATCTGCTTCTCCACGGCCTCCAGCTGTGTCCTCACCTGCACTCAAAGGTAGACACACATCTGCCATTAAAGCAAGTAACAGTGAGTAAAACAATGGTAATGTGAGTGAATAGAGTATTAGCAATGTAAGCGAGATTAGCGGCAACCACGCTGGCGATGCTAACGGCCTATATGCTAATAGCGGACTCAGGAAGTCAAAATAGAACTAGTGATAACAAGACGCTCTGATTGTTTTTGTTATAGAATATGATAGGGGATATATTCACACGTTATAGAAACGAAAATTATGGTGTAAAAAATTGATTTTAAGATAAAAAATAGACGCTAAAGAATTAACTTGACAGAGCTCAAACTCAAAACACACAGCAGCAACAAACAGGAAGTGACGTCAGAATCCTTCGTCACGTCAAATCACAGACACTGATGATTTCTCTATACTTTATTTGATTTGTTTTTTTATAGTTTTTTTTTATTTGCAGGCACGTAGGTGCAAATGGCTGAGACATTAGATCCTATTTAAGATGTGAGGTGTGAGCCTGGCAACCTCTCGCGGTCTCGTCCAACTGACCACCCTCCATGCTTTGTTTCGGTTTGACCTTTGGTCAAATGCTGTGCTAAAGCCCGCCAACCTTTTATGCGAAATATGTAGCGTATATCATCACATACCCGGAAAACTGATTCCCACTGTCCGAGGTCCCCCGAAGGCTTATTAAACCCATGAAGAAAGGAAATGAATAAATTCTCACTGTGTTTCTTAGTTGAATGATAATGTTGTGTGAATGGTTATTTCTTGAAAAGAAAAAAGAGAAGGATACTTGAATATCATTATAGTTCAATGTGGAATCCTTTGACACCAATGAACATCTCCAGCTAAAGCAATCTCAGAGGCCACACCAGCGGGATGGAAAACACTGCTGTTTGATGTTTTCAATCATTCTCCAGCCTTTGTGTCTCTCAGCCAGTCCCTGCAGGTTGACTCTCTCTGAATAACATGTTTTTCACTTTTTGAAAAAAGTTCATTTGAAAGGAAAACCTACTGTTGAGTCTCTGCATGTTTACTTTCATTAGCTTTGGTCCTCTCTCCCTACAGAGAGTCACATGGTCCTACCTCTGTTACCAAAGGGGCGGAGTAGAGGAGAAACCAAACTGTACCCTTTAACTGCAGTAAAGCCTGGTCGGCCAGGATTGTGTGATGTTCGGCCACCCCGCGCCACATGATAGCGTTCATAGCAGGCGACTGGCTGGCCGTCGGGGTCATCTGGGTTGCCTGGCAGGCAGATCCTTGCCTACAGCCAAAGAACAGGCTCTCATTTATGAGCTAACAGCTAATCCTGGCACCCACCCCCCCGTAGACACACCGCCGGTTATGTTGTGGCTTCTAGACTCTGAAGGACTGAGAGGCTAATAAAAAGGCAAAACAGAACAAGGGTAGCTGATATCCCTCTAACCTTTGACCTTCAGGGTGTCCCGTAGAGTGTGATTGATGCCGTCATATCCGAACAAATGCAGCTTGACAGTTTTGGGACGATTACCCCATTTTTTTTTAGACCGCAGAAAAACGTATTACGTGTCTGAAGCTTTCACATCCAGATAGCATTAGAAATATAATGATGATTTGTGTGCAGCGCTGCAAAAAGAAGCCCACTTATTGTACGTAAGTGTTATAATTGGAACTTGATTGAATTACCGGGCCTGCAGAGTGTAACTTCCTGCTATTTGTCTAATGCATCCTTAAGAATAGTAATCTAATAAAAATCATTAGTTTTTCCAGGGCTTTTAGACATGATTTAAAGGAAAGTCATTTGCAAAATGTGTCTAGCGTGAATTAATACCTTACCTTACCAAAAAAAATATGTGCATGGAAAAAAAAAAACGCTTTGAACAATGCAATATCATAACAAAGGACGTTCATGCTTTCAAGATTGCCACAAGCTCAGATCATCTTTGATAAGTGGCTCCACTCAAAAGCAAATGTGGTTTTGTTCAGCGACGCTGTTTTTCCTAATACTCAAAGCTTCTTTATTAGATTTATCATCGAGCCTCTATTCTTCACACACTTTGACGCATTCGACATGTGACCTCAGACGTATTCATAAGGTTCATCCACTGGTAGCTGAAAATTGTGAATGCTTGGCTTTCTTTTTCGTTTCTCCTAGAGAGCCCCAGTGGCTGGATGATCCTTCAGTTCTGGCTCAGAAGTGACAAGGTGGAGGAATGCCTGATTGTGGTGTGATCTGATGGCCGGTGGCTTGTGTGTGTGAAAGGGTCTCAGCCGCAGAAACGCCCCCCCCCCCCCCAGCCTGTCCTCTCTCCTCAGGGAACAAATGGAACGTCTTGCGCTTACCATCCCTATGAAGAAATGAATAAAATAGAAATGAGACGTTCAAGGGACAGCCCTAGCTTTAAATGATGCTGGCAAAAGCTATGAATTGTCAGTGGGTCTCACTGCCTGCTTTGCTGATGAAATGAAAAAATGTATTGTCAGGGAGAAAAGATGATTTTTGTTTCTTTTTTGAGAATAATACAACCTGACGAGTGCCCATCTTGAATTTTGGGAATATGTTGCACATTGGGCTGAGCGATAAACAATATCATATCGAGATTGCACTAAAGTTTATGTTGATAACAACAATAAACTTTGGACATTTTTACTTTATACAGATAAGCTTGTAAATCTGCATGTTTTGTGTGTCATTGTGAATTAGTGGCGTAGTTTTGTCTACTATAGGCACATGTGACACTCACTGTGCCTATCATATATTGAGATACACTGTATCTCAATATATATGGACAGTCTATATATGAGTACTCAATATATAAGGCAAAACATGAACATCTCCAGAGCTGTTTTGAGAGAATGATTTATATTGCTATTATAAACTAAAATTGACTTCTCAAAGTATAATAATTATAATAATAATCTTTTCTAATATTTTTAAGGCATATTATACACCAAGTCATCTTGGCAAATATCATTTTTAATTATACAGTTCGGTTGTGCATCATCTTCTTGACCAAACACAAAGCAGTGTTTTGTTGTAAATTAAATTTTTTTTTTTTTTTTTTTTTTACACAAAATTTCATTTGATTTACATTTTAAAATATTAATTGCTAAATTTTTAAAATTTCATTAGACCTATTTTTAATTATTTAAATTATTAAAAAATAAATAAATAATGTTTTGTTGTAAATCAGTTTTTTTTTTTTTACAAAAATTTAATTTGAACCTACATTTTAAATATTAAATTTGCTAAAGTTTTAATTAAGTTCATTAGACATAATTTTTTAATTATTCTTCATATATTAAAAAAATAAATAAAACTTTTTTATGATCATTTATATTAACTCATAACCAGAATCCAAAACATAAAATGGAGCCCACATAATCTAGGAAAAAAATCAAATCGATTTCATGAGACCTAAGTTATTACAAGGTACTTTCTCTGTAGATTTAATTGTCATGCTCATTATATTTACATTCATTAGCAGGTCTAACAAACAAGTGGAAAGCCTTTCCTTTCCCATTATGGAAATAATACTTGATAAAAAATGTTCTGTCATGATAACTCTCTGAGGGATTGACATGGTAATGTACATGACAATGTTAATGTATTTGGTCTTGGCGGAATAGATCTGCTACCGCGCTGCTGCGGCAGGAGCAAGTACCGAGACTTTCATTCACAACCTGCTGCTTTGAGCATGTAAGAAATATTGCTGCTGCAAATATAATATACATGAAATAACCCCCATATAGCGTACATGAATCACCTCGTAGCAGATCTATACAGGTGGAGCTGGGGAAGGTGGAGGTTTTCTGAAGCAAGCAGCAACTGCTACGGCAAGCACTGGCCATATATTTGAATGTTGAGCAGCGAGCTCAATTATTGGCTACCGATACAGGAGAGAACCAAACAGCTGTGACATGTGCTTCATGATGCTATTATGTCATATTGAGTTAGACCTATCGGACTGCGCCATCTAGAGTTTCATGCCAGAACTCTGTATATATTGTATGATATGGAATAAAATATTGTGATAATATTTTTGTCCATATCGCCCAGCCCTGGTTGCTGGGCTACATGGCACAAAGGTTCTGGTGGCACTAGTCAATATAATGTAATTCAAGTAATGTCTGTTAATTCATATAAATCTTGTGTTGTGGGTGTTTGGCCTCACCTGCCAGAGGTGACCAATGGCTGCCCTCTGATCTACCTCTGTCAAGCTCCGTAATTGAGTGCTTCCTTAATTTATGAGGCAGCTTCCTCCATTAACAACAAAATCACGGGAATTAAAGAAGAAACAGACCTTCGCACGCCCATGCTGAGCTACAGATAAGGAACAAACCGTGATAAATGGCCGTGCACATCTGCAGCCTTGACTTTGAAAAATACTGTCTCTGAATTTCAGGTCAGACTCTGACAACAATTAGGAGGAGAAGAATAAATAGACAATGACCCTTTTTCCTACTGTATTTCCCTCTTCCGTAAGATGCAGGAGAACATGATCTACCATTGACAGAATGTGCATATGCAAGGGAATGCAGTCAGGGCCGCTCGTTGAGTGATCATATCATTAAACTGCTAATTTTGCAGTACGAGGCACAAGGGAGCTGTTTCTGGCTTGAGCCTCACTTCTCACTGTCTCTTCTGTACAGTAAATCTTGTGCTAAGCATAACGTCCATTCACTGCTACTAGTGACTATAGTATCTTAGTAGGGCTGTTTGATTAATCAAAATTGTCATAAAATCGCAATTTGAGCTTGCACGATTTCTAAATCGCTTTATAGCACGATTTTCCACGCCCCCGACCTCCCGCAGTATGCTATCCGAACCAATCAGAATGCAGCGCGCCTAAATGGAGCACAAGAACAGAACAGACCGGGCGGGCATACAAACGTAATGCCAGGTTCACACACTCCGTCTGTGGTGTGTATTTTTTCCGTGCCCATGTTAACAGATCAGAGCATTCACACTGCACGCGATTGCGGTCCGGCAGTGCGCTCCAGGAGCGGTGTGTCTGCAGCAGTCATGCTGCGATCGTTTCCGCACGGAATCTATTTCTGCTGTGCTATACGCGCTGAGGTAAAAATTAACATAGATTGACATGGAAATTTTGTAATTACACCATAAATGCATATAATTAAAGTATACTGTTTCACAGTCAACACATGGCATTTTGACTAGATTTAAAACAAGGAAAAGTGCACTTTTAGATAAACAAGGCAATAATAGATGGCACTCGTGGAGTTTAAACGTGAATATGTCTGTGAAAGATTGTATTACTATACTGTGATAAAAGAGAATCACAATGCTGAAAAGCATTTTGAAATCAAAATACTGGATAAATGTTGTGTTTGTGGTAAACAGCCACGGATCAGGAGCGAACTGCAAACGCGTCCTGTGTGAAAGCAAAATGAGTCCGTGCTGCTTCTGCACCGCATACACATACTGTATACGCACTGCAGACGGAGTACAGGTGAACTTGGCGCAACAAATCTGGTTCAACATCTGAGGCAATGCCACAAAGAGCTTTTTTTTTTTTTTCAATATTGCACAGCCCTATAGCTTAGTATATTTTTAAAATGTCAACATCAAATCGGAATTAACCCTATTTACTTTAATGCAGATCCCTTGTCTTGTTGTAAAAGATTCATCAGTGATTGTTATTCCAAAGAACAAAAACTCTGAAACATTTGTCCTTTATGATAAAGTTATCCAGTAGAGAAATAGATATTTAGTATTTTTGGTAGTTCTTGCATGTTATTTTGGAACACAGTTCTAAATAGTTTTACGCATTAGCTAATATGTAGTCTTTGTGTAGTTCAAGTTACGAATGAATTAGGGGACGTTCTCATACAAAACGTGTGTTTTTATTCCTCAGAGCTGCCTTTCTGTTTTCTATGTTTTTCTATGTAAACATGTATTTGATGGATGATTTTGACTGAACACACATCTTGCATCTTTGCTGCTTCTTGCCCATGACATAACGTTCTAAAAACACAGCGCTCAGTAGACCTTAGTCAGGGTGATGCCATATTTAATTTTTGACCAGAATGAAAGCAAGGCGAATAAAAGAATAGAAGTTATAGCGCATTCAAAGGATTGTATTGTTGTATAACATCATACCAATTGTTCAGCTGGTGAAATGTCTTCGATTCTGCGGTAGACTTAAACTTCATAGACAGTTTTGTGAGTTGTGAAAATTACGTGATCTAAGATCTTTACAGTGCATGACATTATAAAGAATGTAAGTCTGTCCCTCACAGCCTCAGTAGCCGGGTTTCCATCCAAAGTTGCAAATTTAACTTATGCGCAAAATTGGAATATCGCATAAAACATTTGCGAACAAGCACTGTTTCCATCCAACGAGTCAGAGAGAACAAAATCGTCACTTCCTGATAAACTGGGACTAAATATCACTAAGAAAAGTAAGAGAAGCCACTGAATATAATAATTCTCAATTATAATAAATTACTTGCGCTTTGAGTGAGCACACAAAACACAATAAATGCGGCCTTGCTTTCGGAGGTGAATGTCAGCTGTTTGGGAATGCAGTCATGGTAGACCGTTCTGGGAGGCAGTTATACAGAAATACTTTGACAACAGACTTTGCTCGGGCACTTCAGAATGACCATGACAACATTTCAGATGCTGTGCAACTAAATCGGTCCACTGGTTAGTCAGGTTATGCTGTCCCATAGCGCAAAGTCACATGACTTTTTTGAACGCTCATGCGGGATTTATTCGCAAGTCAAAAACCACCTCAAGCGAGTGTAAAAACCTTTTTGTGAATTAAGGGATTTCTTTTCGAAATTTGGCGTTTCCATCACTCGTTTCTCATGCAATACTTCAAAATGCGCATTAAAACAGGGTGATGGAAACAGCTATTTTCATCTACGTTAAATTCAGTATGGTGTCTAATCTGACTAAGGTCTATTAAAAGTTCAGATTTTGAAGAACACGTCTTTAGCTTGCACTTTTTGTCATTCGACTGTTCTGCATCTCACATTTTGTAACTCAAACATGTTCTGTGTGAATGGCTCGTAGTGACCAGTGTAGTGTGATTTACAAACGAATGACTCTTATGAACTGGCTGTTTTTAGTGAGTCAAAAACACACAACGTAACCAGTGTAGAATGATTCCTGAACAAATGACACAAGTGAGTCAGTTCTTTTTAGTGAATCAAACTAATTATTGCTCCAGACTATTTTTTAGTTTGAATGGAAATGTGTAGTTACAGATTTTGTAAGTAGTATTTAATAAATATTGAAGAATCTTACCACATTTTTGGTTTGTTTAGTATTGTGTAAATAGATGTATTTACAATTTATGTATTACAAGTACTGAAATTTGGTATATTTGATATGTAACAACCACTATTCAGTCAACTGATAGATATATTCAAGTCTATCAGTCTTCAAGTCTGATTCCCTTTTCTCATCGATTCCTTTTTTTTCTTCCAAGTTGGAAGTACATGTTGTACTTCCCTAATGTGGATAAGAATAGAAATTCATGTTAAATTGAGCCTTTTCCAAATTTTATTAGGTTCATTTTGTGATATAACACACATGCAGTCGCACATAGCAGCCCATAGATAAAGCAGTACATTTTCATGGTTATAGGTTGTGAGGCCTATCTCTTTTTTTTGATGAGAGCATATTGATTTGGGCATTTCTTGTGGGCTGCAACTTAATTCTCTCTCTCATTTCAGAAAATCCTCAAATTCACTGCTTACTGCAGCCTTTTAGCAGCCACAATCCACTGCCTGAATAAATGACATGACTATAAGCTTCCCTAGATGCCATGGTGTAAATGTATTAGCTGCACTAAGAGACCTACTCCTAGTATAATTATGTTAGGAACCAATAAGACAGCTTGGAAATCAATATGCTAAGACAGACAGAGAACAGGGCATGGGCAGTGAACTGGGGATAGATTAAGCTTGCAGGTCCCTGGCTGAGCATTGCTAGCATTTAAGCTAAATTAGACTTATCGTCTCGTGCAAGGAAATCATCTGGGCTTTTCCCTCACAATACTCGGGGCTCTGGATTAGGTCCTGTGAGCAATTATCATCCTCTTTTCTAATTACATGATTTTGACCAGTTAAATCCTGCTCATTTTTATTTCCCTGATTTTTAACTCCCCCTCCTTGTAATTCCAATCACTATGCAGTGTCAGTTCCCTGTAAGTAGTAAAATGTTCTGCTCCGATAATTAATGCACGCTCTTCAATTACTTAAATTTAAGCGGCGATTCAAGTGCCGCCTCTCAAAAAATGAGCTAACTCATAGATGTGATAAAAACAGATATTTTAATCAGACGTGTTATGATTTTCTTTTACCGTTGTATTTGGTTACGGGCAGTGAAATAAGTAGCGTGATGTGTTTAAAAGGCTCTCTGTGTAAACACAGACAGCGCTGTAATTTATATTCAACTAGAACTAAAATAAAAAGCAGTAGCCGAGGAAACAAAAGCTGTCCTTTTCTAGTACAGTACATCTGCTCAAACCCAATCAAGCTTTCAAAGACATGGCAGCGAACAATAGCCCCCATCAGCCAGGAACAAAGTCACAGACATAAGTGGTCCGAATAAGTGTGCAATTTCTGCCCATATGACTGTCTTGACACAATTGCCCTAATTTTCTTCCTTTGAAATGACTGATAAAAGACTTAGGTAATTGCTATGGAGACAGCGTTTCTTCTATCAAGGAAGGAGGGAGGGGGGTCGTGAGTAATATTGCCTCAGGGCTTAGGGACAGAGTGTCAGTTTCTGCCCAGTCTTATATTAATACTTGTGTCCTCTTCAGCCTCACTTCCCAAAGATCGTATTAAGTGATTGTGATCTGCCCTGACGCTGTATCGGAAATCACTCAATCAAGCGAGCCTCGGACACGGCGGAAAATATACTAAAACATGCCGGTCTAATTTTCTTGCAGTCACGTGACTGGACAGTGGCCACCGCGGTGCCCTGATGTGTCGCTTTCACGTGGCAGTTGAAGCAAATGACTTGTGAATTAAAAGGCGGTCGACCCATCCATGCGGTGTGGTCTGAGGCGCACGCGAGGAAACGGCTCACCCTGATGCTAGTTTTCTGACCTGTGTCCATTCAGCGCCTGACCTTGTCCCCTGAAATCAAACTTAATTTATCGGCCTGATCTCTGATTATCTGGATATTGCACCACGCGGTTTGGCTTGCCGGCAAGCAGACCGCTAATGGGGAGAATGGAACCAGTGCAGAGCATCATGGGAGCAATGACATACAAACTAATTGCTGCCATGACCTCAGATTACATCTGTTTATTGAAAGCAAAGCCTTCCTCTCAATTATGTGCTTTCTGTAAAAACACAAACACTCTTATTATGAATCATTTTTGTACATCTTTTTCATTATTGTTTTCTGTATTCAGATTCAAGCAAGGAACAGTTTTTTGTAGTATGAATTGTAAATATGTGTATATTATTTTATGAATAAACATGCGTATGTATGTTTTAATATATGGTTATATTAAAATATTTGTAAATAATTGTAATATATTCATATGTAATTAGTGCTGTAAAACGATTAATCGCATCCAAAATAAAAGCTTTTGTTTACATAATATATGTGTGTGTACTGTGTATATTTATTATGTATATATAAATACACACACATGCATGTAACGTTTATATATTAAACAAATTTATATATGATATACATTATGATAAAATATAAATATATACATTATAAATAATGTAAATATTTTCAAAATATATGCTGCATGTGTGTGTCTTTATATATACACTAATAAATATACACAATACACGCACATATATTATGTAAACAAACCCAAACCCCCCCTTTTATTTTTGATGCGATTAATCATGATTAATAATTTGACAGCAAAATCTATGTTATATATGACAATATCAGTATTAAAATGTTATTTAAATATTATATTTTTTTGATTTTTTTTTTTTATTATTATTATTAGTTTTTTAAAATTTTTTTTTGTTTTTATTAGATTTAAATAGAAAATCTGTGCAGTTTGACTATAAAATATATTTATGATGCAAACCTTTAAGACAGGCAACATTTTTAGCAGCGTTGTGCAGAAAAAGCTGTGCTTGATTTTGTGGTCCATCAGTAAATGCCCAGTAACTGTGAATCAGCAAAAGACACCATTTCACACAAATGCAGAAAATGGGACCTCTTCTGTCCTACACCGTTTACCTCAGAAACCTTCCTCCTCGGCCACCTCAAACTGACAGGTCCTAAGGTGCTGACTTTAAGCACAGTCCAAGCCCAAAGCAAGTGAATAATACACAGTAATGAGTTACTCAATACATATTATGGTTTGGTTGGTACTAAAGTGAGAACAGAACCCAGAGAGCACAGGAGCACCAAGCAGTGAAGGGTTGGAAAAAATCAACACCATGTCTGATCCAGATAGCATCAACCCTCCCCCAGGGATTTCCCTATTCAAGAATCCAATTTACCATGGCTGATTGACGTGGATTGGATCCCGGGGAATCGCATAACTCTTTTAAGGCCCTAATAAAAATCTAATGGATTTCTGTGCATCTTGGACCCATTTCTAAACTTTTAATAAACTACACTGGTCGTCTGCAATTAGCAGTCACTGGCTTTGTGGGTAATGTGGTTTGGTTATCACTCATGGAGTTGGGTGCATGTGGAAGAGAGCTTTTTCCTGATTAAACCTACATGAAGACACGGTGTCCTTCTTAAGTGCACCTTAATGCTCTAGATGCACTTTGAAAAGCACCAGTCCTTCCTCTTGAGCCACAGCAGGCTTGTACTAATTGCAGGGTGAGAAAAATGTACAGTATGCCTCAACATATGCACTAATAAGACCATAAGTGGTAGAACAAAGAGGTTTGTCCATTGTCTGTTGATGCACAGTCTGATGCATATTGCACAAAAAACTTGTCAATCTGGCTGGTTTGAATCTGATTGTATTTGTGCTATGTTCTGTCTACCTGACAAAAAAGTAGAGTATCTGTAATTTATATTTTATACTTTATTCATTCTTTCTCTCATTCATATAACATTATTGTATAATCTGTTTTATATCAGACCTTATACTGTTAGTCATCAGCTTGGTTATGTGATATTGCGGACATGTTGTCACACTATACAGGGTAAGTTGTCACAACGGGAACCTGTCATTAAACAGCCAGTGATAGGCTTTTATGTAAAATGTAAACCATAAAAAAGGGAAGCACAAAAGTCCACTCAAAAAATATTTAGGCCTAAATGTAAGACTTATGTATTTGAATTGCGTATACATTTTTTTCTAGAATTTCCATCCATACAAAGGTAAGATTTCTGTAGTATTACTAAAAACCCTGAATGTGTAAATGCACAATATACAGGTTTAGCCTGTAAATTTATCATCAATAAATCTTAATTTGTAATTTTAGCAATGTTCATACATTTTAACTAAATAAATGTAATTGTTTCCCCAATGAACATATTTATGCTGATTCTAAGCAATCTGAATAAATGCATTAAATATGTTTAAAATCAAATAGATGCAAATTGTTAATAAACTATGCATATTATCTTACCTGTTTCTTACCTGTTTCATGTATGACAAACAAATATGCATCACATTTTATTAGTATATGTAAAACCCGTTATTGTGGCCAACAGAAAATATTATTGATCAATAAAATTACACCATTTAAATCACACGTGACCTGCCCAATATAAATGTGACAACATGGTCATAATATTTATAAAAATACTTTTTATAAATTTGACTCAAAACCTCTATAGTTACTGAATTACAGTCTTTGTGACAACTTGTGCATGTGACAAATAGCCCTGGTTTTCCCTATAAATTATTTTGCTGTTATTTTTGGCCTGCTTAGTGTATGTATGCTGAATTAATGTTATGTCAGTTGGTATTTGGATTCTGTGCTGAGGCGATGTCTGCTGATCACGCCATTGAAATAGTTTTTTGTTTATTCACTCCTGTTGTTTACCACATTGCAAAAAGCGTATCTCGGATTCAAATTATAGTACATTTTACATTGATTCATGAGATACTTGCCCTTTGCATGGATGTTAGAGCATTGTTTATTGTTTCTCGGTGTTCTGTGACAAGGAGGCAGGTAAAGATGGCATAGTTGTTTTTTTGGTCTGATTTGAACCTGCTTCGAAAATAGCAGTAATCATTGTATTTATGGTAAAATGGCCTGCCATAGGGACATAAGAGAGGGAAGCACAGTCTGAGGTAGAAATGTAAAATAGGCTCCAACAAGTAATTTTATGTGCTACGTTTTAGCTTGTCATCATATTACTGGCTGCTGTAGTGGGAACGCTGGAGCTGGAGAGTAGAATGCAGAGCCTATCATTCTGCACGCTGAGCTGGGGAGGCAATTGGGAGGGAACGCAGCGGGAAGCTTTGATGTAGATTGACAGATTAATCATTTCCAGCGTCCTGTGTTCCTTCCGACCTTGACAGCACCAGAGCCTCTCAGAAAAAAAGACCCCAAAAGGAAGAGAGAGAGGCAAATGTGTACAATAAATTCAGTCATTTTCATCCTATAATGTCAAGGAATTAAAAGCAATAGAAGTCATGATAAGCCGTTCTCAGAAAGACTCTTTCCAATTACTCGCTGGTCTTTTTTGGTACAGCGGCTTTCAGTCCGTATCTGTTGGAGGCGAGGCGCAATTCGTGTTTAATGGGATGTGATATGTTTTAAGGTGCAGTTTCCATTGTCAATGAACATTTTAATCTTAAAAGTAGAGTATTGTTTCACCTTATGTATTCACACAGATTTTTAGTTCATCAAAGAGATGACTTTCATCATTTATAGGTGAAAAATTAACTCTTTGCCACCCTTGCCAATTTAGAGGAGAATATTTACCAATAAAAAAAGTTTCGTACTGGCAAAGAAACTGCATTATTTTGCATTATTTTTCTTTGAAAATTAGTTTGCCATTTTTTCAAAGTACTGGAAACATCAAAACATGATATGGTTTTGTAAATGCTGTTTTTTTTAAAAAGAGAAAGTGATATGTGATTTTCTATATATATATATAGTAATATATATATAATATATATATATATATATATAAAATTGTTAAAAAATTGTTATTTATATATATTATCTTTTGGGGGAAGGATGGTGACCTACTATACGATTTTTTGTGCTCTGTTGGTGTTTTTTTAATGTATTGTTTTTTTTATCTTTGTTGTTTTACTTTTTTTTACTTTTTGACTTTAACTTTACTACTGCATATTGATAATAAATAGTCGTGAAGTCACAAGTGGTCACAGGAGATAACTATCACATCGCCAATGTGTCTTGCCTGACCATTTGTGATCAGATCTACCTTATTTACTCACATTTGGCACTTGGCAAGGCATGTTTTGGGTCCTGTTAATGAGGCCCACTCTGCATGTTAAATTACTTTCCTTTAGCCACACAACAATTTTTTGCTGGGCTAGTGACCCCGTTTCCCCTTTTTTCTTACAACGGGGCAACCTCTGGCACCGTAACCTTTGAAAGGTATTCAATAGCAGTCTTTGAGATAACAAGCCAGGGGGCACTACACTACAAGCTGGTGCTGGGCTGCTCTGGGCGAGGAAGATGTCATGTTTAGTTTGTGTTTAAGTAACCCCGTGCTCTCCTGTTGTGATAGATGGCTCTTTGGGATGTAGACACATGCCAATATTAATGGAAAGCAGATCAGGACCTTTCAATATGTTGGATATGTAAAGCTCCCGCTCAGGGCAAACTCATCAAGGTTATGGATTTTAGGTGAAGCGCGATGCTCATGCCCTCGATTGAGATTTCGTATGGTTTAACACGGCTGATGTCAGACGTGTTGAGACGGATCTTTATGCGGCCCATTGATTGGGGGAAGTCAAACAGTATTGAGTCGTACACGAGTCCTTGTGAGCCTTGTGAATGTTATAATAGCGCAGCGACAGTTGAGGGAGAAATAAAGCCGGAGAAAGAACGAGCATGAGAGAGGGAAGATGAAGCATAATTGACTATTGCATTTGTCCTGGCCCCGGGTCCTCGCTCTATCATTAAGAATCAGTGCATGTTAGTGTCATTATGCAAAAAGCTGGCAGATGGTGGTGATCACTGCCTGGTGTGTTTGCCCAAACAAAGAGTCTATTAAAGCAGACTAAATCACTCACTCACTCACTCTCGCACACACACACACACACACACTCTCTCTCACAGAGCTCCTCGGAGCTGCCAGCAACAGCCATCACCCACTACTTCCTAGCTGTGATACATAATCTATATTGATGCCTCAGAGACAGCAGGCTATTGATCTAGCCCTGTCTATAATCCTGTACCATATCCACAGCTTGTTAGACATCTGTGGGAATATAAACTGGGTTTTCCATACAACTTAGGGATCCTGAGCAAGGAAGAGGAAGAGCGGCATGGGCTGGTGTGAGAGATGCCCACCCCATTCAGTCCAACGCCTCTGCCATAGCAGAAAAACTTATCCTCTGTCGAGTGTTTCAGAAAAATAGGATATCCTCCAAAACTCTTCATTCCCAATGATGGAGAAGTTTCAGTTCAAAACTACTTCCAGAGGTATATATCGCAGATTGGCTGTGCTGAAACTGTAATGAGTATGGTAATGCCATCCATCCATCCAAGCAGTTGTTTTTGTCTGTGAAGTTCTGTACATCTTAAAATGAGAATTATTATTGTCCGTATGTTACCTGTGTCATTGCAGGTTACAAGCAAAGTCCATTGTTCTACTGTCAGACTGTCATTTCCTCAGTCCACTACCACACCAAGACAAATGCATGAACGGTCCGAACAATTCGGTGTCTTTTAACTACCCATTCACACTAATAGTACTCCTCGTGAGGAGGAAGCACGTGCACTCATACAATAGTGTATTCCTCAGTATCGCGTACAGACTAATTATTTGACCTTACACTTTATCTAACGGCATTATCCCATACTACCCCCCAGTGCTTTGTTACAAATGAGCCCTGAAGCTCGAAAACTCCTGTTCACAATGTCACACTGTTACAATCGCACCCATTTGCGTCGTGGCGTTGCTTGAATCATGAGGGCTTTTAAGATTCTTATAGCCCACTACTTGAAAACCAAATATCTTTAAATACAGGACAGCTTGCAGCCAAAAATATCGCATGTTGTCTCCCAGATGCTTGTTATTTTTGCTTAACTGAAAAACTACAACTATAAATTGTTTGGATCATAATAAGCGAATAAATAAATATAATATTAGATGGAAACTTGAACTTAAGTTTAAGTTGAAGTACTAAAATTATTAAAACTGAAATTAAAATAAAGCTAAACAGAAATATATTTAAATTGATAAAACAAATTCAAATGATAATTTTAAAACTGAAAATATAAAAAAGCTAATGCAAAATATCACACGATAATAGTATATAAGTGATACTAAAATAGCATTTGTCATTCCAAATTTGTACATATTAAAGATATTTAACAAATGTCTGTTTTTTTGCAGTCTGATGTTATTTAGACCCCAAAGTTCTTTAAAATATCTTCTTTTGTGTTCTGCAGAAGAAAGAATCGCATAGAGTAAAAATGTGTGAGTTTAAAGAATGAGTGTTTATGACAGAATGTAATTTATTTTGGGGTGAATTTTAAAAGAACAGAGATGCAAACTAGTTAGTTTAGATGCTATTTCGAGCATTTTTATTTTATGATTTAAAAAGTAATTGGCCACGCTTAACAAGACATTCATTCTTTAATTACATGTTTTTGGCCCCGCAGTATGATGTCAAGCATCACCGTCATACTTGCGTCTCTAAATTTCTAGATGATCATATGAAGGGTACTTGGAAACTTGTGTGAGTGCATTGCCTTATTTCCCTTAAGAGGAGTAATTGTTTCTTTGAGTTGGTTCTGTTTTCATGGTTCTTAATTAACCAAATAGACCTCCCCTTCCTCTCCTCTCGGAAGATAATTTGATAGGAAAAGTGATCTATTCTAGTTAGGTCTGAAAACAATTATATGAAATTGCTGCTTTTGGTCCACATTTGCTTGTGGACCATGCCGATCCAATTTAAGACCATCTGAGCAAATAAAATGATATTTACCTCATCTTCTCTTACAAGCTTTCAAAATTATATGGCTTCAGGAAAAATCAATACGAAATAGCAGCTTAGCTGCTGATATATACTTAGGGAGCATGCTAACTTTTCCTGCATTTGTTCTCAGTCTCCCGACTTCACCCCGCCCCTGAAGAGAGGGAAAAAGGATTTACACCATGAAAAGTCTCTCAATGACATGCTGAGGAGATGCTTATAAACTATCCCTGCTCGCTAGTGTAAAGCGGGGTGCCTGTCCAAGCGGCTAACCTTTAGCATGGGAAGGCTGCACTACACGTCTCTCAAAGTTCAGGCAGAGGAAGGGCTGCCGACCCGATGGATGATTTGAAGACTCAAATACCACTTTCATTTATTATTTATCCCCGGCAGGACGAGGGGGGTGGATGGGATGCAGTGGGAGCATCATACCTGAGCCGGTAATGTAAAGAAATGGCCATTTCTAGGAGGATTGACCTCAGGGAATCAAATCCCGTTAAAGGCCTAGGAAAATTGCTTAATATCCAGGGATTAAATAAGTTGTGGATCAAAACATTTGGCCATCATGAAGGGGAAGCAGGGCATCAGGCACCCAAAAGAGACAATTTTTTCCCCAGACACTTATTTTTATGCTCAAAAATTCATTGATAGGTTAGTGAGAAGTAAGTAGCTGTTAGGTACATAGAAGTTCAATGGTGGAATATCATATTTCAGAGAATCTGTTCAATTTCAAAGATATGAAATGTAAAAACCAGCCATTGTTTTGTTTCACATCATACCTTCAGCCCACGGGCACCTCTGGGTGTCATAAGATGCAATTATCTTCTCTCTCTTTCCCTCTCTCTCTCTCTCTCTCTCTGTTGATGCTCTTGGGAAGGTAATGAACCTGTGTAATTGCGGCAGAGTGTAATGATGCATGTATGTATGAGCCATGGCTTTGTGTTCGCTGTTGAATTTTTATCAATAAGGGAGATTGGATTAATATTTCAAAGTTAATGTTTTTGTTGAAGATTTGCACGAAAATAAACATGATTAAGTTTCACAGATGCTTGTGCAAAAATAACAGATCTTTTTAATTATACCCTTAATAGCTTTATAGATTTTTGAAAGATAAATTCTTATTGGCATTTTTGTAATTATAGGTCTTTATTGCTTTTATGAAAATAATGGTCAAGGCTCATTCGCTCTTTAAGTCCATGGGCATGAAACATTTTCATGTGTCCTGAGCAAAAACCATTTCAGTGGAATGATTTATTCATTTGAAGAGAACACTCTCCTTTTTATAAAATATTTTTCATATATTTAATTGAATTAGTGTATGTGTATATATACACGCAATCTGTATGTATTTATTGAATTTTTTTAATTAATGTGAAAAAAATGGCACTAAAGAGAGATAGTATTGTTTTGCAATGGTCAAAAAAGGTATTTTGGGGCATGACTTTTGACTTTTTGTGTGTGTGAGTGTATGTATATAAGTACAGTAGTGAGTACACCCCTCACATTTTTGTAAATATTTTATTATATCTTTTCATGTGACAACACTGAAGAAATGACACTTTGCTACAATGTAAAGTAGTGAGTGTAAAGCTTGTATAACAGTGTAAATTTGCTGTCCCCTCAAAATAACTCAACACACAGCCATTAATGTCTAAACCGCTGGCCACAAAAGTGAGTACACCCCTAAGTGAAAATGTCCAAATTGGGCCCAATTAGCCATTTTCTCTCCCCGGTGTCATGTGACTCATTAGTGTTACAAGGTCTCAGGTGTGAATGGGGAGCAGGTGTGTTCAATTTGGTGTTATCGCTCTCACTCTCTCATACTGGTCAGTGGAAGTTCAACATGGCACCTCATGGCAAAGAACTCTCTGAGGATCTGAAAAAAAGAATTGTTGCTCTACATAAAGAAGGCGTAGGCTATAAGAAGATTGCCAAGACCCTGAAACAGAGCTGCAGCACGGTGGCCAAGACCATACAGCGGTTTAACAGGACAGGTTCCACTCAGAACAGGCCTCGCCATGGTCGACCAAAGAAGTTGAGTGCACGTGCTCAGCGTCATATCCAGAGGTTGTGCTTGGGAAATAGACGTATGAGTGCTGCCAGCATTACTGCAGAGGTTGAAGGGTTGGGGGGTCAGCCTGTCAGTGCTCAAACCATATGCCGCACACTGCAACAAGTTGGTTTGCATGGCTGTCGTCCCAGAAGTAAGCCTCTTCTAAAGATGATGCACAATAAAGCCCGCAAACAGTTTGCTGAAGATAAGCAGACTAAGGACATGGATTACTGAACCCATGTCCTGTGGTCTGATGAGACCAATGTAAACTTATTTGGTTCAGATGGTGTCAAGCGTGTGTGGCGGCAACCAGGTGAGGAGTACAAAGACAGGTGTGTCTTGCCTACAGTCAAGCATGGTGGTGGGAGTGTCATGGTCTGGGTCTGCATGAGTGCTGCCGGCACTAGGGAGCTACAGTTCATAACGTATTTCCGATTGTAACAGTACAAGTTTGAGGGAACCATGAATGCAACATGTACTGTGACATACTGAAGCAGAGCATGATCCCATCCCTTCTGAGACTGGTCCGCAGCGCAGTATTCCAACATGATAACGACCCTTGCTAAAACACCTGAGGGTAAAGGTGATGGATTGGCCAAGCATGTCTCCAGACCTTAACCCTATTGAGCATCTGTGGGGCATCTTCAAACGGAAGGTGGAGGAGCGCAAGGTCTATAACATCCACCAGCTCCGTGATGTCAATGTCGAGTGGAAGAGGACTCCAGTGCCAACCTGTGAAGCTCTGGTGAACTCCATTCCCAAGAGGGTTAAGGCAGTGCTTGAAAATAATGGTGGGCGCACAAAATATTGACATTTTGGGCCCAATTTGGACATTTTCACTTATGGGTTTACCCACTTTTGTGGCCAGCGGTTTAGACATTAATGGCTGTGTGTTATTTTGAGGGGACAGCAAATTTACACTGTTATACAAGCTGTACACTCACTACTTTACATTGTAGCAAAGTGTCATTTCTTCAGTGTTGTCGCATGAAAAGATATAATAACTATTTCAAAAATGTGAAGGGTGTATCACTTCTGTGAGATACTGTATATATATATATATGTATATACTGTATATACTGAACAAAATTATAAACACAACACATTATTTTTTTCCCCATTTTTCATGAGCTGAACTCAAGATCTAAGACTTTTTCTATGTACACAAAGGCCTATTTCTCTCAAATATTGTTCACAAATCTGTCTAAATTTGTTAGTGAGCACTTCTCCTTTGCAGATATAATCCATCCACCTAACAGGTGTGGAATATCAAGATTCTGATTAGACAGCATGATTATTGCACTGTTGTGCCTTAGGCTGGCCACAATAAAATGTGTAGTTTTATCACACAGCAGAATGCCAAAGATGTTGCAAGTTTTGAGGGAGCGTGCAATTGGCATGCTGACTGCAGGAATGTCCACCAGAACTAAAGCCTGGCTCACACTACAGGATTTTTAGCCCAATTTAGCCCCGATTTCCCCCTCCTGAGAATCGGAGCAAAAATCTTGTCGAGCCCCTCGATCGGTCCCGATGTTCGGCGCGGATTATCTGGTAATGTGAGGTGTTCACAAATCAAATTGTATACCTCCCAATCTGCTCACAGACATACTGGGGCTGCCCCGATAATATCAAACTTGTTTGATATTTAGGATTTAAATCGGTATGATGACGGCTGTATGATTACGTCAGTGCTTTCACAATAGCCAATGCGCGACCGTAAAACAGCTGCTGTACGGCTCCATTGGATAGTGGAGATGGAGGAAACTGCTTCTTGATGTTTTGTAGTAACACGACTGTCTGTATAATGTGTCGAAAATGTATCACAACCGTAAGGAGAAAGAGAAGCGCTGGAGTGAAATCGCCTCAGTTTTGAACGTGTACGGTGGTGGCAGGGGGAGTCACGAACAGGGGGTTTTACTCAAGTTAAAACACTTTCATCATCTTCATGAATGTATGCTGGTTTACCTAAAGCTGTTTTTGTTCTGTGCTGATCACAATCAAATCCTTTCATTATAACATACAGAGTGTTTACACGACGATGTTAATAATATATTAATTGCACAGTGTGCGATTCATTGGTCATAACAGAACTTTGTGAGATCACGATGAACTAAGAGTGACAGTTTTTAGTGGTTAAAAAAGGAGCGCTCTTTGCGAGCTTTCTAGGCAATAATCCATTTAAAATGCAGAACTTTTGTTTTTCGGCCGCACACACTTTGCAAAGTTTCGGGAATGACATCCTCGTATTTATGCTGGATTCGCTCTCGAAGTAGTGGTGATTGACATAGTGATAACCATAGCAATGAATGGGACAAAATATGTGAATATGTGCATTAAGACTAGAGCACCCTCACTGATGTCAGAAGCACCCTCAGTGATTATTTCTGGTTGGTACGCTTTTATTGTATAGCCTACAAAAACAACAAAATACAAATGCACTAGATAAAATAATTTAATAAATTCATATTTACAATTTAAGCACTTAACTAAAATAAATAACTAACTAGAGATGCTGCACTATAACCGTTTTGCTTCCACCATTTGTTAAGAAAAGCCTTGGCTATACGCTTCACCTGAATTAACAAAAAGCTCTTCTGGTGTTCCTTGATGCGAGGACAACGTATAGCGTGTACACCGCATACTGAGGGAGAGCAGAGCCATTCAAAAAAACAAAAAACAATGTATAGTTTAAAAGCACACGTCCAGGTTTGTAATGATTGAAGGAAATCCGCTTGCGTGAGATTCTTGCTCACGCATTACAATGGTCGCGTACTTCTGCCTCATCGTACCTTGTCCTTAGATCACGCTATAGAAGCCGCTTAAACTTAAGTTTACAGAACGTAATAACATGCCTAGGCAGCTACCTACACATGACCCGCCACTGCCAGTATGCCTTAGAAATTACTAAAACCAGCCTAGTCGCAAGATATCTGGTGGGGGGGCCCTGGGGTGGCCAGCCAGATTTCAGGGGGGGCCAGTGCCACCCCTGGCCACCACGTATACCGGGCCCCTAGTCAACGGGCGATCACGTGAGTGCTCCCTCTGGCAGATAATCTTATACTATCTTGTAGTGTGTGATGCGCCCAGATGTTCAATCTTGTATTGTGTGCAATGTTTAAATGATTTGAGAGAAGATAATCTGCAAATATCTCCTTATTGTGTGTGCTGCAACCAGATTTCATGTAATTGGGTCGGCTTTAAAACGCCCTAGTGTGCCCCGCTAACACAGCATTAGACAGATGTGTGAACAATATTTTGAGAGAAAGATGCCTTTTTTTACATAGAAAAAGTCTTAGATCTTTGGGTTCAGCTTATGAAAAATGGGGGCAAAAACAGAAGTGTTGTTTATAATTTTGTTCAGTGTGTGTGTATATATATATATATATATATATATATATATGCATTTAAGACCCTTTAAAAGCATCTTATTCAAGAAACAACACTGATTTCAATTGATCCATCCTTTTACCTTATGCCATCAGAGAAAAGAAAAACAATTAAACTTTGTATTGCTGGAATGAATTTGATTGAGAGGAAAGTATGCATTGATTTAGCCTTGAACTCCTTGATGAACTTGGTTTGGAATGGCTGTTCATTTATGTGCGGTTTTCTAGCACGTTTCCAACCCTGCTGCTGCATTCAACTAGAATCCCAATATAGACAATCACCGGGAAGTGTTTTAGACCATTATAAATAAAGAAAATACAAATTCCTTGCTCTCTAAGAGACCATCTGGTTTATCTACATTTTTAACTGCTGAGATCTGCAGTCATGAAGTAGCAGGCCGGGTTTCCTTTATTTTTCTGCACCAAACTGGTGAATCCAGTGGTCGGCCGGCACTTAAAGCTACGTAGGACTCAAAGTCTGTTCTTATTAGTCCACAGAAACCATTTATGCCCTCCCTTCCCTTCCCACTAAAGGAAATGTTTTTTCTCATAAAAAGCGCTGAGCACCTAGAACGAGCTGTATTTAATGCCCCCATGAGATGTTTCCTGTGTTTTCCCTCGTTTAATCCAGAACCATCCTTCCTGAAAACCAGCAGCTTCTTAGTTTGTTGTCTTTTGTGTGCTTGGTGTATCCATGCGACCCAGTGCTCCACATGTATAGCTTATAATGTATATTACAGCTCTGTTTTTTGGCCAAACGTTTCTGGCAGATGTTTGCTGACTTCCACCGAATCGTCCTGATTGCTTTGGCCTCCGGAGGGAAGTCTGTGCCATACAGTAGCGGCTACAGCCCATGCGGTTCCATATGGGTCACAGGAAGGTTGAGGAACTGAAAGCCTGGCTTCAGTGTTGTCTAAATGCATGTTCTATGTTTTGCTTAACAGAAACACTATTTCTTAAAGAGATTTTCTTGAGCGGTGACATGAACGCTTCATAGGCCGACACAGGATTTCTCCATTACCATCGAAAACCGGCTGGAATATGGAGTGAACTGTTAAGACTATAGTGTAAATACTGCTTTAGAGGACAAATCCATCCAAACCGCAGGTTGTAATGAAAGAAATATGCTTGAAAACGTTCTATAAAAGAGACATATGGCTACACGTAACCACGGGACTATGTGGTTTGTTATTTTATTTCTACCAAGAATTTAGAGTAGGAGGAGGGCAGTTTGAAAACACATGAAATGTAATTGTTCTTTTAGCCTCTGCAGCCCTGTTTTCAGTTTGGACTACTTGACTGACGCACATGTTCTTGTGTAACTAAGGTTCATATTCAATTTAGGCCTGTTATAATCAGGAACATACTGTGGTGATGTTAAAAAAAATGGAAAATGTACCATGAGGGATAAGGGCAAGATTTCATTTGGAACTTAAAGCTGAGTGTTTAATTTCGTGCCACTTGTGTATGACCAGATGGCCCTTTGTTTCACTGTACAGTCAAAACAGCCCACATGGTGAATATAATTCCTGGCAGGAAATACGAGTTCCATGTGATGTTTGTTTTGACCAACAGAGGGCGCTGCTTGCTATAGCAGCTTGAAGTCGTCTTATCATTCATCTTCCTCTTCCAGTAACTTGCATGCGCTAGTTTTACACTTGAAACTGGACCAGCTTGAACCAGCCACAGGAGTATCAGCATTGTGTCATCTTTATCGTTTTCGAAATAAGGCACATAATAACACATATAAACGCCCTAATGTATCTCATTATTACATTTGTGTATAAATTAAAATCTACTTTTCACAAATTCCAATTTGCATTCAGGTGAACAGAGAAAGCACGCACAGGAAGTTGACAGAGGACAAGTTCTTGCATTGCGTTCAGTTGCGTCTAGCTGTTTTTTTAGCATCTTGCAGCATGAGCTGTTAAAACGCGTCTTAAGACCTTTCTTTCATTCATTTGCACTTCCTCTATATGCCCCTCTATCTATGTGAAATTGACGTATAATGTTGTATAGTGTAATTGAATTATGCAGACTTGGCATGGTAACTGTATATACAGTATGTACATTCAAACAGCTTAATGAATGAATGTTTGAGTAAATGAGTAAATAAATGTCATGTAACAGTAACAGTCATCATGAGCAAAACTTCCAGTATACAGACTCCAGTTAACAATGTGAGGTAGTTTCATACTGATGAGACGTTATAAAAACGTTAATAACATTATAATAACAGACATTATAAAATAAAATAAAAAAACAGGTCATTAATTCAGATACATTAAAACAATTATAAACAGCTTACATATTTGATTGCTATAATTTCATTTATTCTGTTTCATTAACTGTTTTTGTTAAATTTGGTCAAATCCTTTAGCATTTCTAGTGTGTTTTTTTTTGTTATTCAGGCTCCATTTTCATTTTTATTTAGTGTTACTCTGAATAATTAATACTTTTATAGTCACATAATTTCCATTTCATATAGTAGATATAAATCATATTAATGTCAGTTGTTTCAATGTTGTCCTATACCTACTTCCTCAGGGTTTTTTTGTGTGAAAACATTTGTGCAGGGGTTTTAAAAAAAAAAAAAAAAAAAAATGAGATCCACTGTTTTGAAAGCTTCACATCGTTTAGACGTTTTGCGTAAATCAACCTGCAAATAGCTTACTTATAGTTGTCTCTGTAAATTAAGTCGGATAGGAGAAAGTATTAGCACATACATGGGCTTTAAATTCCTCCATAAGCCATTTGAGTGAACTCATTGCTGTTGAATACATCTCTTGAAGAGTGAAAACCGGTGTGTGTTTCTTTTTCCATCAGTCGGTGTTAAAATGTCAGAGGCTCATTCAAAAACACACCTGAAATCACTGTTTGCTTTGTGCATGTTAAGTCTTGGACGAGCACAATCACTGAAATTTGGTTAAATATTGACATTTGCTCATATGTGCCATATGGATTTGCTTAGAGTGAGTCAGACTAACTAAATAAAATGTTCCTTGATTTTTCTCCCCCTTTTTTAAAGCAGAGAGTATAACAACCTGGATTGGGCTGCATTGTAATTGCTCCATTTCAAATATATATCTGAATGTTGTAAGGAGGCTTTGATCAGACACTGGGGATCATTTGTGCCTTTCACCTTTATGTGGTAGTCACACAGTGTAAAGTGCAGTCCCTTTATGTCTCAGGCTTTGCTTTTCAGATGGATCTCTATATAAAAGTCATTCTCAACATGAAAGCCTCTGTTACCTGCCAATTGTGCCCATAAGGAATTAAAACCATATTGGTCTCTCAATGTATTCTGGCAGAGGCTCGGCCTGGTTATTTAGATTCTATTCTTGTCTCAGGTATAATGAATGCTCGCTTGTTAGCCTCACTTGGAGTCCAGAGGTATAGGGAGTAGATTGTACAAGGGAAGTACTTGCTATTTTTGTAAAGCTGCAGTAACTTGCTGGACTTGTATATTATTGTATGAAAGAGCAAACTATCTTGGGAAAGGTTAAATAAAAATGTATAATCTGTGCTAGTGCTTAAAGCAAATTTGCTTACCCACACACAGACATTCATTCATTCAATCTTCCTGGACAATTTGTCCGTCCAGGTTTTATTTGTTTGAGATCCATAATTCATTTGTATTAGCTTTGGACATGCTCTCTAATGAAACTTCTGTGGCCTTGAGGCCAGAGGGACGCCTCTGAGTCCCTCGGAAAGGCAAAGATGCATTGACACTTAGCAGTCGCCAGTGCGCGAGCCCCTAATTGGCTGGCTTAGCAGGATCTATTTTGTCATTTGAATAACTTGCTTTCGTAAGCTTTCAATTAGCTGTGAGATTGGCACAGGGCTTTTGTCAGAGATAAATGAGCTGATATATTAAAGAGTATCCTTGGATGACAGAGGCTTCCCATGCCACACCTCAAGACCTGCTGCTCATTGATTCTTGTCCTGGTAATTCATTGGGATCATGTATCTGGCTGATCACTACCTCTTAAGAAGAAGAAAAATATTTTTGCCTCAGTTGTTTGTGAAGTTAGCTGACCTTTTAAGCTAAATAATTGTTTTATCTATTTTTTTTGACATCTGACATTGACTAGGATATGAATGTTCATCTCATAAATATCTAAAATATCTATATACTGGTGAAATATTGTATATTATGCTAGTACAGGTTTTTTTTTCTTTTTTTTAATATACAGTGCCTTGCAAAAGTATTCATTTTTTTCACGTTTTAGTTATGTTGCGGCCTTATATGTTAAACTGCTTTAAATTACTTTTTTTCCACATCAATCTACACTCCATACACCATACTGACAAAGCAAAAACAGAATTGTCACAACTTCGTAAATGTATTAAAAATAAACAAACTGAAATAAGTACATTGCATAAGTATTCTAACTAAATATTTTGCTGAAGCACCTTTACAGTCTCAAGTCTTTTTTGTTTGATGCGACAAGCTTTTCTCATCATCATTTGGCAATTATCCACCATTCTTCTCCTTACCTCTTCACCTCTCACGCTCTGTCAGGTTGGATGAGGGCAGATGCATTTTTTCAGGTTTCTCCAGAAATATTTCACAGGGTTCAAGCTCAGGCTCTGGTTGGGCCACTCAAGGACATTCACAGAGTTTTCTATAAGCCACTCTTGCTGTGTGCTTATGGTCATTGTCCTGTTGGAAGGTGAACCTTCTGCCCAGTCTGAGGTTCTGAATGCCCTGGACTGGGTTTTCATTAAGGCTATCTCAATATTCTGGTGCATTGAGCTTTTCTTCTACTCTGATGAATCCCTCAGTCCCTGCCACTAAAAAACAGCCCCACAGCATGATGTTGCTACCAGCACACTTTACTTTTGGGATGGTACTCTGCAGGTGATGAGCAGAGCTGTTTTCCTTCAAACATGATGTTTGGAATTGAGGTTCATCAGACCAGTGACTCTTGTTTCTCAGAGTCTGAGAGACCTTTAGGTGTTTTTTTTTTTTTAATTCCAAGTGTGTTTTCATGTGTCTACACTGAAGAGAGGACTGAGTCTTGCCACACCTGATATGCTCTTTTTGCTCTGACATGCATTATCAGCTGTTAGACCTTTAATTAAGACGTGTGTGCCTTTCCAAATTATACCCATTCAATTGAATTGCCACGTTAACCTTTACTTGAATTTGTATTACATCTACAAGCAAATAGAATGCTCCTGAAGCTAAAGGTTCAACTGTCCAGATAAGGTTATGAGTACTTATGCAATGGAATTTGATTTAATTTTTTATTTTATAAAAATTTACAAAGATGTTAAAACCAGTTTTTTGCTTCCATTATGTGTATGGAGGTTGATATGGGCAAAAAGTAATTTAAGCTTTTAACATAATCCAGCAACAAACAAAAGGTATGAATACTTTGGCAAGCACGGTATTCCCTTTCTAACACTTCCAAAAAATTTAATGAAGAAATCAAATATGATTGTTATATAACTGATTTTTGCATAGTGAATGTTTATTTTTAAAAATAAAAAAACATTTCTATTGTTTTTTTATCTCAGTTATGTATCTCCATAACCTCTGCTCAAGGGGAAAAATATTTATATTTTGAATAATCACTATATGGTTCATTAAAGGAATAGTTCACCCAAAAATGAAAATTATGTCATTAATTGCTCACCCTTATGTCATTCCAAACCTGTAAGACCTTTGTCCATCTTCAGAACACAAATTAAGATATTTTGATTAAATCCGAGAGCTTTCTGACCCTGTATAGACAGCAACGCAACTGCCATGTTCAAGGCTTAGAAAGGTAGTAAGGACATTGTTAAAGTAGTCAATGTGACATCATTGGTTCAACCGTAATTTTATGAAGCTACAAGATTACTTTTTGTGCACCAAGAAAACATAAATAACGACTTTATTCAACAACGACATGAGGGTGAGTAATTAATGACAGAATTTTCATTTTTGGTTGAACTAACCCTTTAAGTAATATTAGTTAATGGTTTAAGTGTCATGAACTGACATTGACCAATTTTAACAGCATTTATTATTTTGTTTTTGTTATTTTATTATTATTAATTATTGTAAATGTATTATGCAATTTGTTAATTAATCAAAATAATGTTGCTCATTGTTAATAATTTTTGATTTTATAGTACATTTCTTTTAAATGTTCATTTTTGTTTTTTAATGTTTACAACTTGAAACATAATTTTTGTTTGTAATATGTAGTAGGGATGCTCCGATCCGCCTTTTCGCCTCCGATACCGATTCCGATACCTAGGGTTCAGTATTGGCCGATACAGATACCGATCCGATACCAGTGAAGTTATTTTCCCTCATTTAAATAAATGTCGAATTTATATATTTCTGTGTGTGGAACTGATAATGATTCTTTCACAATCTACTAGATACAGACTACTTCATTATAAAGAAAAATAAAATAAACAAATATGGGAAAAAATATAGGCCTATGTATATTTATAATCTATGACAAAAAATTATAAACTAGGTTAGTGGATAATTCGGCAGCAAAAGTTATTCTAGAAAAATCAGTGCACAATAATTTTAGAAATGTTTGCAGTCAAGAGCAAGTAAGCACCATTGTCTTTTAAAGGTCTTCTGACTTAGCCTGTCCCAAATTCACTCCTGTAAGCCATCCACAAATAAAACAGTTGATTTAGCCAGGCCCTCCGAGTTTGATTCAACTACACAAGGAAACTTTGCAGGGACCTCAAAAGATCACACTTTTTTCTCTCTGAGTAGCAAAATTAGATAGCAGTTCAAGTTTTATCGACTTTTCCATTGACTCTACGACGCGAAGGGCAATAAAATCATGTAGTGTCGACTGAAGCAAGAGCGAAACAGCAGCTCAGTGGGATGTCAAGATGAGAAGCGAGAGATGCGATATCAGGCACTGTTTCGTTACCCACAAATCCTCAAGACATAGAACGTTATAAACACATAGAAATGCACATATTTGCATGATAACCTTTGATTACATGCTGTCACAATGTGTACATTGGCGAGAGTTGTTGGTATCTCAAAGAGCCAGATTATTTGCAGACAATACAACAACCTTAAAGTTTAAAACTTGGTCGGATGAGAATTCAGCTGAAAGCCAGTACTCCAAAATGTAATTTTCCAACAAAGAAAATAAGCCACAAGTAATCTGCTCTGTAATACCTTCCAGTCCTTAAACAAAATCCCCTGCTTTTATGACATCAGCTAGACCTTTCTAATGGGATTTTGAGGGAAAATGGCTTTCTGGATCACCTCTTTCAGTCTTGCTTAGAAATACTGTACGTTTTTTTATTGAGAAGCGCTTAATTGGTTTGAATGACTGATGATACATGGGTGGAACCTCGAGCCAGGTAAAATGGTGGAGAATGCGGGCAAGCCGCTGTAGGTGGATAGTGATGCATGAGGTCCACTGGTCAATTTCTCCCTCAGTGACACTTCTCTGACTGACTAGATTTTACCCCTGATGAATTACACTTGTCAAACAGCCGAGAGAAGATAGACCTGGAGTCTCATCCCTGATTAAAAATGAATTGAATTATTCAGAGCTCCCGTACAAAACGTCCTTACTGGATTTGTCTTTGTCAATCAGATTTTTGTTGGATTTAATGTACGATAAATGCTGTCTGTTAGCATGTTGTTTTGGCAAAGGGCCTTTTATGCTCATTTTACAAGAGGAAAGTAGAGTAAATCATGCTTGTTTGTCTCTCGCCTCAAACCTGCGGGTTTAAATTGAAGGCCTTTCTAGAAAAACAAAGCCTCGGAACAAAATGAGGCCAAACATATAGATTTTAAATTCCATTTCAAACAGGCTACTGACACCAGCTAACAGCCGACATGAGCTAGTGGTCTTATGTTCCATGTGCAATAAGTCTGTAGACTGTGGGCCCCTAGGATGGGTGGAAGGTAAACCTTCATAAACAAGCTTGCTGAAAGCATAGCAGGGCCTTTGGGAATGCCTTTAGCCCGTCCAGTAGTCTCTTTCAGCATGTTGCTCACTCTTCCAATGTTAAGCCAGTGTCTTCATTCAGGGATCTCAGTACTGGAAGCAGGTGAGACGTTGAATCTTTGTTCTTTTTAAAAAAGCGCTCTATGTTTACTGGTGTCTATGAGGCCACTTTTTCTCATCAGCACTGAATATTTGATAGCACCCTGCTGCAGGTGTGAAATTTGCAGATGAAACAAAATAAACAGCTACATTTATTCCCATGACATTAGAGAGGGAGTTATTATACAGGGATAGAAAAATTAGCATTTTTGCATTAATTCAGACAAATTTGCCTTTGTGGAGTTTATTTTGTATGTGTTTGTAGAAAAAACACTGTAAAGCACTTTTAATACGCTTTGCATGTTTTATTAAAGCAGCACCTTTTAAGAAGGAGGAAAAAATAAGTGGATTTCAAGTTCCCTGCAGGTATGTTACTCATGAGATTTGTCGATGTTACCGCTATGCCTTTGAAATGCGCTGCTGAGTGTCTGAATCTATCTGTGTGAGTGTTTGGATTCTGTTTATTCTTTTTGGTCCCTTTTCAGGGAAATGAAGTATGAAGCTTAGAATCAGACACACTCATGCCGATATTCTCTCCTTAGAAACTCAGAAGGGCAGTAGGAAAAAAAGATCAAAGAACGCTGCCCCGAAAACCTCTCTACAATGTAAGGAGCTTCAGAAACAAAATGTTCCGCTAAAAAAAAGGTATACGAACATCTCTCAGATAAGTCAGAAAAGGTGGATTTACATTTCAGGTGGAATAGATACTCATTTTCAAAATGACCTAACACACGGAGGCTATACGATCCACATAAATGTAAAAGAGGATATAAATAAATAAGTATCGCTTTTTATTTCTCCTCTTTCCTTTTACTTGTTTCACTTCTGTTTCAGTTTTTATAACCGTTTCTTACTATGTGTAAGTTGTTGTTTTTTAACGTGTGTTTAGCAGTGTTATTTTTTATGATTACTGATAAACTACTGTCATTTGATTTGTATTATTTGTATTTGTTATTTATTTTAATTTTAATTAAATTATGTCTGAATTTATTATGTCTGTATAGGTCTTTTATTAAGTTTTTAGTTTGATTTAATTTGAGTTATTTTAATACTTCAACAAACTAAATGGAAATGAAATAATATATATATATAATTTATAAATGTGTATGTACATATACAGTATATATGTATGTGTGTGGTTGTACATACACATATGTAGTTGTTTTTTTTGGTGTTTGGCTTAGTGTTATGTTAGAATCATTATTATACTCATACCTTTTGTTCTTTAATATTTTGAATTGTTTATAGCTTTATTTTTTAGTTTTTCATTGTAAATTTAAGTTTTAGAAATTTTTGTTGTATGCATTTGTCATTTTTATTTTATTTATTTTTAAAATGTGTATAGGTAGTATTTATAAAGTTTTAGTTTTTAGTTTTGGATCTGTTTTTAGTTGTTTTAATACTAAAATTGATTGCTTCTGTTGTCCTCATTTGTAAGTCGCTTTGGAGGATAAAAGCGTCTGATAAATGACTAAATAATAAATAATAAATAATAAATACAGAGGCACATAGGGTTTACTTCTGATTCATTTCATGCAACGTTTTTTGATACATCTAGGTTTTTAAAGTACACTTTGACTATTTCATAGTTCACTCCAGAAAAACATTGGGTCATTATTTACCTCACCCTCATGACATTCCCAGCCTGTGCTTTTTTTCTTCCATCCCAGAGAAAAGACTTTTTGAAGAATCTTTATATACAAAAAGTGCCATAAAAGCGGCCCATAATACTTGTGCACTGTTTGTGCTGTGAAACTGTACAGCGGGGAAGATTATCAGTGAATCAGTTTTGTTATGTTCCATATCGTATGCCTTCAGAAGACTTAGATTATAGTGCATGAGTCGTGGACCACTTTTTTTTTAGTACTTTTATGCTATATTTTTGCCCTTTTTGGAGCTTGAGAGCCATGCTGTAAACTGCAGTTGGCAGATGCCTAGCTACCATTTGGGGTTTGTAAAATATTAAATTAAATTTTAATCTTTTTGAAAATATTTTATGCTTATCAATGCTGCAAGCATTTGATCAAATTACAGTAAAAACAGTAGTATTGTGAAATATTACAATTTAAAATAACCCTTTTCTATTTTAATATATTTTAAAAATGTAATTTATTCCTGTGATGGCAAATCTGAATTTTCAGCAGCAGTTACTCCAGTCTTCAGTGTCACATGATCATTCAGAAATCATTCTAATATGCTGATTTAGTGCTCAAGAATCATCTCTTATTATCAATGTTAAAAACATTTGTACAGCTTAATATTTTTGTGGAAACCATTTTTTCAGGATTCTTTGATAGAAAGTTCAAAAGAAAAGTGTTTATTTGAAGATAGATATTGATATAATTTGTAACATTATAAATGTCATTACTGTCGCTTTTAATCAAATGAATGCATTCTTACTAAATAAAAGCATTAAAAAAAAACTTTCTTGCCCCAAACTTTTGATTTGTAATGTACAGTATGTGAAGATTCTTCAAAAATTGTCCTTAAAATAGTACGAGTAAATTACTCTTTACCTTGACCTTGAACGAACAAACTACCTATAAACTGAAAAGCTCATTGAGCGTTATGAGGAGCCAGGTCACCGCAGGTCCTTGTTTTACTCCTCAGAGACATGGCCTGACAGGTCACAGTTTTTTTTTATAGACCAATGTACATGGCATTATCATTTGTGTTGGTTGACTTGTGTGTTGCATTGCCTGACCAGTCAGACTAGAGCTGATATCACAAATGTGAGCACCCGGTCTAGATTTAATATCTGCATTTTAGTCACTGCATCCGCTAACAATTGCTTTAATAAAATGGTAAAATGTTTGCATTTTTCATTTGGCGGTTCCTGAATGGTTGTCCCTGGAATTGTGTGTGTGTATATTAGTGGCTCCAGAAATGCATTTCTATGTATGAAATGTAATTGTGAGGAACAAATACCTCTGAACTATCAGAGAAAATCAGAAGTAAAGAAATAAGAAGCCCATTTTTCACAGTTAGGATTGTCACAGGCTGGAATTGGCTTTCCCCCGTTTCCAGGATGGAAAGGAGATCTGTGAGCGCTCTGTCAGACATTTATTAATCCAGCAATATCTGTTGGTGTGTGTGTGTGTATGTGTGTGGACTCAATCAGTGTGATGTCTGTTACCATGGTGCTTGGTTACAAAAAACTTAATTCCAGATCACCTGGAGTTCTGATTGCTGTGGCAGTGTTGTGGCCTCTTACAAAGACGTTTGCGGGGTGAAACATTTTTCATGTTTTCAGGTACGGCTCAGTGTCCTGTGTGTTTTAGAAAGACCTGCACTTTTGAACGCAAAAGGCTTTTTCTGCTTCTTTTGTATACATTAGGGATGCACTGATACCACTTTGTCCAGAAAGACGCCAATACCGAGTACCGATACCTGTATTTTCATTGCATTTGGAATATTTAAAAATACTTGGTACAGAAACCAAAAGAATATGTATAATGTTAGTTGGCTTAGTTCATTTAGTAAATAGATATTTCCTTCAGTTATTTTCACACTTAATTATACCCATTAAAATGTATTCTACAACCTTTTATAACTTTTGCTGTTTTTTTTGTTTTTGCTCTATGGTATATAAATATATCATATGATATATAAAATTCAAAGAAGTCAATTCATACTGAATCAATGTCATACTGCCACACTGGGTGAATTTTAGGGGCAAACTCACATTTTCTGGCCACAGTGAAAACAAGTTGAAGAGTTTCAGATTAGCCACTGGATCAGGTACCACCAGCTTGTTGGTGGAAACGAAGCAATAGTGAGGACAATGTGACTTTGAAATTGTGAAAAGTTAAAATTTGCTTATATACTCAGACCTGGCAAAGTCACTTCATTCCAGTGTTAGGAAATCTAAACAACCCTCAACCAATATGATAAATTCTCAATGTTTCTCTTTGTTTTAATAACCTTAACAAAAGCCAGGCTCCTTCTGAGCACCAAAATAGACAGTCTAGAGAGTGGGATGTTTCCCTCCCCCTCCGTTTTCTCTTCTTCTGCCTCTTTGTGCCATTTTAAATTTTCTTTCGTGTTAGATTCAGCTGCGTTAAGCTATTTTATTTTTTCAGGAAGATCCGTTGTGCTAGTCTCTCCAGCTCTAGTGGCTGCAGCCGCCATCCATTTTCCCTCTTTGCTCAACTCTCATTTTCTGGGTGCTTCATTTTGAATCTCACCCCAGGCACGCCGCTGTGCCCTGAAGCACTGTCATTGCCATTGCTTTATGTCCTGCGCTTTCTATTAGATCCCCGCCATGCTGCCAAAACCCCCTTTTTTTATTCAGTGGCCCCCTCATTTACATTTTATTTAATGAGGAGCCTGATCACCTGAGCACATTCATCATTCCTTCCTGCACATGGGACGTGCTCCTAGAACTGGTACCTCCTCTCCATAATTCACAACACACACAACACACACACACACCACACACACACCACAACACACACACACACAACACCCACACAACACACACACACACAAACACTTATAGCCCAGCCCCACTGCACACATCTCAACCCTGTTTTTGTTTTGTAGGTCTGTTCAGCACCAACGCTTTTATTGGAACGAACTGCACTTTCTAATAATGCTCTTTATGTGCATCTTTCAGCCTCTTGGTGCATGATGAGCTACACAAACCAAACGTCTATTAAAATAATTTCTATTTATTCCCCATTGTATTAATTTTGTTTAATTTCATTTATATTTCTTACAGTTCTAATATTAATTAATATAAATACTGCTAGTATTAATACTTGACATAATACTATGAATACTTTAAATAACTTTGATCTTTTCAATTCTTTTTTCTTCTCCATTTTTTCTTTATTTACTCTTTTATTTTCTGTATTGTGTATTTTGGTACCATAAATAATGTTATACAGTTAGTGGTGCTTTTCTCCTTTTTTCATCCTTATCCTTTTAAATTCATCTCCCATATGGTACAGTATTGTCTGAGTGCTTTGGCTTGGTCTTATATATGATATATAGCTAATATTTATGAATATAGCTGGCTTATATATTCACTTACAGGAGTGATAGTTACGGGTGTCTGTCTCCATTTACCTCGTGTTGGATTCACATCAGTCCTCAGAGTCCAACACCCCATTTCAAGATGCATAGCCAAAGCATTGAATTGTAAATTTATGAGTACGTACTGCACAAAAATTCTCATGAGAAACTGCAATACTGTAAAATAGTTTTCCTTGGACAGCTTTCCATCATTTTCAGTCCTTTATTTCTTATTTTTTCCAATTGTTCTTGGCCCACCTTTACCTGTTTTTCTAAACCACTTATTTATGTTATTTCAGACTGTCTACTTCACTTCATGGACATTGTATTTCATGTCATAATTTATCATAATAATCAAACGCAAAAATTTAAGCCACATGCTGCAAAAAAAGAAAGACTGATTCACAAATAAACTAACTAGTCTATGTGTAATTAGGCAGTGGATACTCGCTTTTTCATGCTTTGTCTGTGATCGACATCCATGGATAAAAGTATTTTGGGCAAGACTCAATTGCATTTGTAAATATAATCAGGTTGGGTAGTCATTAGTGTTGGCTTTACAAGTAACCCCTAACAAGTCGAAATTAGTTTAATAGAGGGGTTACTTGCTGTCTCTTTTCCTTTCTAAACTCCAGACATTTTTTGCTTGTATATATTGTTTTATCTGTGACCTGCGTCGTGTTTACCTGATGTGAGTATAGACTCAGTGTTGAAGATCCTTAAAAGTAGAGACAGTGGGAATGTTTGGAGGAACACATCTAAACTTATTCCACATGTTATCATGTGGTCCTGGTGAGGGGCGCCATGGTTACCTTGGAACTTTAACTTTAAACAGCTGGAGTATTTGGATTGTGAAATTGCATTGCACTGCCTAAATTCACTTAAGATGAAAGCCCTCGTTTGAACACGGCAGCTCTGTTTTCTGGCCTAGAGTCAAACAATAATTTGAACTTTTTGTCAGTTTATGAGAAATGGCCTTTGTAGATAGCCTCTCAGAGTTCTGTCAGATGAGATTGTGTAGGTCTTAAGTGATCATGCACATAGGTGGGAAAACAAGACAAACGCTAATTTTAAAAATTATTCTGTACC
Organism: Sinocyclocheilus anophthalmus; assembly: GCA_018155175.1. Taxonomy (NCBI): domain Eukaryota; kingdom Metazoa; phylum Chordata; class Actinopteri; order Cypriniformes; family Cyprinidae; genus Sinocyclocheilus; species Sinocyclocheilus anophthalmus. The sequence goes on from JADLZN010005347.1 coordinate 92,272, forward strand.
ATAAGCATTTAAGAGATAGTTTACCCAGAATGAAAAAGCCTTCATATTGTTCCAAACCTATATTACTTTGATGGACCCTTTTCACAGACTGTAATGACACTTTTACACAGTTATTAGTAGGGGTGGGAATCACCAGACGCCCCACGATTTACCGATTAATCACGCTACTATCGTTCCACAAATACAATAACGATTGGCGCTATTTTGAAATATATTAGTGAGGTCTTCTGCGATAAATATTGCAATTTTATTAACCTTTTTTTCCAAGCTTCAATTATTCCCCCACACGAAACTCTTGCAATGCTGTTGAACTAAAGTCGACTTTCTGATTTGTTTATGCTCACACTTCAATTTTGATTGTGTTCGCATGTCTACAAAATGGGGTATTGTCAACGTTTACATCGAACATAACTGACCACCTTCTCATGAAAACTGTCATAATGTGGTATGCCCTGGCAACTCAACATTTGTAGTTACTCTTCGTAGGTCTATTGGCCCTTTTTGGCACTTGCGTGGTCTACGACAGGATGTGGAACTCATGCCAGCTGGTGAGCTTGTTGGGTGTACAAAAAGTTTGGGTGGCGACCCGTCAACAAGGGTGTGGTGGGGTGTTGTGCGAGGTTGTTGGAAGTCAATGGGACGTGGGTGAAGATTTACAACCTAAAAAAAAGCTTTGCTGATCATTAACATAAAATTATGTGCAGGTGAAATTGTCAATGGTGTACATTTAAAGTGTATAGGGCATGTAAATGTACTCGTAAAGTAAACCATGGTTTGGGGCTACAGAGCAGGTATGACTAGTGGTGTTAGCGGGGCAAGCTGTGACAGCCTAAAGAGCTGGTAGCATGTGGCCGAGTGGTACCAGTGGCATACGTCTGATTGTCAGACAGGCACAGGGACAGACCTGAAAGCTATTATACAGTGAGGATCGAGACAGAATGAGCGTTCTAAGGGCAATAAGACATTATTAACACAGGAGCGTGACTCAGAACGAGAAACTCCAAACTAGGAACCGGGAACGCTCGTAATAACTGCACTAACAGCGACATGCTAAACAATACTCGGCACTGAATGGTGGAGTGAGACTGATTTATATAGTGTGTGTTATTAGTACAGCGTGTGATTGTTCAGGTGAGCTGGATTATGCAATGGAGCATGGGGAAATGTGGTGCCAGGGTGATGTTTACATTCTGTGTGTGTGAGAGTCAATATACTGACGGCAACCTTTTGTTGGCAAGCGGAACGGAAGTTCATGACAGGATTTCGTGACACCATGCCGTGGGCTCTTAGTATTTTACTTTTATCATATCCATGTAATTCCAAGCCAGTTTAAAATCACTGACCGTTTAATATAATCGCTGCTTTAATTGTGCACACACACACACACACACACACACACCAACCACTCACACATAAACACAGTGAGAGGGAGAGAGGTCGGAGATTGCAGATCGCACTGCGCACACACAGAAACTTATTGTCGGTACTGCCATGCGACTTTTATTAATAAAATAACATAGATACTAGATCTCTTGATTATCTTCCTCAGCAACGAGGTAAAATCTAAGTAACTAAACAGCTTCCTTGTTTGTAGAGTGAGACGAGCTGACACAGGTAAATCACACAACTGTCATCTCTCTCTCTCTATAATTCATTCAAATAAATGCTATAATTCATTCAAACAAATGTGATCTTACTGCACTACTTCATCTCTTTCTGATCTGAAGCGGGCATAATGCTGAGCTAACACCGTACCTGACGAAAAATAACGAGAATTTTACCCTTCTGGTTAATATTGTCGGCTAACTTCATAAACACTTTTAAGATTTGTCACTACGTGCAAATGAACCTGAATAAGCAGGAATAATCAACGCTTGCCGTGTCTTAAAGGATGTTAAAAAAACTCCACACACCATCTAGTGGCCTGTAAGCAATGATTTTGTTAGTCTACCAAATAGTAGAAATAAAAGACTAAAGATTTCTTAATTTTTCTTTGCAGTTTTGGCTTTAGGATAATGTTTTGGTGGCTTTGGTCGTTATAAGAGATATACTATACTACCGTTGGCGTCTGTGTATCAATACAGTATTGCCGCTGAAAATATCGTGATACTATGCTGTATCAATTTTTTCAATCAAAGTTATTTTTTATAATCACATTTTTAAAAGTTTATTGTACATTCAAAACACCATACTTTTATGATATAAAACAAGTTCTGTCCCGTGACAACTCGCGGAGGGATTGGCATGGTAATGTACAGATAATGTTAAAGGGGTCGTATGATGCTTTTTTAAAGATCATTATTTGTTGTATTTGGTGTAACAGAATGTGTTGACATGTTTTAATGTTCAAAAACACATTATTTTTCAAATACTGTACATTATTGTAGGTCTTCTATGCCCCGCTTCTCTCAAACGCTTAGTTTTCAACAAAGTCCCCTCCTTTGTCAAGCGCAGTCTGCTCTGATTGGCCATCTGACCCAGTGCATTGTGATTGGCCGAACACCGCAAGCACTCGTCGGGAAAGTAACGCCCCTTACCATAATCGCAAGAGCTTCATCTTTCAAAATAAATGCAAAAACAGAGCCCGAAAGGGGAACAGAGTCTCGTGACAGACACAGTGATGAAGCTGGTATGTGTTTGCAGTACACAAGCCACGGTTAAGACAGCGACGTAACCCTGTGTCTCTCTCTCTTCTCTGTCTCTCTCTGTCTCACACACATGCGCGCACACACACACACACACACGCGCGTGCGCACACACACACACGATGCGCAAACTCCGCATTTGAACAGTCATAGCAAATACTTAAACCAATAACAAAACAGTAGCTGATTTAGAAGTGCCAGATTGTCATAGCAAAGGCAGAATTACCTCCTCTCCTAGGTTCACCAAACAGTCGTCCATAAAATGCATGTCGTTCTGTTGTACGATAATCTTAAAGTTCCTAATGCATCTATACTTTTGGAAGGCGCAAATAAGTCTTTTGCTTTCGTCTAAGAACACACAAGCGTCCTCCATGACATGGCTCTGTCACACTAACTTGTTGTTACGAAATCCACGCCTTCTTCGTTGTGTGCACATGTTGGTCGTCCTTATGCAAATATTCCACATAGTGAGGTAGATATGTGGGGGCGGGTTAGAACGAGCCATTTTAGGTAGGCGTGTCGAGTCTTTAACTTTGATAAAGAATATCTCTTTGGCTTTGATACTTTAGTCTTTGCAACTTCAGGGATCTTATCTATGCACAATCAGCTTGTAACACTCCAAAGAGAAAGGAAAACTTGAAATCGCATCATATCATTTAATGTATTTGGTCTTTGGTCTTGGCTGAGACTTGCTACTGCCAATATATCCACAACATGCTGCTGTGAGCATGTAAGAAATATTGCTACTGCAAATATAACATACATGAAATAACCCCCATATAGCATACATGAATCACTTTGTAGCAGATCAATACAGGTGGAGCTGGGGAAGGTGGAGGGTTTCTGAAGTAAGCTGCAACTGCTACTGCAAGCACTAGTCATATATTTGAATGTTGAGCAGCGAGCTCATTGGCTACCGATACAGGAGAGAACCAATCAGCTGTGCCATGTGATAATGATGTCATTAGGTCAGATTGAGTTAGACCTATCGGACTGCGCCATCTAGAGTTTCATGTCAGAACTCTGTATTTAATGCTTCAAGTTAATGTGTGTGTCTAATACAAAGGCTGAGGGAGCGATGGCAAATTTTATATTTTGAATGCCAAATTTGACCCATAAGATGAAGTTGCAGTTTCCATTCACCAATTTAGATGTTTACCCAACTAGATGACTTGTGCTTCTGAGAACTCAGGAATTATGAAAAGAGTCCAATCTTCTGAAACTCAAAATAAAATGTCTAAAAAGAATATTTTGTGGAATAGTACAACTTACAATAGTACAGGATCTTACATGTGACTTAATTAGGAATAAAATACTTTAGACTTTATAATGACATCTATGTCATGGATGAAAAGTTTTTTTGCTGCTGCTTCAAAGCAAAACTGTAAGTTTGTTTTTGTTTTGTTCATTTTCGTTTGTTTTCCCAAGCTACACATGCATAAAATTTACATTCTTTAATTAATACCTAATTTTTTAAATCAAATTTTTGCACTATATTAGTGTTTTGTGTTGTTACACAGTTTGTTTCATCACTCTAAACTGTAGAGTTGATTTTGACTTATGTTTGTCTGTTGAACAAATATTTGCTTGTTGTTCTATCGTTTGGTTTTCTTATTTTGTTTAGATGTACTTTTATGTTTGTTTTGTAAAACATCTTCACAATTAGCTGAAAGTAGTAAAGTAAACATTTTTATTATTCTTAGTAGTAGTTATGCAGGCGATTACATGGTGCAGCTGGTCATGTGATCTCAACATGGCGACGCCCACACAGGGGCGACCCTCTTCACATAGAATCAGAGAGCTTTTTCTGGAAGACTGTTTTCTGTAAAGTATTATTAATTTTATTTATTTGATTTTTAAATTGGCAAAGCATTAGTTTATTTAAAGTGCACCTAAGTTGTTTTGAACTTTGACTTTTCAAACAGTCAGAATCGCTTTTAGACATGTTCTGCTCACGCTCCACGGTTGTAGTTTTACACTATTCGTAGAGGCATTATACATCACTCCTCGCTCTTTTTAGTAGCCTAAAACCCTCGCAGGTAAGCTGTCTCAAAGTATGCCTTTACATCCAGCTGAGATGTCAGCATCAGATTCCTGTCTTTTGAAATTCAACTCCCAGACAGGGCTAATATACTGGATGCCTTCTTATTGATTGAAGGGGGAGGGCTATTTGACTTAAGGTGGGTACAAATCCGCATGCAGGGGTGATGCCGGAGCTCCAATCAGCCTGATTGTGATGCTGTGAAGCTCTGTATGGCTCTTTATACCATTCCCATCAATACTTAATGGGCTTTAATCAAGCCTCCAAGGAAGCAATCATCACTTTTTCAAATCAAACCTATGAAATCAATAATTCTGCAACAGTTTAGATGACAGTAAGCACAAACATGCATATTGTCCAAAGGTTAAGGCGCACTGTGTGCAAATGAAGATCACCAGAATTTTAAAAGCTACGTTCGTCCATTATTAGTGCTGTCATAATGGACAAAAACAGATGGGGGCATTGCAGCTGCATGTAAACAACTGCTTTTCCTTTGTGTCTGAAAAACGTAAATCTAAAAATGTTCCAATTGCTCTCAGCAGATGTAATTGGAGCTGTTTTTCAGGCTGACAGCAGCGTGTGGTGTTTGTTGTTGTTGCTGCAGTAATTTGCGTTCAGCCTCGCTCTCTACTTTTGAAAACATTAAAAACCACACCAGGTATCAGAGCTTATAGAATGGAGATTCATCCCTTTGAACACACACACACACACACACACACAACACATACATAGATGCATGCTCTCACACATGCACACACTCGCAGTGCATTAAAATGGAGATCATCACGCATAGTTTCCAGGACTGGAGGGACCAAATATTTGTTTTCTCTCCCCTGAAGTGCACTCTTTCACAATGGCCATATTTACAATAATCTCCATCAGTGTGAGTGTGAAAGAAGCATATTTGCACAGTTTCTCTTTTTCTGAATCTTTAATTAAAGAGCTCTATTGGCGATAAAGGTTTATGGTTACTCTACCATAACCATGTTCATGATAACAATTCACAGGCTTCATTTGCATTACAATTTCAGGCTGTGAGCTGCTGTCTTGTGCAATGCCAGGAAGCTGGTTTAAATTCATGAGGGTGTCCTCTGGACACAAGAGCCAGATTGGGCGGCATGGTAGAGTCGGGTGGGAATGGGGCGAGACAGCTGTGTCATAACACTGGTGCTCTGGGGCTAACTGTGCCGAACTGTTGCAGCCATGTTGTCATAATCTGTGTTCACTTCACTGGCAATATTTGTTATGGATCGTGATGTGAAGTACAGTGTGGTGACTGTTTGAGTAAATTCTTGGAGATGGAAAGGTGTTTATACTTTAAATGGACTAATGACTTTTTTGCATTTTTGGTATTTCACAAATGTTGTACAGGTATTGTATTTGATAAAATTATGGTACTTGGAGAATTACCATGGTACTGAAACGTAGAAATGGGTGTTTTCAATAATTTCATGGTACTATCATGGAATATGGGTCGATGATAATAAAAAGAAAAAATACATTTGAAGTTTAATTTCAAAGACATTAGAAATGTACATTAGGCATGTAGAAATTTCTTTTTTATTCATTTTGGTTTCATGAAATTTTACATTTAATAAATTAAACATTTAATACCATTTTCAAGAAAGGTTTATATTGTATGACTTTAAACATTTCATGTGATATAAAAATTAAAAAGTAAACATATATATTTTTTACACCTTGAATATACATGACACATCTTTCTTTTAAAATGTCTTTATATTTTTTTCCGAATTATGGATTTAATTATTACAAATATATTAATTATTAATTCATAAATGTTATATCATTTTTGGAGAGTCAAAGCACATGATATTTTACAGTCTAAGCTAAATTTACCTTTTCACTAAAAGATCAAATGATCTAATATTTTAAGACTTGTTGACCAACTAAATTCAAAATCCAACTAAAATAAAAACTATACATAAAACTAAATAACATAAATAACATAAAATAAAACTAAAAAAACATAAAACTAAATAACAACTAAAATAAAAATCCAACTAAATTATTTGTATATACTGTATATATGCATACAACCACACACACACATATATATTATTTAGTTGGATTTTTTTTTTCATTTCTTCATTATAATATCATTATAATATTGTCCTCCCAAAAATATCAAATTAAAGTTTATTCAGAAATTAAAAACATGCTTATCATGGAAGAGGTGTATTCAAGTCGTATGTATGAATTGCATTTTTACTGTATTTTGGAATAAATTAATACATAAGGCAAAAAAAACAAAAACACATTAATAACCTCTTTGAATTATGAAGTCTTGGTTGTACCATAAAATTGTTAGTTCTTTTTTTGTTAGTGCAATTAGAGCTTGAGGCCAAGCAAAGTAGATCTTACCCCTACCCTTATCCATCCAGCCTCAGATTGGTTTAAAAGGGAAGATACATATCTTAAACGGGTTCTGTGATGAGTCATTTAACAGACCTCCATAAGTTAGATAACAAGATTCATGCCAAGGATCCACGCTACTCAGAAAACACTTCTGATTTCCCATAGTGCACTGTGCGAACATGTAGATATTAGCTGTAATGAATGTTGCTCTTTCGTTTTATGCCATTTCTGAATAGTATACTCTCACGATTATTTTCCCTTTAGATTTCAGCAAATCAATCAATTGCCTTCATAATGGCTTTTCAGAATGCTCAAGGTAGGAATAGTTTTCTCTCTGTTATTATGAGAAAGTGTACCGTTCCTCCTCTGGCCTTTCAAACCTTCACAAATACGTTTCTAGTTTCTTTCCTCCAAAGAGTGGGATTAAAAAAATAACACTGCGCAATCCTACTCTCGGGTACACATAATAGCTCCTTAATTTCATGTATTGAGAATTCTCGCTAGATTTGTGCCTTGAAGGTCTCATCAGTGATCAAGGAGTTCTCAGAGGGGGCTGATTTATCAGTTTATAGAAGGTCTCATGTGCCTAGAGTGGACCGAAGTCCATATGAGGTAGCATGAGATGTTTTTTTTGCTCTGCGGGATATCTGTGACTTTGAAGGATGATTTTGCTGTCTAGTGTGTGGAGCATGCTGTCATCTTCTCATAAGGATGTAGTGCAATAGACATCCTACAGGCTATATTTTGTTGCTCTTATTTTGACTAATTTAGAGGAGAAAAAAGCTATATATCTATTAAAATATATTTTTATATATATTATATTACACCTATATATACTGTATATCATTTTTTATATATATTTTTTTCTCCTATATTCATAGGTATTCATATGTGACTCTAAAACAAACAACGATATTGTATGCTTGGATAGACACTGAAATGTAAAATAGCATTGCATTGACTGCATCAAAAACCTAAAGACTTTGATATATAATTATAAACGCAACACTTTTGTTTTTGCCCCCATTTCTCATGATGCTGAACTCCAAAGATCTAAGACTTTTTCTATGTAAACAAAATGCCTATTTCTCTCAAATATTGTTCAAAAATCTGTCTAAAGCTGTGTTAGTGAGCGCTTCTCCTTTGCCGAGATAATCCATCCACCTTAGGTGTGGCATATCAAGATGCTGATTGGACAGCATGATTATTGCACAGGTGTGCCATAGGCTGGCCACAATAAAAGGCCACTCTAAAATGGGCAGTTTTACACACAGAACAAGCAACAGATATCGCAAGTTTTGAGGGCGCGTGCAATTGGCATGCTGACTGCAGGAATGTCCACCAGGGCTGTTGCCCGTGAATTGAATGTTCATTTCGCTACCATAAGCCATCTCCAAAGTTGTTCAGCGAATTTGGCAGAGTACATCCAAACGGCTACACAACCGACAGACCACGGGAAACACAGCAGCACAGGACCCACGCCAGCATCTTCACCTCAAGATCGTCTGAGACCAGCCACCTGGACAGCTGTTGCAACAATCGGTTTGCATAACCAAATTATTTCTGCACAAACTGTCAGAAACCAGTTCGGGGAAGCTCATCTGCATGTTCGTTGTCCTCATCGGGGTCTCGACCTGACTGTAGTTCGTCGTCGTAACTGACTTGAGTGTGCAAATGCTCACATTCGATGGCGTCTTTCACTTTGGAGAGGTGTTCTCTTCACGTATGAATCCCGGTTTTCACTGTACAGGACAGATTGTAGACAGCGTGTATGGCGTCGTGTGGTTGAGTGGTTTGTTGATGTCAATGTTGTGGATCGAGTGGCACATGGTGGCGGTGGGGTTATGGTATGGGTAGCTGTATGTTATGGACAACGAACATGCATTTTATTGATGGCATTTTGAATACACACAGAGATACCGTGACGAGATCCTAAGGCCCATTGTCGTGCCATTCATCCACGACCATCACCTAATGTTAATACACGGCCCCATGTTGCAAGGATCTGTAAACAACTCCTGGAAGCTGAAAACATCCCAGTTCTTGCACGGCCAGCATACTCACCGGACATGTCACCCATTGAGCATGTTTGGGTTACTCTGGATCGGCATATACGACAGCGCGTTCCAGTTCCTACCAATATCCAGCAACTCGCACAGCCATTGAAGAGGAGTGGACCAACATTCCACAAGCCACAATCAACAACCTGATCAACTCTATGCGAAGGAGATGTGTTGCAATGTGTGAGGCAAAGGTGTTCGGGACCCCCCCGGACCCCAATGACAGTAAACTGCGAATTTTAGGAGTGGCCTTTTATTGTGGCCAGCCTAAGGCACACCTGTGCAATAATCATGCTGGCTAATCAGCATCTTGAGATGCCACACCTGTGAGGTGGATGGATTATCTCGCAAAGGAGAAGTGCTCACTAACACAGATTTAGAAAGAATTTGTGAACAATAATTGAGCGAAAAAGGCCTTTTGTGTACATAGTAAAAGTCTTAGGTCTTTGAGTTCAGCTCATGAAAAATGGGGGCAAAAACAAAAGTGTTGCGTTTATAATTTTGTTCAGTGTATGAACAAATTTAGACATTTAAAGGAATAGTTCACCCAAAAATGAGAAAATTGTGATGTTTATTGCTTACCCCCAGGCCATCCAAGATGTAGGTGACTTTTTTTCTTCAGTAGAACACATTTGATGAATTTTAACTTTAACCGTTGCAGTCTATCAGTCTTATAATGCATGGCAATGGTAACAAAATCTATGAGTGTAAAAAAACATGCACAGACAAATCCAAAAACCCTGCGGCTCGTGATGACACATTGATGTACTAAGACACGAAACGATCGGTTTGTGCCAGAAACCGAACAGTATTTATATCATTTTTTTTACCTCTAATACACCACTATGTCCAACTGTCTTTGGGCGCGCGCACGACTTCAGGTGCGTGAGGTGTGTACGCGCTCTGGCGTAGTTTACGTTAATGGGTGTTGTCGCGGGAAGAGCAAACGACAGACACAGTGGGTGTGGCGTCAGGCCTCGGAGAGGCTTTTATTAACAGAAAATAAACAAAGTGTCCAGAAAAAAGGGAATCAAGTGTCCAAAATAAACAGGGGATCTGGTGTCCTAGTCGTGCTGCGGGGTTCGTGAAGGGAAGGGCAGTGGTCAGGAAGGAAGGAAGGGTCCAGATAAGGGGCGGAGTCCGGCGGCCGCAGATCAGTCTATCAGACTGATAGACTGCAACGGTTTGTGTTAAAAATATTTGTTTGTGTTCTACTGAAGAAACAAAGTCACTTACATCTTGGATGCCCTGGGGGTAAGCAGAAAAACATAATTTTCATTTTTGGGTGAAATTCCCTTTAAGTTGTCCATCCCAAAAGTGAGCCTCAGTTTTATTTATTTGTGTATAGTTTTCAATTTTTTTTTCCAATTTTCATTTAAATGATTCATCTGTAGATTTTATATTATTTCTTTGTTTTGTTAATTTTTTTATTTAATTTTAATAAAATACAGTAAACTGCAATAAATGAACAAAAAAAACCTATAAAATAAAATAAAATACAATAATAAAAAAATGTATTCTTATGTTTTATGAAAGTATTTGTAAATATGTCTGTCTCTAAAGTTGGTAATAAAGGAAATATGTTTTAGATGCTGTCAATACATTGATATTGTACATTATTGATATTGTCTATGCAAACGTATGAAAATGCTAGAACCACACTTTGAGTCAGAATACTAATGAGATCATGTCAGACATTTCCAGGCAGGTCATCGGGAGGACAACTTACAGAGTATGTAAATGAGATGGAAACGGTGGAGAATTGTTGCTTCCTGTCTGCTGTAAGCATATTGGCTTTATGTCACCTTTTGGTGGCACCCGTGTTGCAGACACATCATTTTAGAGCACTAAATCCTCGTATTTATGTTGCAGATTTAGGTGAGGTACAATGTCTGTGGCAAAATCCCTGTTTTAATGAAAAAGTTGATTGCTTAAACCCCATACTTTGATCTTTCACATATTGACTTTCGAGCATAGACATGTGTAAGCAAACATAACATGCATGAATTAAGATGATTTTACCAGTTTTCAGTGTCTTTCATGGGCTGAACTCACTTCATAAGGCCCTACAATAAAGCCCCAGCTAGAAGAATGGCTTAGTTGGTAAAAATGTACCCAATTACACTTCGAGCTTTGAAGAACGTTAAATTAAACGATAAAGTCTCCTCTGCATGGTTTCACAGTGTTTTCCTCAGCACCACTGTTGTGTGTTTTTACCCCCCAGGAAAAAAAAGACAAGCTAATAAACCATGTACACTGTCAGCGAGCGAGGGAATGGATGCCTATGAGTGTCCCAGGTACATACTCAAGTACACAGCTCACATAGCAGTGCTTTATATCTTTAGTGGATTACATTATTTTTCCTCCTCACCAGCTCTCTTCAGGTTGCACTTTAGGTCAACACTTCAGTTTTTTCCCCCTCGGGTTGCCTTTTGCATTTTCCCGTCAAAACCAAAACAAAAAAAAAAACCTAATGGAGGCGTGGCTGCCGTTGCTGATTAATTAATCTGCTAAAACAAATTTTTACAACCGTTTCGTCCCACCGAAAGGGTGTTCTTTGGCATTACCGATGCATAAATCAGGCAATTTGATGATTGCCGGCGCCCCAGCTAATGCTATTTCCTTAAAACAGATAACAACAATAATAATATGCACCTCATCTAGAGCTCATAAATATTGTGCTCAATCTCAGCAGAGAGGCTTCATATGCATAAAAGAGCACTTAAAAGATGTGTGTGGATGGGGCTGTTGAGCGGAAAGCCTTTTGTTGAGAGATGAGAGTTCAACATGGTGACCTAGCCGCTGCCTAGCTATGCATATAAAAACAGGAGCTGGCATTAATATCTTCCCTAATGACTTTGCAAAATGAAAGACCATTACCGTGATGATACCACCATGGAGGCCTTGATGTTTTCTTGCATTCTAAATGAGCATGGAGCTGAAAATGTAATGAGAACACATGTACCGGAATTAAGGTGAAATTATTTCTATTCCTGTTTTTAAATGAGCACCACGCCGGAGTCTCGTCTGGGTTAGTAAACAAACGGATACCTTTAGAGCAGCGTGACAAATGCAAACATTGGCTAAGTTTTTTCCCTGTAGGGTATCCAGGGGACACGGCTCTATCGCCTGCACATTTTCTTATGAGTAAGGAGTGTGGGGTGAAGTTATTTCTCGAATTCAAGGACACGTTGCTGCCACGCTCATTGAATGAAAAGTCAGATGACTGCGGTCGCATATGCATTAGACGTTTCCAGAATTCCCCTCGCTGGTGAGTGACATTGAACTTGGAGGGTGACATGCGACGTATAGATTGGTTACATACACTGAATGATGACATCAGCTGCTGATGCAGCAGTCGTAAGCAACATTTGCATGTTATGTGATGTTTTTATATCACGACGTAGCCCTGACTTCCACATCTGACTGCTCTCTCATTATCGGTGCTTATTATAATGACCCCTCAGTCTGCTCGTTTTTGTCCGCCACCATAAATAAGCAATTTATGTTCACATGGCAACCATTTATCTCTCGGAGCACAACCGTATGGGATACAAAATAATCACACAGATTCTAAATAGTGGAAGAATAAGCATTTATTACATTTTGGCCAGTAGTACACTTTATATAATAGCACAAAATTAAAGTGCAGTCACCATGCAGAATTTAAATGATCATAAGTGCTGGTTCCCATTAGACCTACCTTTTTTAACAGCAGAATTCTCATCATCTGTATTTAAAAACCCAAAGAACAGCATCTTTCCTTCATCTGATTACAGTTTTTAATATCCAGGTTGCGTTAAGTAAGATAAATTGCCGTCCCAGCGCAATCTGACTGCTAACACAGAGACGATCTATTACAATATCAGCTTTTGTTCACGTCTCATCTAATTAGATTCTCAAACGGATACCGGATCAATCAATAATTTTAATTTCACCTGCCCCCTTTTCACCACATATTCGATGTTTGTTTTTTAATGGAAACCAAAACGACAGAACAAAAGGCAGTAATTTATTCGGAAAGAGCGCTGGTTACTGCAGACGAGCTCGGTAACAGACTGCGGGCTGCAGACTCGCACCGCTCTAATTAACATGCAGATATGCATCACCTCATTGGCAATTCAAATTGCGCTTCCCTGTAATGTACCTCAAAATTGTTCTACTTCAAACATTGCGTTTGATTTGCAAAGCCCCCTTGGTATCCCATAATGTCTCCCTTTATCCAGACCATCAGGCGTTTACTGAACAATCTGCTCTGACTCAACTCCTCCAACAGCTTGCCTTCTCCAAACCCAGACTGGTTACTCTGGGACGGGCTTTGTCCTCTCCTTGGTGGGTTTCCTGCACCGTTTTCTCATGGCATCCCACAATGTTAAATATGGTGGCTTTCCGGAATACTTCATTTCCATGGCACACGGGCAGGCAAGCAGGCAGGCGGACGCGTGTCTGTCTACTCAGCACATTATTAGCATGCAGTGCATATCCACAGTCATGAATGCCAGCCTCCCATTAGGCTCCGTTTTGGTCCCTCCCACACTACCATTTGCGGAAGTTCTGATTGTTGCGTATGGAGCGCACGTGAGCGTTCCGCTCTCCGCCGATGGCAGGGGGCCCAGAGGAGCAACAAGTGGCAGAATCTGCGGTGTGCAGTTATTCAGCGTGTTCGCAGCGGCAGGGCTGGCATGGTGCCAGATCTGCCATCTGCTTCCTTCACACGCGCTTTCCCTTCCTGCCAATTTGCTCATGACGTTACGTGCCTCCCATCTTCATTTACATGTCAGAAGCGGGCAGCACGCGTTCCTGCTCCCTCCTCAATGAGGGTTCTCCGGGGGCCAGGTGGCAGGTTGCCCGGTCCATGTTGGTCAAAGACCACGAAATCAGGCAGGAGAAAATTTTGCAAATAAATAATACTTGTCCAAAAAAAGTCCTTGTGTTAATGATCCTTGTTGTTTTTTGTAGCCATATCCTCTGGTCTCCTCCATTGATGAGTTCAGTGTGAGCGTTGAAACGGATCCTGCTCACATGGGAAATTTTCCTGCCCGTGAAGACCAGTATTGTTTTCCCGTCGGGTTGCTGCCAGTGTACACACTCAGCTCCTTGCATAGTTGCTCGCTACAGCCATCTGCTCCTACCTCCAAGAGCTCTGCCACCTAGCCAGCTGCCTTCCTGCTTCCAGCCTGCTGCCTGTCTGCCTTCTGCTTGCCCGGGAGAAGGAGGGAATGTTGTGGGATCTAATGCGCACGAGCCGTTTGAAGCTGCGGAAAAGTGAATAATCAATTAAGTATTGATTTCTTGTAAGATTTTGTAAATTTCAAGGCAAGACAAAGAGGATAGCTTAAGGGAAGAGCAGCATGGACTTGGTATAAATTAGCAAACAAACAGCACGGCGGAATAAACTAACGGCGCCTCAGGATCAGTCTCTCATCGCTCCTGACGGAATTAATGCTAGTTTGCGTGAAGACAATGCCGCTTTTTTAAATGAGGAAGGCTGGCGAACGAGACCTTAACCCAGCCGCGCAGAGCCGGGCTAATTACACTTCCCCGCACAATGGAGCTCATTTGAATGTGGCTATGCAAATCGCATGCAGCTCATCTTTATGGATCAGAAAGCCAGCCACGTCGGGAAGAATTAAAGGCTATTATGCGAGCAAAGCAGTTTATTTCCCCACCCCTTACATGAGGGAAAATACACTTGAAAATGAGAGTGTCTTCATAACTTAACACAAAAGATCACACAAGGGACCTTCAAAGGATTCCTCAGTGTTTCTTCTCTTCTTTTTATTTTGGACGTGGGGAATAACGTGATCAAATATGCGTGTGTCAAGCCCATTACAACGATCCATGGATACTGATGGCATCCTTTCCGATTGATAATTATCGTCGCTGGCACACACACGCCGGCGTGGATGGGGGAAAAAACGAGAGGGAAAATGTTAGCCGCTAATGATATTCAGTATGCAGAACATGTCATATGTATGATGACAACTGCCAATTTTAATGAAGCGTTGGTTTTTTTCTTTCCAGAAAACCGGTGCGGACTGGGAAGCGGACGAAAAGTTCTGCTTTTCTTTATTCCGCTACAGATTACTCCAGTGCTACTTCGTTCAAATATGCAATTCTGCGTTTAAAAGATAAGGAAAAAAAAATACTTTTGAGGCAGCCAAGGACAATTAATGGGCCGGTGCAGATGAATCAATGCTGGCTGTTGCCATGTTTCTCCTTGTTTCTTCTTCCACAGAAGTGGTTCAGGAACCTCCGTGCCATCCTCCACCGGCTGTCGTCTGCGTGTTTGTGGATTCTTTAGCCTTTCCAGCCGGGCGTGTGCCTCTATTTTGCATATATGCATACGCTGTGTGGCGCTGGAATGAAGGGGGCATGCTAAACAAGCAAATTTACATGTCTATGCATAATGGCAGGGGGCGCAGAGGAGGGCGCGTGCTGGCAGGGCTGAGGGAGGAGGGGAGAAGTACAAAAGGATGTGATGTAGGGGAACACCTGCACTGAAGGATCTTGTAGAGGAACATTATGACAAGCCCCTGACAGCTTCCCCCCTAACCACCTCCTTCTCGTGGGAACATACTAGGAGGTGTGGCGTGATTACGTCTCCCCGCCTTGCCCACAAGGAAAACGTACCTCACTGGCACAGATTGGACGGCTCTGCTGAGTGTGGCACTGACACTCCTGTGGGAAACCCACTGCTTCATTCACGCTTTTTCTCTCACGGGTTTTGGATGGATGGTAACTTTGACTGTGTGAATGGACATTTTGGATGCATTGTGAAAATTGTTCTTCATTCTGGAAGTTTAATCAAAAAGGAAATTAACTTTTTTCAATAGTGTTTTCATATTGAATTGAATATTGAAGACTTTTTCTGGTTTTTCACTTGCTGGTTAAAATTTTGGACACACTTGACTGAATTTGTTTCTCATTTTCTTTAAAGCCTTTTTTAATCTACAGACTAATGCCGTGCCCTCCTAGGGAAGTCGTGGCCTAATGGTTAGAGAGTCGGACTCATAACCCGAAGGTTGTGGGTTTGAATCTCGTACCGGCAGGGATTGTCGGTGGGGGGAGTGAATGTACAGTGCACTTAGGATGGGATAAATGCAGAGCACTAATTCCGAGTATGGGTCACCAATACTTGGCCACATGTCACGTCACTTTCTAATGATTGAAATTAGTTTGACTGACATATATACTGTATATTACGCCTACATACATATTTACAAAAAAAGTTGGATTGAGCAGTAAAGGAAAAGCACACATGGGAACTCCTGCAATACTGTTGTGAAAGCATCCCAGGATGCATCTTGTGAAATTGGCTGAGAGATGGAATCTGGCTATTTTGAGAAAACATTGTTCCCTGTTCCCTCCCCCCTTAATTTATTATAAGTGAGGAGTCCTGGTTCCTATTTTACAAATATTAGTGATTAGTTAACTAGTTATATAAACTAGTGACCACAACATATGTAATAATAATAATAATACATTTTTAATTAAATTATAATATTTTATTTAAATAAGGCATTGGGATACCTGACTTTTAGTCAACTTATTGCATTTTAAACTGTAGTATTATTACTATTAATAGTAATCATGAAGAATGAGTAGCTGTGTCCAAACTTTGAATGGTACTGTTTGCTTTCAGGAGGACACATTATGCACGCACTATAAGTGAAGCAGAATGTGCTTCAAAGTTCCCATCTGATCACAGTATGTTACTATACATTTTCTTGTAAAAAATGTGTGCTACACAGTTTATAGTTTCCATCTATTCATTCGGCAGGTGCTTTCATCCAAAGTGCCATATAGTCTGTTCCTTGCGAAACAAAACTTTGACCTTGCCGTTATTCGTATCCTGCTATGGCAGTTGAGCTATATGTGTGCTATGATGTGATGACTTAAATGGATTCTCAGAAGTTTCCATAAAGCGTATTTTTTTAAATACAAAATAATTGACTTGGTTATAATATAAGTGAATATGAAGTGATATAAACACTTTCTGTTATTGTGGTCAAAGGCCTACTGAATCAACCTTCACTGTGTTTGTTTTTTAATACCAATTGTTGGTTGCAAACAATTATCTGAAAACTGATCATATCTGCAGCTAATGAAATGCAGTCTTCAGTTTCTGGCTCTTGAGATCACCTTTGTGATTCAATCAGTCTTATGTGCAAATTAAAGTAATTTAAAGGATAAAGCAAAGCATTAATGATGAGGCCATTTACAGAAGACTCATTAAAACACTGTTATATGCAATTTCCTGTAACAAATTTCATTCCAAAGAAACATTACATTGGAAATAATAAACTAGCTCACTGCCGTTTAATACAATCAGTGTAACATAATGCCATTATGAGCCTAAAATAGATGCAGTCGCACAGAAGCTGCATCACTAACCTCTGTCTAAATGAAAGAATATTAAAGTCAGCAGCGGTATGACGTCTCTTTGTAATAGCCATGTCTGGGGTGCAATATGACAGCAGAAATATAATGTTTCATAACTGACAGTCTCTGGGTTTGTGTTGCCTGAGGTCGCATGGGGCGAACAATAAAGTGTAATTTGATTGATGAAAAATTGGAGTGGCCCATCCAACATGTTTCACCCGAGGCCCCGCAATAGCATGTACACTGGCTGATGATGTTTCACGTTTTCTGAAACTCCATTTGTTTTGTTCGGATCTGTTGCTGTATCTGGCATTGGGGTTTGTCTTTGATATGAGACTTTAATTGTGCGGCACGGACGCATATTAGAGGTGTAATTGAATAGAATGAAAGAAACAAAAAAGCAGAAAGCCGAAGAGGGATTGAGTAAGGGCTCTTTCTTTTATCAAGACGCCCAGGGATCTTTTCACACTCTCCCACTCGCTCTCTCTCTCTGTCAGGCTGCGGTGTTTGGACTCTCTTTCTCTGAGTCACCCATGACATCAGCAGCAGTAAAAACAGTTGTGAGTGATAAATAGATGTAAATGATTAGGACCCTCATCTCTGCTATCCATCAGATGAGTCTAGCGTAAGAGGAAAACATGTTTGCATGAGAAAAACCAAACAAATAAAAACTTCTTATGGCACTTTTTTGACAGTAAATAGGTTTTTCATTCTGAGAGGAAAATACTTTTCAGGATTGATAGGAAACAAACGTTTTAAACTAACCACATGCTAGACCAGTGTTTCTCAACCCTGGTCCTGGGCACACCCCAACACTGCACATTTTGTATGTCTCTCTTATCTGACACACCCATTTGAGGTCTTGGAGTCTTTACTAATGAGTTGATGAGTTGAATCAGGTGTGATAGATAAGGGATACATACAAAATGTGCAGTGTTGGGGGTTGCTCAGGACCAGGGTTGAGAAACACTGTGTTAGACTAAGTTGAAAAGGTGCTGCTTTGCAACAGGTAACACTTTATTGGTCTTTTGTTGTCTTTTACTACTAAGACACATTAAGGCTGTTCTGTGGTTTATTTATTGTTGTCGAAAAAAATAGTTTTTTTAGCATCTTGCGCCATGGATACCTGGTTTTTAAGACCGTGTCAAATTTAACTTTTAAATATTTGTTTGTTTAGCTGTTTTAAACATAAGAATGTGGCTTGTGTGAACAGCTGTTTAGTCTCAGTTTTTTTTCTTTACTTGTATGCAGGTTGCTGTTTTTTTATTGTGCAAAATCCGCAATCCATCATTTAAAGAGACAGTTCACTGAAAAATTTTATTATTATCATGAATTACTCATGCTTATGTTGTTCCAAACCTGACTTTCTTTCTTCTGTGGAACGAAAAGTGGAAATTTTCCATATTCCAATGCAGTTCCAATGAATGGGGACTTTATCTTTCAAGCTTCAAAAATAATGCAAATAAAGCACTATCATAAGAAGTCCATATGACTGTTATGCTGCTGTATTCCAAGTCATCTGAAGCCATTTGATTGCTTTGAGTAAGAAACAGACCAAAACATTTTTTTTGGATGAACTATTTCTTTAATTCATGTTTGATCGCATGCACAAGAGCGAATTGCATTTACTGGATTTACTGGGGTGGCTTTTTATCGCTTTGCTCTGATTCCATGCTGGGAAAAACAATTGCTTGGATATGAAAAAAAAAAATGTGTGAAAAGACATCAGACTGTATCACAGCAACTACAACAACACTTGTTCTGTTCTCTTATTACAGAATGGCTTTTGGAAGGCAGTAGGAATACAGTTGTATGATTTAAACCAGCAGCAAGCAGTATTTATGACGAGGGCTCTCAACTATGTCAGACAAGTAATGGGATTCTAGTCATTTTACTGTAGGATTAAAACGGAGAGCAGATTTTAACAGGGAAAATGAAATGAGTATTGCAAGGATACATTTGAAAAAAGTGTGGAAGACGGACTCTCCTGTTTTTGATTTGTGCATGCCTGGCTGTTTAAGTGAAACCGTTCACATGTGTCCCGCTGCTGTCATGCACCAAGCTATCAGTCGAAAGCTTAGCTAAGTTTGGAAACACATGCTGTATCCCGTAACAAGTTACTGACGTGCTCCTCTGTGAGGTCTGAGGTGACGGCAGATTTTTACTTTGAAATCTTTTGCCACGCTGTAAATCAACATTTGTTTAACTGAAACTGGAGAGTTGTTGTAATGTGTAGTGATTCAAATCTGTAGAAATTAAACCGCAGTTATTCCATACTTGATTGTAAGGTGGATAAATAATATACATCTGATTCATACTCCAAGTAATTTATTACAACAGTGGAAGTTCTGTCATTTACTCACCTTCTCACTGCCTAAATTATTTAAGTATTTATTTTATGGTAGCTTTTTTCCCATTCTGAACTCATTTGATGGCTTTGTTTGAGAAACAGCCTGTAATTTAAGTAATTATTCAAAAAACTCATTATTTGTTTTAAGAAATTTGCCATTTAATTAAGCTAATATAAACACGGACTAAGCTGCTTCTGGATTTTTCAAGTTCTATCTTTAATTCAGAACCTAGCTGTGGTCACGACAATTACTATCGAATTTACAAAAAGACTAATTCCTAGTTATAATAATGTAGGATTTTGCCTTTTAAAAATGCAGCTAGAAAGCTTTTAGGGCCAGGGGTGCCTCTTACTAGGCATACTAGAAACTTCCCGGCAGGTATGTTGAGGCAAGTTGGAGCTAAACTCTGCAGGACACCGGCCCTCCAGGACCGAGTTTGGGCATCCCTGTTTTAGGCCTCACCCGTGGAGGTGTTTGGGACCGCTAAATATGACCGCTCCAGGCCTGATTGGTTGAAAAGTGGAGCGGACATGTCATTCTGTCCTTAACCTGCCTCTGCTCCACTCAGCAGTCTTTGACTTAGTTCTATCAACATGATCCTTTGTGTGTATTGTAAATATAGCCTCTCAGAATGAGACTATGGTATCACTGAATTATTCAGCAAGGATCTGCGAGGCATGTTAAACGTGGCTGATTTCAAAGCTGGCTCTCATCACTTTACCTGTAGGCATTGACGTTATCCTGCTCACTGAAACATTAAAACATTAAATTTTTTTTTTATGTTTTAACATTTACTTTTGGTCGAATTTGAGTTTTTGAGTTGGCTGTTCCTCCAGGGTCTTTATAAAGTCTCCGCTGTAAATATTTAAACATGTACTTTTCAAGACATTTTAAATATCTACAATAAATTACAGATATTGAGGCTATTATTTAAAATGTTCTTTTATTTATGCGCTTTTCTTCATTGTGATATATTACATGCATTTCCACAGCCATTTTTTTCATTTCAAGTCTGTGGCTCACTTACAGAAATTGAAGTGATGTGTTTATTATGCAGGCAATATAATCCACAATTATGCATTGATTATTGTACTTCATAAATTGAACAAAGCAGGGGTAATTAGTCTCTGTCAGCATGAAAAGACAAAAGCAGATTGAAGTCACTTAATTGTAATTCGATAGTTCTTCATCTGAAGGAGAAAAAAGCAATATGTATTCATAATGAATGGTCATTAAGCAAAAGCAAGCAGCTAAACTACTTCATGTACTCTGAAAGGTTTACTGCTGATGTATGTAAAATATTGTTGATATTTTACTTATTTAGCCTAATATGCAAAGGCATCTTTAAGCAAACAGTTCACAGGTTCATTCCCCTAAAATATTTTATTTTATTATTTTATTTTGAAATCTCTTTGACTGAGCAATGGCAGAGAGGAGAGTGTTTGGGGAAACCTGTTTAAAACAGTCATTATTTTTGCAATTCTGTTTGGTGATGCTACTAGTGCAGATTTGACACACTTCAACTTTAACACATTAAGTTTACTTTCATCTGGATTTCTTTCTGGATTTCTTCATTTTGCATGGCAGAGACTTTAACTCTGTCAGATCAAAGGCAAGGAGAGATCATGTTAAAGGTGTATTTCTAGCCCATGTACATCTCTCTGGCAGCTTCAGCAGTCTCCTCAGAGATGGCTTTGGCACTGGCTTTATTTCGACGTTATATAGTGAGAATCTACCAAGACACGCTAGTATTCATATTTCAATTTGACGAGGGGCAAAAAATACAGGCGTAATCTGCCACACAAAAGCAATGTCATTACAGATGTGGCACATTATTTCAAAGTGGCAAGCCGTGTGGCGGGGAGACGCAAGATAAGGCAAAGAGAAAATATCAAAAGTGGTGCATGAGCACTAGAATTCGTCATGGACAGATACAATGTTCAGCAGAAAATCTTGAGGATGTGCCAGTGTTTCTTTTTTCTTCATTCTCCGTCTCCTCCTTTCTGTCTTTTAAGCTTATCTGAGACACAATGAATGCAGCAATTTTATCTAAATAGACAAAAGTGTGGCAGCATCTAGCTGCTTTCTGAAGGCTGACCTTGACGGAGGTGTTGCCGCCCTATCTGTGCCGTAACCAACGGGCTCCATCAGACCGTTGGGATAGTTCTTCTGTGATGTCGATCTAAAGTAAATCTGTCAATATAACATGGAGAAGAGTACAATCAATCCCACAGTTTCAAAGTTTACCCCCCACAGCCACACTAGAAAACTGGGCTATATTTAATGTAATAACAGTTCAGTTTTGTTTAAATGTCATGCTCACACATCTAATCTTACTGGTTTATTAGTTCCTTTTTAAATTTACCTTGTTTTGTTAAATGCCACACAGGGCCTGGACCTTGTTTTTCGCTGGCATTTATTCCATGTGTTAAATAAAACATTATTAAATATGTACACTAATATAAAAGGGGCATGTTACACAATTGAAAGTGTAATTTCTGCACCACTAGCATAACCAAACTTGCAAAAATAATGACTGTTTTCAAACTGATTCTCAAGAAAAACTCCCTCATCTGTCATTGGCCTGTCAAACAGAGAGCTCCGCCCCCAAACACCATTGGTTGAGCTGTTGCTATGTTAGACTGGTCGGAATGCTAAACAGCATTGTTTTAATAACACCACAGTGTTTACAGTTTTCAAAAGAATCAACCTAAAATTGGCTTAATTATATTTTTCAACACAAATTATGCTGCAATACAGTAAAGTATTTTAACTAAAAAATGTCACACTTCAGCTTTACAGAGAATCAAATCAAGAAGTTTTAAATGAACTATTCTGTGTACTAAAATCAGTTTTGAGATGCTCCTGGTGGCTATTGTCCTACTAAGAGTATTTTTTCCCTGTATGATTCATTTTCTTAATCCTATCTCCCATGATTCCCCAGGTGGCACATTGGCGGTGTAATGGACACAGGAAGTGCAGGCTCAGCATGCAGAAATTCTGATAAGCACTCTATTAAATATGGAGTCTTTAATTTATTGATCAGCGAGGTGATGAGTTGGACATGATGAAGGGGGAAGGTGTGTGTGTGTGTGATATTTTAATCTCTATCCCTCAGTTATTATTAGTCATGATGGAGTTCTGAATTGCATTCTATGAGGAACGACAAGTTAGGGCAAGCCAGAATCATCTAGTTTCTTTGTCTCTCACACAACCCATTTCTGAGTTCAGACTCAGAAAATTCAGAACTGGTTAATAGGGTGCGCAATATGTGCTCCCTTTTTGTCTATTCTGATCGTTATCCTCGGTTCACTATAAGCAAATTTAAAATATAGTCATATGTTTTTTTTTTTTTTTGGCCATGCCTCTTAGGCTCTTGAATCATTTTTGCCAGTTAAAACACCTCAGCAGTAGTTTAGTATTTACTAGGCAAACTGCAGTATTTTGGGTCTGACAGTCGCATTTTAATTCAGGTGTGAGTCAAAATTATTGTTCTGTGTGTGAACGGAAAACAGAAGTGACTCCTGAAGTTGTAATCATTGATATAGTGATATCAATGATATAGATATCAGGCCTTGGGGTGTTTATACCTGTTTGCATTTTGTTAGATGCTTAACATGAGATGTCATTTCAGAAGCCAAATAAATGCACTTCCAATTGCAGGATCAGGTGTCTCAGACACATGTCTGTCCAGATAACTGACAGAAAGTGTAATGCAGTGACGGAAAACTAAACAAATGAATAAATCTGAGCAGAACGCATCGCAGCATGCCTGGACAAGGCCAGTGGGCTTCGGTCTTTCTGAGAAGTGAAACTAACAAGGCTTGGCAAGTGGAGCTTCATAACAGAGGCACAGATCTACATGCAAAGAGAGAGAGGTCAGGTGAGGCCTTTGCCTCCTGGACTTTGCCTCAGTTGTGACAGTTCATGGAAGCAGCTTTTACGTGAAGCAGAGACAGAAGCTACAACCATTGATGTATTTTGTTTCCATAAAGGCAGCACATGCCCAGTGTTCATATGTGCATAGTTAACATTTAATTTCAAAACTCTGGCCGTTAATAGTGAGCTGGTCCAGTTATAACAGTTCTTTACTGTTTCCACTAGATGTTGGAACATGGAGGCAGAGATCTTGGCTGATGGGGTCTGGCATGTAGTTAACATTCCAATTCATCTCAAAAGTGTTCTCTGGGTTTCAGGTTAACTAAATTAAATATTTTTACTTTTATTAATTTAGGTTAATGTTAATTTATAAACATTCTACCATAGGTTTGGGTTGCTAACATTTTTCACGGATTTTGAAAGAAGTCTCTGATGCTCACACAGGCTGCATTTATTTGATTTAAAAATACAGTAAAACAATGTAATGTAAAAGACAATTCTGTATGAATATAGTTAAAGATTATTTATTCCTGTGATGGCAAAGCTGAATTTTCTGCAGCCATTACTCCAGTCTTCAGTCATATGATCATTCAGAAATCATTCTAATATGCTGAAACATTTCTTATTATTATCAGTGTTTAATTATTTTTCATTATCTTGTGACATCATGCATTAAATAATTGTAACTAATTGAACCGTTTTGTAAAGTGTTACCAGCATTTATTTGTGAACCTTGGTATGTACACATGAGGATTCTATAACAAAAAGGTATGGCCCATCTCATGTACTTTTTTTTTTTTTCATTTTAAGCGGGCATCATATTTGGATTTTATTGCCTGTTCGTAAGATGGTAGCGGAATAGCCAAACCTGATCATATAAAGGGTGTAATATATATTTGTCATGTAGTGTGCAGAAACAGAAATGTTTGGATTCCTGCAGTCATCAATGATCAGATTCACAGATCACTCGCTGCCTTATTTCATAAAGAGGTATATGATGCTGCTAAAAATAACACAATTTTGTGTATTTGGTGTAATGAAATGTGTTTATGTGGTTTAAAGTTAAAACACATTATTTTCCACATACTGTACATTATTGTTTCTCCTCTATGCCCCGTCTTTTTGAAACGCGTAGATTTTTACAAAGCTCGATGGTCTGAAAAGTGATGTGTGCTCTGATTGGCCAGCTATACAATGCATGTGATTGGCTGAATACCTCAAGCGTAAATGTTACGCCCCTTACCATATTATGATACCCTGTCCGGCCGGAGCGACGATACAAAAACATTAAAACCCATTACAAACGAGGCATTTGTTGCATCCAGTGGGGACATAATTACTGATTATAATGACTTATACTGTCTTTTTACACGTTGCGTTGCATTGCATCGCGCCGCGTGAACATAAAACCCTGTCTGCATTTGTGATCTTAGAAATGACAAACAACAAGTGCTACTATACTTCCCAAAACTTGCGTTTGAATCATCAGTGGCAAATCCTTTAAATTAAAACGTACTACAGACTGTGAGTCAGAACTGCCGGCAATTTAGTCTAACGTTACTCTCCCAGCATCAGTAAACAGTCCTCCATAAAATGTGCTGCACCACTCTGAATATTTGGGTTAAACTGTTCTAGAAAAGTGTTGTAAATACAACTTAACCACCGATTTGTAGTCGTGTCCTCTTTTGGAAGACCAAACAAAGTAGTTTCGCTTTCACAACGAAAAACACAGCGGCCTAGCGTGAGGGGAAGCCCCGGCTTAGCGTGCGCTGAGGCCGGGATAGAGTGAGATGAGGCCGGGCTAGCGTGAGCGCTAAGGGCAGGGCGGGGGTCGAGAACGAGCGCTCCCGGAGGATCCGGCAAATGAGCTGGCAAACTACATGTGACGGCCCCGGGTGATTGTAATGCCTCACGCGACCAGCACAGATAAGCTTAGGCATGACAAGCGGATATGTCTCTTTTGGAAGACCAAACAAATAGGTTTCGCTTTCAAACGATAGCACAAAGCGTTCGTCACGAAATGGCGGCAGATGTCAACAATACTACAGTGAGAATAAAAGTTACGCCTTCTTTCTTTGCGTGAACATTTGGGCGGCGTAATGCAAATCTTCCCAAATAGTGAGGTAGATATGTGGGGGCGTGTTAGAACGAGCCGTTTTAGGGAGGTGTGGCAGAATCTTAACTTTGATAAAGAATATCTATTTGGATTTGAGACTTTAGTCGTTGCAGCTTTACAGATCTTCTTTATGCACAAAGAGCGTGTAACTCTCCAAAGAGGAAGGAAAAATTGAAAATGCATCATATGACCCCTTTAAGGTAGAGATTTTCTCAAATATTAATCATAAATAATGACCGGACTGGATGTAAGACATATTTTTAATGTTTTTTTTTTGTTTTTTTTTGCTAAATTAATCTTCCATCCATACTTGGATTCAACAACATGTGCTTAACAGCTTGATGGCCATTAGCACACAGCTGTGGTTGTTAGAGATATCCTACAGGAGACTGATGGAGTCAGAATTAGATCCTTTAATTTGGTAATGTTGAGTAACCAACATCTGGAAGTTTTATTTCACTGTGATTTCAGACTCTGAGGCTGTGAGAATGGATTTCATTCAGCCACAAATCGGACAGATGCGATAACATTAGGTTAAACGAAATGTGTGTTAATTTTTGAAGACTGGCTTTTCTGAAGCAATTTAGATTTTCTCTGTTTGTCGATGTTCTTTTAAATGTGACAACTCTGACATATGTTTCCACCATAGATGGATGAATGTGTTTTTTTTTTCTTGCTCCCCGAAATGGTTTCATCTAGACAGGTGCTTCCTGTTCTACCCTGACATGAAATTAAACACAAGTCCAGATGTGCTGCCTGTAGCCCGTCCATAACCGCCGCACTGGGCATTTAATCAAAGTGCAGAAAAGGAGACGGCAGTAAACCGCTTGCTCATGAAAGAGAAATATGTGTCGCACTAGTACGAGCACACGCTTGGAAAGTCAACTTTCTCTGAACCCTGTACTCTTTTGTTTAGAGTCTGACACCAGACAATAAACAGAACTGTCTGTGTGTTTGTCCCTAATATGTGACCCTGGACCACAAAACCAGTCATAAGGATACATTTTTCGAAATTGAGATTTATACATCATATGAAAGCTGAATAAATAAGCTTCCATTGGTGTATGGTTTGTTAGGATAGGACAACAATGGCCGAGATACAACGATTTGAAAATATGGAATCTGAGGGTGCTAAAAAATCTAAATATTGAGAAAATCGCCTTTAAAGTTGTCCAAATTAATTCTTAGCAATGCATTTTGCTAAACAAAAATTAAGTTTTAATATATTTACAGTAGGAAATTTACAAAATATCTTCATGGAACATGATCTTTACTTAATATCCTAATGATTTTTGACATAAAAGAAAAATCAATAATTTTGACCCATACAATGTATTTTTTGCTATTGCTACAAATATACCCCAGCGACTTAAGACTTTAAGGTTTTGTGGTCCAGGGTCACATATTGTGGAAGTGTTTGCGGCGGTGTTCTGTGTGTGAATGTGGAATGCTTTTTAGGGGGGGGGGGCCCCCCAAACTTCTTCTCCTTGGGCACACCGGGTCAGTTTATGGTTATTAATATAGTATGTACACACACTCTAGAAGCTGCTAAAACTTGAGAAAACATTGTAACAATTTCTTTAGTGAAAAATCCATTGCATGAGTCGAGTATATTAATGTGTAGATACACATTTGTACTTATTTGTAAGGAAGGTCTGTGACCACATTGAGATTGGATCTGAGATTCAAAATCTAAATTTACTTATTAAGTAATTTAGCATATTCTGTTATCTATAGTGCCTATATAATGTTTTTAAGTATTACACTTTATATATATATATATTGTATAACCAATATATCTATCTATATATATGTATATATATATATATATATTCTAAAAATATTAGAGATTATAATTTTTATAATTTATTTTGACAATTGCTGCCTTTTTTATAATTGAAAAAGATTTATATCTAATGTAAAAATTACTTTAATGAAAAATATACTCATTCCATGTAAGGTGTAAGCATAATAGCAATTATAGACAGTCACTCTTAAAGGGAAAGCGATGGATGATTATCTAAATCTAGCTAATTAAATAATCAATATCAGCCAACCAATATTGTCCAATACTAATAAATACTGTAAAGAAAACAACAGATATTGACCGACAACCAATATGGTATTAATATATCATGCATTCCTTAATTTCACTAGTGGATCCCACATATAAAAACATAATACTTGACACGAAATGCTCTTTGATTAAAGCACATATGTGTATCTTATATTTCATGAACCAGTATTTTTCATTTCCTTTTCTCTCAGAGTGAATTCAGGCTTTGATGTGACTGTTTCTGTGCTGGTGTGGCGTAACGGAGGCCTTCAGATTTCCTTGAACATCCAGTAGGATAATAAAGCTCCAAAAGGTCAGCCATGATTGATGCTTTGTTTGCCTCTGTCATTTTCGATTACTGGACGCTGATGCTCTCAAATGAAATTGTCATATTCAGTGATATATACAATTTTCTGTCTGAATGACATTTGCCCTGTTTGTTTTTTAAACTGTGCAAAATGTAACCACGCCTAGGGAGACCTGTGTCTGATTATTCCCTGCGCTCATATACTCCTCCATCCTAGTCATTAGCGATCATTTATATGAATTATCGATGCGCTAAAACGCCTCATGCTCTAGAATTACCACCCTCTGACAGCTCGTCATTACAATTTTTAGAAGATGCTTTCTGTGTCGCATATATGCGAATGACGAGAAACATGTGCGTTTGCATTTGTGCCAATGAATTGGGGTCGAAAGTGAGCACCGGGGCCATTTAGAGTTTGTTTTGTGCGTTTGAGTATGTGCGGTATCATTCATTTGAGAGCGAGAGGAAAAAAAAACAAGCACGCCGCAAATGCGAAGGTATTAGTCAGGCGGTTGCTTTGCTTTATGAGAGCAACTGAGGGATATATAGCTCACCATGACTCTATTAAAAAAGAGACCCGTGCCATTTGTGAAAATAGAGGTCATATATGCTAAGGTCATGTGATACCAGTAAAATCAAACTTTTTTAATAACCAGCTATAGATCATTTTCCCCCTCATGTGAATCTTAAACCGCAAGGTCAGTTTAGCAATGCATTCGAAAAGCAGCAAAACGGCTTCAATAAATGTTATATCAGATTTGGGGTGCACGTACAGTATTATATCGCAGATTTCTAATCTGAATGACTGAGCGATCGGGTTGAAGCGTCATATTTCTCCCCAAGTTTCTTGCTAACATATATTCTTTCTTTATGTCACATATCTCCCCTCTCTCTCTCTTTTAAAGATTCATGCGAGTGGCGGCTCATCCTCCCGGTGCCCTGGGCTAGTATTTTTAGCCCTCATTTGTTTGAGGGGTTTTTAATCTGAGGACATTGAAAAGTTGTGCCCTCTGTGAAGTCGTCAATCATGCCAGGAAGAGAAGTGTGGGGTTGTGTGATTTGTTATCTGTTATTTCCCTCGCTGTGGAGAGAGAGTGTCTCAGTGCCATGCCTGTCCTTAAGGCCATCACTTACAGAGGACCACTGTCTGTCAAAAAACACCCGCAACTTTAAGGGCTGCCTTTGTTGGCTCGGACAAATGAGGGTGACCTTTAACAGTAAAATAGACACCCACCGAGAGGAATGAAACAGCAGTTTAAATTAAGAGCGCCAAGCGGTCATTTCAAACGCTTCCTGTTGAACCGTGCGTGCGGGGCGAACGGAAAAAGAGTTTGAAGTTTTGAAGTTGAACTTAATTATACAACACAATGTGGCTAGCGGCCGTCAATAATGAAATCTACCTGGTCAGATATATTGACGAATGAGAGGAATAAAACTTAATGTGTCCTGAGGCGCTCCGGAGAGCTATCAATTATGAATGCTATCGACTGGGCACATAGCAAAGAAGAAATGGAATTATTACACTTAAAGGCCAGGATGAGTCCATTCTTTTTTTGTCTTGCTACGATGAATTACAAAAGGCTTCAAAAACCATTTATGAATATTCTAGAAGGGCACACGGATGAGATAAGAAGTGACTATGCGCTTTGATTCTTGCCTCAGATTAATAGCGACTTCAAAAAGGTTTGGAGAGTGGCGTGGCGTGATGCTTATCGATTGTGGCTGTGTTGACAATATTTTGGTGTATTTCAAAGGCAGGTGGAATCGTCACCAGTGCTGTGTCGAGTCAGGCCATGCAGGGCTCACTAGATTTTTCTTGAATTTTATATGAATAGATATAAATTACTATGCAGACTATTAGGATGCTGCAAGCCTCATTTCTGACTTTCATATTCATCTCTAGCAGTGATTATTTTTTTATGTTGGCTTGAAACAGCTAGTTCAGGATTTTAAATCAATGCTGTAAACATTTGTGAATTTTAGAATATATTTTTTTGACTAGATAAGACTAGAAAATCTTTTTTTTTGGCTGTTGGGAAAATGAGTAAACATGCTTTGTAGAACATTTCAACCAAAAAATAAATAAATAAATTAGTTTTTAAGTTTTAAATAATAAATGTATACATTAAGTTAAATCAAAGTCATACTAAAGTTACACATCCTGCATTTTTTTAAAAAATGTTATAAATTTGTCAAATTTATTAATTACAGTTCAGTTTTTTTTTTTTTACCTGTTATCTGGGTTTGTATGTTAGGTTGTTTAATGGCACATTCCATTGTGACACCTTACCCCATGTAGTATAAACGTATTTTCAGGTAAGTGTTCAGTCCTTTTACCTGGTAAAGGTGGTTACATTTTTTTTGTTTTGTTTATTTATTTATTGCTGCAAAGACTTGTGCCTATGCAGAAATTGACTTTAAATTGAAAATGAATGTAGCATGAGAAATATTAACTGGAGTAAAAAGTGTGACAATTAGCCCCAGCCACCCTTTATCAAATGAGATTTTAGTCGTATACTGCTTCAAGGCAGTTTAAATTCTGTAAACTGTTTTCTATGTAAAGATTCTTTTTTGGGGGTGGGGGTAGTGTAATACATTTGTGATTTCTTTGTATGAGTACACCTCTGTAATTAAAGCCTCAGAGATGTTTACTGGTTGGCCAGCAATTAAGTTGAGCTTGAATGATAGAACAATCTAGTGGAACAAATGAAGGGCTATTTATTGCCGTCTCTGTTTCTGCTTAACGGAGTGGAGGTAACAGCTTCACAGGTCTCTGGTATGGACCTCAGACCGCTTCTGCGCGTCTGCCTTGCCTTCTCTTTATTTTCTCCCTTTCCCTTTTACTGATATAAGATGAATTATTGAAAGCTTTAAGGTTTCGGAAATCCTCTGAATTTCAAGCACCTTTTCCATCTTTGTCAACTTCAGAGGCCCTTACTGGAGCAAGCTGGAATCTTTGTGTAACCAAACACTTTATTCTACTGATGTATGTGTGTGGATGTGCTAGTTGACCAGTGGAGCTGCTTGCTCTAAACTCTGAAAATGTATTTGTTTATTTTTTAATGACAAATGATATTATCAGCATGCGTTTGGTTGAAAAATTTACATTTTTTTCAGCATGATTCTTGTGCATCAGCGGAAGCAAAAACATCTGACCTTTAGTGACCTCATGGTCAATGTCACAAAATGCTTACTTAAATAGTGACCTAGAAATGGTGCAGACTCTTAGTTATGTCTTAGTCATTTTTCTTTCTTATTGTCAAAGCCCTAAAACTTTGCTTCCAGGTTTAAATTAGATTTTGAATCCCAGGTTTTCAATGCGGTCTCAGATTTTTGGACCCACTGTATGTGCAGCTGTGGCGCTAAGGTCTGAAATATCATTTTAGTTGTGATGTGAAATGACGAATGTTCTTTTGGGATTCGGCACATTGCACCCAGCCAGAGAGTGAAGGTTTTAGAGGTGTGCTATGACGGCAGATTGGATGATACTACTTGGCACTGTAGAATATTTAAAGGAGAGAACCTCAGCATGTGTGATAATGCTTTACTCGTCTGTAAGGCTCCACGCTCCCTGACTCTGCCCAGCACGTCTGCACGTGCACAAATAATTGAAAAATCATGTATGGGGTGAGAGATATGTGCTGCGCAGAGCTGAAGAAATATCATCAGTCTCTCAATCTCTCTTTTTTTTCTGTCGCTTTCAACCTCCCCTCCCCTTCCCCCAACCTTGCCGCAAAGTCCTTTGTCTGCTCCGGCCTCAAGTGCACGAGTCTGGACGGATGGTAATCAGAGACGGAGTGGGTTAAAGGTTGAGATTAATATAACAAAATTAATTTACTTGATTCCTGGAGTCAGATTATAAATCTTGCTTATGGTGAACTCCACCCTTCTTTATCAGAGCCCGAGCTCATTTATCTATCCAATAAATCTGGCCTCATGTGTAATAGTTCCCCCTCCAAATTTAATTTTCCCTGCGTGTTAATTGCGAAGAATGGTCTGAGCTGGGTCACTCAAAAAACAAATCAATAGCTCCAAAAGATATATTCAAATGTGACCCAGAAAAGCATTTTCCCATTTTGCCTATTGATTTTGTATGTTGCTTTTTCTGGTGTGAGATTATTTTGTGTAAAAGGGGTAGACCAGAACATGTCCGTTTGCAGCGCACGCAACACTATATAAGGATTAATGCAAAATACTCTTTAGAAAGCATTTGTGTGATTTCATTTTCTTTTGTGCAGTTCAGTGAGGGGTCACTGTTTGTCTTAATCTTAAGCTAAATTTGTTTTAATGCATTCTTTTTGTGTGTGTGATCATGTGCGCCTGCCAGATGATCTCTTTTAGTGTCATGTGCAAATATCATCAGTAAAAATGCCATTCTCTGACTAGAAGAGAAACTCTATATATACAGAGAATGAATTGCGGCTCTTATTGTGCTGCTTATTTGAATGTGCTACGTTGTTTTAGCAACCCATTTGCTGAAGGAAGGGAGTGGTGTAGATATATTGGTGTGGTCAAGTTCTCCTGAGAAGTTTGTATTTACGAGGTGGGAAGTCGATATTTCGATCTTATGTGCGTTCAAAACCACAGGTCGGATCAAGATGGCGATCTACCATTTCTACAAAAAAAAAATTATGTGAGCTTTTTACTTCTACCAAATGACGAATAAAGACTGCATCAGGTGTGTTTTTGCGTTGTTTTTATTTAATTAATGGAGTGCTGTAAATTTAAATAATTATACTGTATATACATTATCCTAATTGTATAATACCATTTAAAAAAAAAACTAAACAAAACATTCATTTCAACAAATTTACTGTTGATATGGATGCGGCATCTATTGTACAATATTTTCTCACTTACGCCCCCCAACTTTGGAAACTTGGTGCTCTAATTGTAATTATGACTTTGCGGTGCCGTTCATGTGCTCATAAGTATGATCTTTTTGATATGACTTGAACGTACCATATGACCTATTACTACATTCTCTCTTGAGAAGGTATTGATTCCTGTGGTCATTTGTGCATTCGGGGTAAATGTGTCTAACTCTGTTGGCATCTTTAAAGTCATGTTGGAAAGATCGTATTTTAGAGGTGTTAAAATGAATGTTTTTTTTTTTCCATTTTACAACAAAACTAAGTTGTATGTACCATAAACTATAGTATTGTACAATTATAATAGAATGTATAATGATTTAATTTCCAGAACCTTCATAAACATAAAAAGGCAAAAACACACCTGATGCACTTTTTTTTGTAGGAGTAAAAAAATCTTACTGAATATTTTGTAGAAACATTGCCAACTTGCTCTCTCTCCCTTCCCTCTCAACAAGCTAATCCGGACTTGACACATTTCACATTGTAATAATGACTTCCCTATGTGTAAATAATATGCAAAATATTGTAGCTCATCTTGTTGCTAGGCCAAGTGTTTTGTACGTTGTAGTGGACTATTTTTTCTTTTTTTTGGAAGATATACAAATATACTGGTAAAGTAAGATTATAAAAATAAATCAAAGTCTAATCAATATTTTGTGTGACGGGTTTTTTTTACAACAGTTTTCTATTCCCCTTCCTAATCTTTATCTATTCTCTGTGAGATAACTCACTAATCCTATACATTGGGCATATTATACCAGTCAAGGTGGTCATTATCGCAAACGTATTATTTACTATAAACTTATGCTTACACTGATATAGACTTCACCTTCTCCGTAACATGACCACGAGGATTTTTGACACATTTGTGAATCTAATCACTGAATCACAGACTGCTGGATTTGTGATTCCTAACTCACTCTAGAATCCATCAAAAGTGGTTTAGCGCGTACTGAAAAAAAAAACTCTGTCTCTCTGATTTCAAAGATTTCTTGATTATAATCTCCCCCACTAATATGTTTGATGATTAAATGCACACAAACGCAAGCCAACAGTCCAGCAAGTTCGCGCTTGCGTCGTTTTGGTATGTACATTTTGGTGTTAGTGGTTTTAGCGTAACTAAAGAGCTGTGTCTAAGCCTGTATTGGCATTAAAGAGCGTGATTATCCATGTGGGGAATCCCAGCATGCACTGCAAGGTGACCTACCTGGGCGCACCGGCCTCGACCACCTAGCTAAATTCTGCTGATGCGTCCACAGAGAAAAGCTCCTCTCGCACAAAGCACATTTGGCCACAGTGATAAGAGTGAAAGGGTTCAGGTTGGGTAGCTTCCTTTCCAGAATCAGATTCCTCCGCTTTGCCCACATTGTCATCGCTAATGTTTGTCTTGAGGTAATAAAGTGTGTGTTTTGTTTGCTTACCTTACAGCTAATGACGTTAACCTCACACACATTCGGTCACCACCGCTCAAGCACACAAAAGAGAGAGAGGGGATACTGAATACCTGAGCTATAGAGAGAATATGACTTCATGTTTCTCATAAAAAGGGAGGAGAAGAATCTTCCAGCCCAAAGCCTCTTGTGTATGTAGGATTATCATGATGGATAAGGTGATTATTGTATGGTTTGCCAATTTCTTCCAGGCAGAGCCCGTGCGTAGACTGAAATAGGATTTTCTCATTCAAATTGTTGTCAGAAGTTCTCGCCTCTAACCCTGAACTCTGTTGAAGTTTGGAACATCTATCAGATTCACCCTCCAGAATTAGATTTCTACCGACTCGTTAATTTTGCGTGCAAGCGTTTGGCCTTTCCTTCAGACCTGCGGGCCACTTAGGGAGGGCCCTGTTATTCATTCCTTTTGAGTTAATTCATCTCGCCCTCCCTTTATGTACTTTTGCTATCGATAATTTCCCTGTCTTATTAAAGCTGCAAACAGAAAGTCAGCCATCCATGTCCATGTTTAGCCTCCCCAGATAAAGGGGAGAGTCCATCTGGATGCTTGTGAATATACATGGACCGCTTCCATCCGGGCTGGCCGAGGATGGCTGTGTATATTTGACTCCTTTCAATTGCAAATTGCGAGTGTATTCCTCTAGTTAGGAGCGTCACCTTGAAGAATGTGAATCCTGCCCCCCTGGGACGGTGCCAATCAAGTCCTTCATTCAGAATGATAATCAGCCATAGCTCAAGAAATATCTCGCACCTACCTTTAATGGTCTCCGCTGATTAGGTTTTAAAATGAAGGATCATTTCGTCCATTTGGATGGGGGGAAAAGAGGCAGGCTTGGACGCTCTATTCAGTAGCCAAATGAGAGGTCAAATAAATGTGCATTCATGTTTTTTTTTAATTTTTATTCTGTACCAAGAATGACTTTTGGAATTCGAAGATAGCTGCAATGTTGTTGAAAATTACCACAGCAGGCTGTTTTCAAGGTTAAGTAAGGGAAAGTTAAGAGAAAACATCTTACACAATGTTTTTGTGTAAATCTGTATTGCGTTTAGCATGTATGTGTGTGTGTGTTGCAGAGCATTTCTCTGGGTGACAGATTGAAGAAGAGCACTGTGGGTTGAATGATGGGGGGAACATGACGACGGGGAGCGTTTGCTGGATTCTCATTCGCGGACAGCCGCAACTGAGAAAATGAGGGCTGCAGCAGCAGCATTGCAGCAATATGAATGATACATTACATGATTGTCTTGGACTGAACCCCAAGAAGCATGCAGACTGCAGATGCTAACTTCCTCCCGTGGTGTCGTTCTCCATTTTCAATCTCTGTGTCCACCCTCCGACGTACTCTGGCGCTGTTCGAGTCGAAGATTATAAGATGGCAACAGAGAATATTTACTATTTCTCATGCTTAGAAGGGGCAGAAGCGGGGTTGGGGATCATATCTGATTAACTGAAAAAGTCGACTGCAGAAATTAATGTTGTTATTTGTCTTACCAAACACTGGATGTTTAAAATGACTCCAAATAGTTTCGCTGGATATAATATGGAGAAAGATCACTTCACCAAATCAGATTCATTTATTCCCAGTGGAGTCATACCAAATCCAAAGCGTTTTGCATAATTTCTATACATAAATACATGTGTGTGTTTCTGGCTGCTGATAATTCAGCTTTGGCATTATAAGAATAATTTTTTTTAAACAGTATTTAAAAAAGAAACTTATTGTAATATCTCACAATATTACTGGTTTTACCGTATATTTTATCACATAAATACAGCCTTGGTGAGCATAAGAGACTTCTTTAAAAAACACAAAAATCTTACTGACCCCAGACGTTTGAACGGTAAGTCTGATTTGATTTGCTCATGTTGTCTACATCAGATAAAAATAGTGAGGGTTAGCAGTTGAAACTGCATTATGTTGCAGTACTTAATAAAGTCACCAACCAGTGGCTGTTTTTTTATTTATTTGCCAATTCCAAATATTACTTTCACTTGGCGTTTGGCGAGTGTTTATTCCACATTTCCACATATTCACTCTTGGCTGGAACAGGTATGAACACATAAGTGCAGGAAAATAAAATGATATTGTCAGGAATGGAAGCAAGCCTATATTTGATATGCATTTCATAGGTCTAAAAAGACCAAAAGTGAAGACCCTTCCCCCTGCACCCTTCACCCCCTCGGTTAATTATTGAGGAGATGTCGAAAGGATACATGAGTGAGGAGCATTTGAGCTTTCATCACTGTAACCTCTCATTGTCTTCTTCTCTCGCATCGCCTTGTCACTGTGGCTAATAAAAAGCCTGGCCGGTGCCTCTGAAAGCCAGAGCTGTAATGAATAGGCTTGATTAAAGAGCCTAACCGCCCTGAACTTTACATACATTTTCAGACAGTGTCAAAGAGTGGTGTTGATTGGAAAAAAAAAATTGCAAATATTCCTCACCTTAATTTTTTATAGCCACACCATAAATGTGCAGCTTTTTGCTTGTGTGAGTGGAAGGCCTTTTATGTTAGACGTGGCCTTTTGATATTTTATCTGGGATTTCTTTTAGGGCGGCAAATTTACACAACTAAATGTAATTGTAAGGGATGTGCATTAGTGAAGAATTGACCTGAACACCCAGTCACTCTCTGAGTGACTATAATGGTGAATGTATATTTGAAAATGAACACTGGTCTTGCTTTAGCTTATTAATTGACGCAGCATGCAGAACTCAGCCTGGAAGCTGACAAAAAAAAAGCCACTGAATAAAATATAAAAAGCAAATTATGACTTTTAATCTCAAAATTGTTACAATCTCTCAATTTTTTTTGCAATTCTGACTTTTTTCTGAGAATTGCGAGTTTATATCTCACATTTCAGACTGTCTCACACTAGAAAATGGCAAGATGCAGACTCAACTCAAAACTGAGAGATTTTACCTCAGAATTTAGAATTTGCAGAAAGCTCAGAATTGCAAGATGTAAATGTTCAGTTGCGAGTTTAGAACTTGCAGTTCTGAGGGGGAAAAAGGCACAATTGCAAGACGTAAACTGCTTTTCTACCTTTATAACTCACAATCTACTGAATTGATACTGAATTGCGAGATATAAGCTTGCAGTTCTGTGATTTTATAATTAGCAGTTCTGAGAAAGAAGTCTGAATTGTGAGGGAAAAACTCACAATTGTGAGAAAAAAGTCTGAATTGCAAGATGCAAACTCAGAATCCTAAGAAAAGAAGGCAGAATTGTAAAATATAAACTTACAATTTAAAAAACGAAAGTCAGGTTATTATTATTTTTTTATTTATTTTATACGGTGACAGAAATAATCTTCCAACTGCTGAATATTAAATTTCCAAAATGGTCAAAGGAGAAAATTGAAGCATTTTTCAGTTTTTTATTATTATTATTATTATTTATTTAATATTTAAAAACACTCACAAATATCATGCTAGCACACTAGAAGGATTTTGTTGTTGTTGTAACCCGCACCCCCCCACACCTTTTTTTTTTTTTTTTTTTTTTTTTTTTTGTTTCCGCGTATGAATTGAACCATTTCCCGGCTCCCTCCACATCCCCCAATCCCACCGCATCATGCTAAAAAGAATGACTGCCACAGACTGATGACTTTCAATATGCCTGTGTCTCCCGCACTAGTGAGTGGGGGCAGGGAGGGTCAGCGGTAATTCATAACTGCTTTAAAATTGTGTGGAGCACTGGCAGCAGCTGTCAGGGTGGCTTTGCAGAGGCTCTGAGTATGTAAATGTGGAGATAGGGAGTTCTCCTCCACAGGCCTCCTTCATCCCACATCAATCAGGACTCCTGAATACATCAGGGGTATTTTCATTATACCCTGTTATTTACTACATCAGGACAAATTACCCTGGCAGACCAGGCTGCTTTTTCTGGGCAGCCCAATGTGGCCAACTGGGCCTCGGCGCTGGAATCTTATTGTAAACATTACGGGATAAATCTCACGATTGAGCACATCAATCTCAAGTGCGGAGTGGATGGCGGCCGCCAGCACTGCTGAGATTGTTGTCCACGACTTTTCGGGGTTTTTAAATATCAGATCTCTCTCTTTTAGCCTCTTGTGCTTTTCCTCATCTTCCATTGCTCACCCTTTTCTTTTCCAGAGGACATTTCCCATCCCAGTCCTGCAGTCTAATTGGGATAGAAAATAGATCCTCAACCCTATTGGAGCGATAAGGGCTTTTTACAAGTGGGGAGTTATGAGACTCAATCCAAACCTCCATCCTGCCTTAACCAGCACTAGTTTCTATGCTAATGTTCCTTCCATCACGATAGATTAAGCAAACACAAACACGAAATGAGGCTGGATTTGAAAGTGGACGTCTTTCTCCTTCATTTGTAAGGTGAATATGTGAGATCAAGTGCACCTGCTGTTTTTTTTTCAGTATGGGCTCATTCGTTCATCTTTCTTAAACCCCTTCGCCTTTAATAAGAAGCTCAGTCACTGACCTGTCATATTCTCAAAGATAACTGCCTATCTCCATCTTCATCTGAGTCTTATCCAGCCCCCAGTTTGGTGCAGTTAATATAATATTTGTAATTAAATGCGACTGCATCTGCAATCATGTCACTTATTTTTAATGGACCGTTTTCATGGTTACTGGTATATAGGGACGCTCAAATTCTGTGTTTGTTTCATAAGATTAGGTTGTTTAGCATCTGCTAATATGCCCTTGAGTTCTGTTTGGGATTTGAAATCTTAAAAAAATATACATTAACATTTAAGTATTAGATTTACATGGCATTTCTTAATCTTATAATGATCAAATTTTAACTTATTCATGATTTTTTTTTTTTTATGATTTAGTTTGTGTATTTTATAGACATTGGTTTTATTTTACTGTATTTTTCTACAATGCTTTTTTTTTGGATGGGGAACTGTTACTATATTGGATAACAGTCATGCTTCTAAAGGGTCTGTATCTACTACAGAAGGTTAAAGTTTCAATAATATTCAAATGTTTTTGAAAGACATCTCTTCATCATCTCAAAGCTTCATTTATTTGATCAAACATACACAGAAAAAACATGTCGAGCTGGCGGCATATCTTGTAAAATTTATTCAGGATGCCATCATACTCCTGTCTTCGGTGTCACATGATCTTTAAGGATTCATTCTAATATGCTGATTTGGTGCTCAAGTAACATTTCTTTTTTTCAAGATTTTTGATGAATAGAAAGAACAACATGTATTTGAAATGAGACGGCTCATTCAAACATCACAAACACATTCACCGTCTGAGCCAACGCTCTTGAACAGTATGCATGTCAACGTTGTTTTCGATTTAGTCTGTTACCTGCGTTTAACCCTGGTTTCTACACCAGGCCCCTTTTAAATGCAAATAGCTCACACTTTTTGCATCTGCTCATTGTGGTCTCAGACAATCTTATGTTCTAAGCAGCATATTCCCTGAACTAGTCTGTGGTTTTGGGTTGTGTTGGGTCGACTCAAAAAAATATTATTTTTACTTATCTTCAGTGATGTACAATGCTGGTTCATGGTTTCTCTGTTTTTCTCCTGTATTCATAGATTCCTTCAATAAGTCACATGAGTAGAACCACTTAATAACAGAAGCTATATGAAGTATATACTGCAGTGGATTGTCTGATGAGTCTGATAATGAGACACCTAGCTTGTTGAACAAACCAAGTGTGTGTTTATATGGGTTTACTTGGCTATAGTTTGGGGGCAAAATCCTCAGAACTTACTGTAACTACATTTAACCAAACCTACCGTTGGGGATATCTGGGATTGTTAGCAATTGGAATAAGATAAACTTCACAAAAACACACAAAAAAAGATATCTTTGTTTTTGTCAGTGTGGTCCAAAACAACACTGGACCCCAGTGAATTTCATTGTATAGATATTTTCCAAAATATCATTGTTTGTGTTTCCATGGAAGAAAGTAAGTCATACAAGTTGGAATGACATGAGGGTGAGTAAATGATGACAGAATTGATGACAGAATTAAGATTTTTAGATGAACTATCCCTTTTAAACAAGTGAAAAAGATATGCCAGTGCAGCCAGTAAGACAAAATACAATTATAATCAAGATTTTTTTTTAAGGATCTTTTTAATTGAAAAATAAATTTAACTTACGAAGTAATCATTTTTTAGCAGTCTAGTCTATTGCAGTTATGTATTTTTTTACTTTTTATATAAACAGTAGAAATCTATGATACAGTATGTCCTTATTTAGATATGTAAATGTGTTCTCACACACCACCTCACTCATATCGTGCATGAGTCTGTATCATCAGATATAAAACTACATTGTTTTCCTGCTACGATTAGTGTCCAAACATCTGGCACTAATTGGCACTAAATTATATCCCCAATATGAAATGAAGGGCAGAGATCACACAGTCTGCGAGGCAGGTGTCTGAGCGATCAGCAGATATCACCAACAGCCAAGAGAGGATAGGGGGAGAACTCGCTAAGACCCTCTCGGGGAAGGGGAAGGAGGGGGTAATGTCTAACGTGACATAATGAACACTGAAGATATGAGGAATACAGATGGTAGGAAAAATCAATACCAAATGCATTGGATTTACCATGGCACAGCGATCTGTCATTAAACGTAAAGAGTTGCTTTGCTTTGCTCTATGAACAGTGTTATTGTGTCCAGAATATTTCACAATGTCCACGCCGGCGCTAGTGTGAATTTGTATTCTGCTCCAGAATTATAGATCATAATTATTCTAATTTTAATCCAAGCACGGTAACAATAACTTACACTTTGCTTACGTTTGTCAGTATTTGGCAGGGCTAACAGGAAACCAGTGACACACTTGGAGAAAATAAGTGAAATGAATGCGCCGTAACAATGTACACTTAATTCCTGTTCACACCAAGGATGATAACCATTACACTAAAGTTTTAAAAATAATTTTCTGTTTAAAGAAGTCCACACCACACAAAATTGCTGGAATCATTTTCAGAACGATAAAAGTATTAAAGACCTGTTCACAGCAAGAATAACTATGATGACAACTGTAACGATAACTTTAACGTTCACACCAATGGATGATAACGGTCTGTTTATTCCAAGCATGTGCTTCAGTTATGTTGTCTGCTGCTTTAAATGCTGAAGTGTTTTAAAGTCGGGTGGATTCTGATTGTCTCTTAAGGCCCGTTCGCACTAGGGATTGATAACTATAATGATAATTATAAATATAAAGTTTTAATAATCATTCTAATTCTATGACGATAGAGATAATGACACAGAGAAAGTATGTCTCTTGAATCACTTTCAGAAATATTTTTTTAAGCTGATGAACTGATAACACCTTGAACAGCCATCAAAGCCATCCTGCTTTAAAGTTATTGTTGTAGTTATCCTTGTAGTTATCATCTGTGATGTGAACAGGCCTTTAAAGATTTTATTGTTCTGAAAATAATTTTTAATGATAATGTTCCTCTGTGCCGTTATCGTTATAGTTGTGGTGTAGACTATGCAATTCAGTTTTTTTATTTTTTATTTATTGTTCACGTTCTCATCCGTGGTGTGAACAGGCCTTAAGACTTTGTCGTTAAATTACATTTATTTATTTTCTCCAAGTGTGTCATTGGTTTCCTGTTAAGCCTGCCAAATACTGACAAACACAAGCAAAAAAGTGTGTGTGAAATAACAAGAAATAACAAGTGTGAAATAATAAGAGTCTTCATCCCTCATGTCGGTTTGATTAAATCTGCCCGGTTCTGATGAATTGGGCCAAGTTCATTAGTGCTGGGTGTGTGTGGCCCTGGGTCAGGGCCAGCCCTTGCAACCAGATGGGTGGAAGGGCCTCGGAGAACGAGTTCAGAGGTCGTCAGGAGAAACTTTGCTACTTCTTAACTTAATAAATCTTGACAACCTAATCATTGGCCCACCTTTGTGGGGTTAGCCTCAAAAGATGGCAGAACGCAGGGCGTTTAAAGAGATCTGGAGGGCCGGAGGATGAGAGGGAAGGTGCGATTGAAGCGTCTGGAGAGATCTCCAGGAAGAGAGAGAGGCCAGCGGGGAGTGCCTTAGCAGGGGGGAGGGAAGGGTGACACGGGCGGAGAGCACAGGGGAGTCTAAAGCACTTCCATCTCCTGCCATCTCCTGCAGCTTCTGATGGGAGAATATGATAAGGCCCCCGCCAGGATAATAGGCCCCGGCAAATGTCGAGGCCTGTGAAGAACACGAGGCCAGATCAAGTAGCTGAAGCTAACTTCAGGGAGAGAGCTGAAAGCCGGGAGCCAGAGCTCGCGGCTCGGCCGTGTAGGGGGCTCAGCGAAAGGGCGGGTGTGTGTATGTGACAAAGGCCATGGATGAAGGCGAGAGCCACCTACAAAGCCCAGGCTGTCTGGCAGGATTTGGGTGCCGTGTTGCTGGTAGAGATGATGCTCCCCTCTGATATCCTGGGGGAGATTATAGCAGGAGAGAGAAGATAAAAGAAATCTATAAACATGCAACTCCTCGTCTCTGCACCTGTATGAACTTCTGCGTCTTAGAAGTATCTTTGGTATGACAGCTCGTTTCTCTTTTTCGTTCCACCTTTCCGTCTTCCCGCTGGTGGATCTTAATAATGGCCGCTCAGTGACATGGGTCCGTGGCCTCTTCTGTTAGTGGCTCATTTGTTTCCCTCCTCCTTTGATGGCTCCGTTAAAATATCTTGAGGGAGTCTCGTTTCGTTTATAAGGTCTATTGATTCAACTCTTGCCACAATCTATTATGCTATTGTCTTGCCTTAAGTGTCTCATCTGTACTATTCATGAATGGTCCACTATATATCAACCCATGTTTGCTTTAGGACATAATAGATATGCTTCCATGTTTTTTTTAAATATTTTCTGTCTGTAATTTATGTTCTCTGAAGTCGGATCTAAAGAGATTAGAAAGTGCAGGCGTATAGAACTGCACGAAGCAGCGCGTGGATTGACCAGACTATTGAAGTTTTCCAGGGTCATGAGCAAAAGAAAAGATTTATGAGAGGTTTCTAAACACGTATTGAATCTTAAGTTTTACTGAAGGCAGACACAACCCTTAATGATCAGGCCTCTTAATGTATTGAAGGAAAATTGCATGTTTTGATAGACAATCTCCTCCAACAGACAGCTATGTATCATGCTATTCTTGAGGTGTCTGTGAAGTGTAGATTTTTGAAAATTATGGTGCAGATTTGGATCTTTTTAAAATACAATTTATGTTATACGATAAATTAATATATATATATATATACTGTATAATATTGGGTGTGTTTTGTGTGTGTGTATATGTATATATATATGTAATATTTTGTGTAATATAAAATGTTATTGTATACATGTATACATTCCTGATAATTTACAGTGTTTTAATTCATGCTTGCAACTATTAGATCCATCTTTAATCACTCACTTTAGTCAATTTTCTCTTGGTAGACTCCATTATTAGTTGCCTTGGCAATTGACATTGGCTCCAGGATGTTGTTGGTAGTGGGGCAGGGTTGGGGTATGGAGATATGACCTCGCTTAAAGCTCTTTTGAAGGCAAGGCTGAAGTTTTGAAGGCAAAGCTGAAGTCAGGTATGATAAAGGTATTGATTGCCTTGAAGAATCACCTCAATCAAAATTATTAATGAACTAGCAACTAAAATCATTAATGAGGACAAAATACTGTGGAATAAACAGCAGACTACTTCCCCCAGGCATTATTAATTGATCCCGGGGAAGGAACTGAGAGAAAATTAAATGTTTGCATAGGAAATAAAGAATGGTTGTGTTAAAATGTGTATACACTACCATTCGTATTTCAGCAAGGATGCAATAAATTAATAAAAAGTGACAGTAAAGACATCTACATTGTTACAATATATTTCTGTTTAAAGCAAACGCTTTTCTTTCTATTTAATTCTGCAAAAATGCATCATGTTTCCAAAAAATATTAAGCAGCACAACTGTTTTCAACATTGATAATAATAAGAAATGTTTCTTCAGCACCAAATCAGTGTATTAGAATGATTTCTGAAGGATCATGTGACACTGAAGACTGGCGTAATGATGTTGCAAATTCAGCTTTGTCATCACAGGAAATTACATTTTAAAATCTATTAAATTATATTAAATTGTTATAACATTTTACAATATTGCTATTATTAATGTATTGATCAAATAAACTCAAAATTCTTACCGACCCCAAGCTTTTGAATGATAGTGAATTTATAATCCAATAGGGACAAAAGTTTTTAATTAAAGATGGAATAAAAACTGCGTTTGCATTTTCAGCTT
Source organism: Sinocyclocheilus anophthalmus (assembly GCA_018155175.1). Taxonomy (NCBI): domain Eukaryota; kingdom Metazoa; phylum Chordata; class Actinopteri; order Cypriniformes; family Cyprinidae; genus Sinocyclocheilus; species Sinocyclocheilus anophthalmus. The sequence goes on from JADLZN010005347.1 coordinate 137,068, forward strand.
AAAAGTTAAACAGAAACCTGAAGGTCTGTTACAGTGAATGTTAAGGGACTCTATATCTCTATAGAGTTCTACGTCTGTGGAGACATGCTGAAATGGTGTTTGGTCTCGTACTGTATCGCGTACCTTGTCAGTGTCGTGCGCTTTGCTTGGCCATTTGTTGGGATAAACAGGAAAGTGTGTTCAAGCGCCAGCAAAACACAGTGTAAAGAAATGCTCTTTGTGAGAAGCAGTCAATCAGCTGAAGTTAAAAGCAGATCGTAAGTGTATTTATTTCTTGTCTCAGTGTTTAGTGCAGTTGTCGTTGCTAGGAAATGCTTGTTTTGTTTACTGTGGAGACGTGCTGAAATGGCGTTTGGTCTCGTACTGTATCGCGTACCTTGTCAGTGTCATGCGCTTTGCTTGGCTATTTGTTGTGATAAAAAGGAAAGTGTGTCCTGCTGAATTCAATTTGAGTTTTGTTAGACAAATTTAAAAAGCTTAGTTTAAACCCGGAAGCGTTCGCGCTGCGGTAGTGGTAAGACCGAAGGAGTGTAAAACCATCGACAGCGTACCGGCGCTCCCCCGGCATGGACACCTGTGCAGAATATTCTTTATAAAAGCTTATTTAAGAGTAACCACCTAAACTGGCTCGTTCTAACACGACCCTCCACAACCACGTCACTATCTTTGAAGATTTGCATACGCCGCCCAAATGTTCACGCAAAGAAAGAAGGTGTAACTTTTATTCTCGCTATAGTATTGTTGTTGCCCTTTGCCATGCGTGAAAGGCGCTGTTTGGTTTTCGTGTGAAAGCGCACTACTGTGGGTGGCCTTCCAAATAGGAGATATCGTTTTCTTCATGCTAAACAGCTGATCCCGTTCTGGTCGCTGATTAAATACAACACTTTGCTCTGTGGGATCGGCTTTCCCCATGGAAGAAGCGAGTCAGCAGCCTGAGGCCCGGGGTTGTCACATGTGTTTGCCCGCAAGCCTCCTCGTCGAAGTACCGCCGCCGCAACGGTTCTCAAAGCCGCCGCCTCTGCTCACTCTATATGGTCTAGCCCCCGGCGCCTTCCTCACTGTAGCCCCCGGCCTCTGCTCACTCTAGGCCGCCTAGTGTGACGCTGTGTTTCGTTGTGAAACCAAAACTACTTTGTTTGGCTTTTCAAAAATGGACACGACTAGAAATCATTTTATTTACAAAACTGTTCCAAAACACTTCAACCCAAACATTCAGATGTATGCAGCACATTTTACAGAGAACTATTTCCTGATCCTGGAAGAGTAGACTAAAATGCCGACTGTTCTGACTCACACACTGTAAGTACGTTTTCATATTTAAAGAATTTTTATATTTTATATTTTTTATATTTAAAGCAAGTTTTTTGGGCATTGTAGAGTAGGGATTGTTGTTTGTCATTTCTCTGATCACAAATATAGACAGGGATTTATGTTTACGCGGCGCGATGCAACAACGCGTAAAAAGACAGTATAAGTCCATTATATTCAGTAATTGTGTCCCCACTGGATGCTACAAATGCCTCTTTTGTAATGGGTTTTCATGTTTTTTGATCATCGCTCCGGCCTACAGGGCATCATCACAGTATGGTAGGGGCATAACATTTCCTTCACACGCTTGAGGTATTCAGCCAATCATAACGCACTGAATAGCTGGCCAACCAGAGCACACCTCACTTTTCAGAACAAAGAGCTTTGTAAAAATCGACGCGTTTCAAAAAAGCGGGGCATAGAGGAGAAACAATAATGCTACAGTATTTGGAAAATAATGTGTTTCTTGAACCTTAAACCACATAAACACATTTCATTACACCCAAATACACAAAATAATGTTCTTTTTAGCAACATCATATGACCCCTTTAACTTTTTTTTTTTTATATATATAAACCGGCTGAATACTTTGGGGGGGGGGGGGGGGGGGGGGGGGGCGTATAAGGCTTATTTCATAGCATTTTATATCCTCATACACAATATTATATTTTTTCACAATTGCATTCCCTTTACTTTCCGAAACCCTGCAGCTTTGCAACCTCTGGAACCTATTGCACAAACAAATATTCGGGTTGAAAGAAATAGTTTATCCTTTAGTTTAGTTGTGTTTTCTTTTTCTGTCTCCGTGGAAACAATCATTACTTTGAAAGGAAAAAGAAAAAACATTATTGGGCGAAATTGTTTAGGATGGAAATTATAACTGAGGAATACTAGTAATTTGTTGAATTTTTATGTTTAAAACTATAATGTAAGCAAGGAGTGCTTCAAAGCATTTAAATATTAACTGTGAAAAAAATATTTTTTAGTTTATAATTTATAATATTATTTAGTTTAGTTTTTAAAACAGTTTTCTTACAGTAAATATTTAAATTGTTTTTATCGCATTCTTTAAGATTAGAACATTTAGAACTATGATATTTTTATGATGGATTTTCAGATTCTAATATTGCTAAAAGACTAACAAATGTTTTTCTAGGACAAGGTAAAAAATAGACATTTAAAAAATGAATGAAAAAAAAAAATTTTTTTAGACACTTTAGATTTGAACTTCATATAACAACATGTAAAAAAAAAAAAAAGTTTAATAAATCAATTTGTAGGACATAAAAGTGCCAGTAGTTAAAGAAACACATGTAAGTGAATGGGAGTTGGGGGGCGTTAGAGCTACTTCCTCGTGTCATTTTATTTAGTTACGCAAGCATATTTTTCTGTATTTATATGCTTTGGAATTGCAGTTGTACTGAAAAAGAGATCTGAAAATAACTCAAGATCATGTGATCATGTTTTATGACCTTTCCCCAGCTTGACCGTGACTGGCATGACCCTGTCATAGGCTTAATAATACTTGCGATTCTATACATAGGAATGCCATAACATTACCATGGTCACTTTTACTTTCATGCTCATACGACACGTGACTGTTTTTCTTGGTTTCGCTGCCGGGCGCTCACAGTAATCAAAACAATTCAGCAAATAAATATGGCAATCAAAACAGACGGGCAGAGAAGCACTCTGCCTTGTTTGAATGCATATCAATTTGATGCCCAGGAATAAGCGCTGCATATAGCGGTGAGAATGGAGATGTTTAGATGTTTATGCCGAATCTGCTATTTTCGTCTATGTGATTTTGTCCTTGTGGTGCCAGTAACGGTCTGTGTGTGTGTGTGTGTGTGCACATAGATTCCTCCCGACTCCAGCCTCGGCCTGTTTGCAGTATGATTTGCAGAGTTCATTTCATTCTTCTTTTAAGATCTAACATATATACTACATGACAAATATCTAGACATCGCATATCGAAGTAGCGTTTTTAACGATTTAGCGTAACGTTTAGCGTTAATATCGAAACGCTGCATGACCATTTCACTGATTTGTTTATTTATTTACTTGAGTCGTTTTATTAGAAGGAATTTTTTCTTGGAAATGCCACAGCTAATTTCCTGGCGTGGGGCGCAAGATCGAGAGGCCCAGGCAGAGTTATGGCGTACACAGTGCATTTGTGTGGTGTGAGCCAACACATTAAACCCACGGGAGAAAACGGCCTCAGACAGAAAAGGAGAGAGAGAGTAGCTGTGTATATCTGCAGAGGAAGTACCTTTTTTCCTCTTTCATTTGCCTTGCTCGCCTGCAGCTGTTTTAAGCATGACACAGGTAGTGTATCTAAGGAAGAGATATGCAGCGCATTAAACATACAAATCAGCAGCAGACTCCGTAGCCTGAACCCGTCATCGCTTGGATATCTGATGCAAAATTAAAGCAGATATTTATACTGAAACCAACATTACGGCATTCGTTTTCACAATTTTCCCTGAGCCCTTCTCTCTGTGTGTGTATGTTGAATACATATTCATTTACTTTTTCTAATGTCAAGAAAAAACACCTTCAGCGATGTCAAAAACCCAGCGATCACAGGCTTTCCGTTTTGTTTTCATTCCTTTTTTCTTCTCCCATGAAAAGATCCTTCTGTTTTTTTGTCGGCAAATGTAATGTCATCTTTCTACAAAACGCAGCACGCCCGTTTTTGAATCTGTCATATATCTTAAAAGTGCACTCATATTTTACAGCTTGCTCGCTTTTGTATTTTAAAACAGAAGTCAATAGGTAACGTTCGAGGGGGAGCGTGTTTGTCAATTTGCCGTCATTCTTATTATTTGGTTTTGCATTTGATCTCGAAATAGATGTGTCTTCATGAATTTGCCTGCAGTTCCTTAGAGTGCAGCAAAGCATTGTCTCACAGAAACACTGAAATGAAGGGTGCAAACTCTGCTTATGTAATTAATTCTTTTTCTTTTTCTGTCCAAATACAAAGTATGAATTGTAATGATGCTTTTAATTGGTGTGAGGTAGAGGAATATTGGAAAGAAACTAACTAAAAACAACATTACCAACATTTTGCTATTCCTCAGCTGTTTTTAAAATTGTTTTTCACTAGTAACAAGCCACTATGTATGTTTCACTATGTTGTGTTTTTTTCACATTATATAATGTCCACAGTTTTAAAGTTGAGTGAAATGTGGTATTAATCAAACGTTCTGATTATTTAGTTCAGGCAGGTTTAAATGAATCTGTTTAAAAAGTACTTGCATGGTAGCGCATACATGGCATCTTATGTTTGCTTATAGAGAAAATTTGAGTTATGCTGTTATTTCTGGCTATTTTTTGACTCACCAAGATAACAGTGCTCAGACTGTTCCCAAAACAGACATCTTATTTCTTGTTTATTTACCTTAAATGGAAATGGATTGTTTTAGGTTTATAAAACATCCTGGGAATGTTAGTTGATGGATATAAAACCCTAAAACCTAAAAAAAAAAACTTTTAGGGATTGGTTCTCAAAAAATAGCCGAGTAAGAACTTTGCATTAACATTAGGGGAACATTCTGTTTTTTACTGAACAGATCTTTTTTTTTTTTTGTAAAGTACTTTTTTTGCTTTTGTAAAATAAATCTGACACTTATTCATATATTTAAATGACCATCTTAAATACCTGAAATGTAATTAGTAATTTTTTGCTTATATTGTACCTATCTATCACAGGTGTAGCTTGACTGTAATTTAACTACTTTAAATTATGAGTACCGTAGTGTTTTTCCCAACAGCACATGGCCATTTAATCATAGGCAAACTGAAATTGGTGCAATCTACTGAATGCACAGTCAGTAGGCCGCCATCATTGAAACAAAAGATATGCACAACTTGGACATTTGTCTCTTTTTTTTATTGGATCGAAATTGTGAAGATGAGACATGAAATGATTGGGGAGAAAGAAAAGAAATGGGAATAGGATAAGAGCCAGAATCTGTGAAAACCTGCAAAACGTGAGCGTCATGGCTCAACATGAATGAAAGTATTGCTAACCGCTAGGTCATGACTCTGGCAATAATAAATGACCCATATGAACTAATTTTATGATCCTTTCCCCCCCTTTTTAGAGCTTGGCAGCACAAAATCTGTAATTTTTCAACAGGTGGAGGGAAAAAGCCTGGCATTTCCTCCCGAAAGTGTATCATCAAAACCATAGCAAGAAAAACAGAAAAGTAAACAAACCACCATAGCAATGAGCTTTGCATTTGCTCTGTTTATTTCATGGAAAATGAAGAACAGGCAAAATTTCAGAATTTTGCAACCAAGTCAAGTCATTTGAATTGTGCATTTTACAATCCATTTTGTTTCTTTAGCTTTGCTCTGGTCTGGTCTGTTCATCAGATGTGTATGAATGGCACATTTAGGTGTACATCACCATCTACTTGTTCTCCCTGCAGTTGTCTTGTTAAACCACAGTTAGCTAAGATAAGAGATCTAGATCAGGATGTGTGCATTCACAGTGTTGAATTGGTCTGAGGAATTTACAGTGAACAGAGCCCTTTGGATTCTTCCCTTTCTACTACATACCACTCCTTTCAGTTTGTTTCACAGCACTCTCACTCTCTCTCTCTCTCTCTAATACACATCCACATCCACACAGGAGACTGGACTAAGCTGTACCCCTGCTTAAGCTGTCTTCTGAGAAATTGCAAAAAAGTTTATTATTTAGTATATTTAAAACAATTTTCAACATTTTATAATACAGTTTTTCTCAATTGCTTAAACACTATCACCAGGCTTTTGAACTAAAATTTCAATAACGCCATTTATCAAAAAGCACACCCATTTCCCTAAACTATAAACACTATTCCCCTTTTTGACACATGAATCAGATTTGTTGAACTGTCACTGCAAAACTCTACACACAAATCCCTTCATTTCTCATTGCCTAGGCCATGTTGTCATTTAGAAAGCACTGGCATTCAATATTGTTCACTCAAGTCAGCATAGCTTGAGCTCAATTAGCACACAGTTACCCACGTGGAAACACTAAGAGTCAAAATTGATCACACACCAATCAGAACCTTCAATAGATAGATAAAAGAGCCCAAGTCAGTTCATTCAGTTTTGGAACAATGGATCCAGAGATATGTGATTGAAAAGGTCGAGGACTCCAGAGAGGAGGAGGAGGAGGAGGAGGAGGAGGAGGAGGAGGAAGAGGATGAGCAAGAGCAGTAAGGAGGGGAGGAAGAGGAGGAGGATGAGGATGAGAGGCAAGGAGACAAGGAGTCTCAGATGAAATTCGTGCCACTAGTTGACCATGTCCTTGTCCATGGTATGACTATGAGGGAGGCTGGGCAATGAGTTCAGCCAAACTTAAGTTGCTTCACCATCGCCTCGATCATAAGAACCTCCAGGGAGGAAAACAGGTAGGTGTACCTCAGTGTACTCTACTGTAACTTTTGAGTGCTGTACTCTGTTACAACACATGCATCAAATTGCCTTGCATATAGATAGAGTTTCTGTCTGCTTCCATTTTGTAAAAAGGATGTTACAGTTACAGTAATCAGTACTTCTATTTTTGTAGGACACAGAGACGATGGAATGGAAGAAGCCTGACTAGACATTTCAGCTGATGCCAGGGGTGGATCAGGCATGCAAGAGATTCCCCCCCCCCCCCCCCGCGTGCTAGCTAGGGCCCAGTATAGCCTGTGATATGGACGAGATTCTCTGGCCTGACCCAGAACAAAGATGTGATGCTGGGGCAGAATATTTTTGTTGTTGTTTGGTGTATTGTACTGTACAGTAAGGAATAAAAAAAATTTGCAAATGTATACACGTGTTCATTATGTAAAAAGTTCCTTGAGGGGGAGAACCACAAGCAACATAACTTATTACTGGTTTTTGTTTTTGTTTTTTGTAGTATTGTTTTGAATTTATCTCACCAGTGTGTAAGACTATGTTGTAGTGTGTGTGTTTTTGAGGGCTTGTGTGTGATGTCTGAGGCCAAAGTTTGGTCTTTCAGCAAGAGTGAATGGTTTTGAGTGTAGAGCTTCATTTTGACCTGAAAATAGGATGTTTGGGGAATTGGGGAGACGTTATGGATTTGTGTTTACTGTTTTGAGAATATGAGGCATAGTTTCAAGAAATGTGTTTAAGCAATCGAGAAAAACTGTAATAATTGTTATAGTAGTCATAATCATATTTTGTACATTAGAGGACAAACATTATATATATAATTTATCTATACTGTCTAATAATGAGAAGAAAGAAAGGGTTCTTATCAACAACTCAGCTATTAGGATGATGAAGGATCATTAAGACTTGAAGATTACAGCCGAAAAATTCAAAAACTTTTCCCTCACAGGATATAAAGGACATTAAAAAAAAAAGTTATTTTAGATGGTAATAATATTTCAAAATATTACATAATGTACCATATTTTTGTCAAATAAATGGTTTACATTCTTTCTTCAACATAACATTTTTACTGACCCCAATCTTTTGAACAGTAGTCTATGATTATGTATTTTCGCACCTGGATAAATCTGGACAAATGTCACTTATTTTTTTTTTTTACATATATAGTCTTAAGCAGCAATACATGATGGACCCTTTCAAAATACATGGTCATGTATGTGTTTTTATCCTCCTCCTCTAATACATAGAAATACACATTTTCTTTCTTACGCACAGATGCTCTCTCGCTGTCTTTAGTGCCGTGGTGCTGCTGTTTCGTCCTTGTTTCACCCAGTGCAGATCTGGAGTTTTGTTAAACCCCTGTGGCCTGAGGGTCAGATGCTGGGCTGTCTGGAAGGAGAGAAAGAGGGAGAGTAAAGAAGGCGGAGAGAGAGTGAAGTAGTTTTTCTCAACTACCAAAAGATCATCCATCAGTGAGTATGTGCTGCACATCAGCCAGCCAGGGCTTCCCCATGAGGAATCCTTTGTGTTCTTGCACTTGAGCACTAGCCCTTTCTATCAAAAAGAAAAAAATGAGTAAATAAAGATGTTAAGCAGAATGTAAGATGTACAGCAGAATTATTTTATTTTACATATATTCATTAATTATGATTGTTATAATGTAGTATTATAATATGTGACCCTGGACCACAAAACCAGTCATAAGGGTTAATTTTTTTAAATTGAGATTTAATCTAAAAAAAATCTAAATATTGAGAAAATCGCCTTTAAAGTTGTCCAAATGAAGTTCTTAGCAATGAATATTACTAATCAAAAATTAAGTTTTGATATTTTTATGTTATGGTAAGAAAGTTACAAAATATCTTCATGGAAACATGATCTTACTTAATATCCTAATGATTTTTGGCAATAAAAAAATCGACAATTTTGACCCATACAATGCATTTTTAGCTATTGCTACAAATATACCCAAGCGACTTAAAACTGGTTTTGTGCTCCAAGGTCACATATTATATGTTAATAAAAGTAGACCTGTGCAATATATATTAGTGTGTTTGAAGGTACACATTAACTTTGTTTGGTGTACAGACTAAAATTTAATTTATTATTTGCTGAAAATATGCAAATGTTTTAATGGGGCTTTAAAATAAAAACCTTCTTAAAGAATTACATCTCAAAGCCCCCTTTCATTGTATGGAAGAGAAAATGGCTTAGAGATTGAAAATATTTCCTTTTGTGTTCAGTGAAAGAAAGAAAACGACATTAAAACGACATAAGGTTTTATAAATGATTTCAAAGGTAGTAGCACCTTGCTTGGATCTGGTTTGGACTTCACCACCAACTGTTGTGATTTCAGCAGTTCTTCAACCATTCCCTGCCTGGCCATTTCAAAACCAACACAGCCTGGTCTCTGTATAAATTCCACCCCCCAAAAAAAGAAAAAAAGCCAATCCTCGGCCAAAGGATGATAGCGTATTCATGCACGGCGGGGTGCAGCTCCAATCATTAATCTCCGTCCAACATGTGAGAAATCCTAGAGATGAATAACCGGGCAGAGAGCGCGGTGTGACCTCTGCACTAGAACAATGGACCCTCATGTGCTTTCCAGCTTAGCAGACAGTCCGGAATTTCTGTTTGGAAGCAATAGCTACTGTCTATATAATATTTAAGGCCTATTCATGGAGTAACTGGCAAAGAATAAAAGGGCTTCCGCTGCTCACATCTGCTGGAGAAGGATGTGGTCCTGTGCCTGCTCCTCCTCTCCTGCCTCTGTGCAAATAGCACAACATAGGAGACAGTTGTTTCTGGCTGCCCCTATGCCTGTCATGGCTGTCAAGAGAAATCCCATGAATTATGACTCTTCCAGATGTAAGAGATTTCTAAGTTGCCTTGAACAGCCTGCGGTTTGTGGTGAGAGGCAGACAGAGAGAAAGAGAGAGAGGAGCCCATACTTTGTCTCATTTGAAATGCACATGGTCATTGTTTTTTTCCTCTTTCTTTTAACTCTGTGATTTTATTTCATTTTTCCCTCTTTTTCGGTCTGTTATACAAATCTACCATTTTGTACCACTTAGGCAAAGATGAAATGAACAACGCAGTTCAAAAGAAAAGGAAAAAACACAATGATAAAATCACTTTATATTGTTTCATAAAATTATTTATATCAGGGGGAAAACATTATTTTTCTGAATATTTATTGTTTTAGGAAATTTAGAAAATCAATTCATAAACACCTAAAGTAGTTTTGTTTTATTTGTTTTGTTTAATTAGGTGTTGCATAATACAGATATTTAGAAGTTTTATGTTAAAAATGAGTTTATTTTGTCTGTATGTTATAATGCAGTTCAAAAGAAAAGAAAAAACAATGTTTTAAATCGTTTCATGCATTTTATGACAAAAGGATACATTTTTAAATAATCTTTTATATACTTTATTTATATCATGTGCTGCTGTAACGTGAATTTTCCTCCTTCAGGATAAATACAGTTGATCAAATCAAATTTTAAATTTTTCCTGGATATACGTATTTGCTTTAAAAAAATCCATATAGTTATTCATAAATGCATATAACATCTTTATTTGGCATTACTCTAGCAACTCAAAAACAGAATACCTACCTTTCTTTCTTTTGCATTCATCAATCCATTTGTGTCTTTTAAAACACACACATGTATGTATTACTCATAACTTTGGCGTTTGGTCAGTGGTGCTCATTAAGACTTTGGGGAAGGACAGTTTATTTGAAATTATTAAAGCATTAGGTTCTCTAATGTATCAGTTTAAAACAAGAAATCAATAAGTGAAACCTAATCTCACTCTCGTTGGAAACTCTTCTGGCTGGATATGTTTTCCTCGCTCTGCTCTTAAATGGTAATGCAATTTGGCATCACTAAAACCTTCCCTGTAATTGCTGATTGCCCTGGTCTGAGCTGAACTCACATATTAGATATGCTCCAACTTCTTCCCTTCCTCATGTCACACACACACTTTGATCATTGGAACCTTCTCAAGCACCTGGACATTATTATTATTTCTCATGTCAGCTGTCACACTGCTGTTCCATCTTACTTAGTCTGCCTTGAACACTCTTAATGATGGGCTTAACATCGGTTTCCCCAAACCCTCGCCCGTGCATCAGTGTCTGTGAGTCCTGCATGGAAATGGGGGGGGGGGGGGAAATGAGCCTAATTGAGCCTAACTTTAGGAGATGGTGTATCTGTGTGGAGCTTCAACTCTGCTAGCGATTGCAGGGATTAGTTATCAGGGAGTCAGGCTCCGAGACCAAACTGGAGGTATAATTGTTTTAATGCAGCAGTGCGGTACCGCATTTGGTGTTTATGTGTGTGTGCGCGCGTTTGATTGTTTCGAGAGTTCAGTGCAGCTTTTCTTTCACATGTGAATCATGAATTTCCCAGACGAGGAACTCCGAGACCTTAAAGGGATAGTTCACACAAAAATGTAAATTCTGTCATCATTTAATGTCGATAATACTGTTCCAAACTCGTATGACTTTCTTTTTTTTGGAATATGAAAGGATATTCTGGCTTTTGTTTTGCATACAGTGTTATTTTAATATTATTTCCATACTATTATAGAATTTATAAATGTGGCTTTTATGTTTTTATTTACATTTGTAGTTATTAATAGTTCTGCAATATATTTTAATTAGTGGTACTCCTTCTTTTTTACTTTTCCGGGTTCATGCATTTTTAATTTCAACATGTTCTGTGGTTGTTTTAGTTGAAAGTTCTTTATAGCTATTTATTCTTTCATTTCAGCTCATTTATGAGCAAAAACTTTTTTTTTCCGGAGTTTTTAGCCGAGGTTCGATCTTACAAAAAAATTATATGACTTCAGAAGACTTGGAATATAGTGCGTTACTCGTACGGACCTTTTTATGATTATTTGTGGGTTTTTATGTGTTTTGATAGCTTCATTCCTGTCATAAATGGAAAAGAGCGGTCGATAAAATGTAATTTTTGTAAATTCTTTTTAAAAAAAAATACTATAAAATAATACAATAAAATAAATAATTTTGTCATTTGGACCAAAAATGAGGGTGAGTAAATAAACAAAGTTGGTGAGTAGTACTTTTTTTAAAAATTGCTTTGGCAGGAAGAAAGCCCAACATAGTGTTTGAAAAGAAATGGACAAAAAAGGGAAAACACATAAGAGAAAGAATGCAGGTTGAACAGTGAACGAAGAATGTTAAGTAGCTCGAATTAGCTTTAGTAGACGGTTCAATCACTCTCCACCTTTACAGGGTAAACTTCTTAATTGCCAGACTCTTGTCCATTGCGTGTTTTTCATTAACAAAAAGCAGGCTTCCTCGATTTTTTCGAAATGCTTAATTACTCATCAGCAAAAACCCAGTCCTGAAAGCTGTGGAAGTAACTCTTGTTCTGTGAAGTAAAGAAGCATTGATGCACAGCACGTTCCCCCCCACTGGCGAGCTCACAAAACCTGCATGGCCCTGGAAAAAAAAACTCGAATAAATCAAAGGATGGTGACAGTTTCAATGAGGAACTTAATTCGATCTCAGAAATCAGCACCATTTAGCATTACGAAGGCCCGGCATTAACGTTAAGGCACATCTGCACGGCTGTCAAAGTTGAGAAAGGGAAATGCCTGAACTGACAAAAACAGACAGTTGTATAGCATTAGGGGCGACCGCCAGACAGTACACTCTTCCTATGTCTTTCCTTTAGGACACACATCTGCGGGCTTTCTACACCTCATATGGCAAAATAACCTCTGAAACAATGAAGGATTACAACGGTGAACACCCAAAAAGATGACATTGGTTCTAGCCAAAGCATGTGTTTTGTATTGTTAGAGATCTTCCTAATGGGACTTTGGGGAAATTTATGAGGAAATGCAGCAGGATAAACTCTTCTCTTATAACGTCTTCTCTTGTTTCTGCGATGTTTCGGGATGTGTGAATATAGAAGGTGAGGTATTTGTTTTTGTAAAGGGGGGGGGGGGGGGGGGGGGGGGGGAAAAACCCTAGCGGAATTTAACTTAGATATTCAATTCTGTCTGAGACCTAGCAAAATCACTGACCACACATTTTTTAAACACTGAATTGTTCACCATGTCCTTGGTGTGGTCCTTGTTAACTGCACTTTCTTTATTCCACAGTTAATTACAATCTCGTATAATGAGAGATTAACTTCATGGCAACACTTAAGGCTTTCTTTGAACTATTTTCTCCTCTTTTGTATCCTGTTACCCTGCGTTTCAGATCTGTTAATGAGTCTGAAAACAATTAGCCAACCATTCTGACATCTTAATTGCTGCTATTTGATCCGGGAGATCGGGTTCCCTCACAGATGCAGCACTTAGCTTGATCTTATAGATTATTGCACCCGGAAGGTTCTTCTCTTAAATGTAGCTAACAGGTTGAGAATGAATGAATCTTTAGCCTTATATATCCTACTAAGGCTTTTCACTTTGTTTAGTATTTTGCATGAACCTCTCGCTGACAATTCTGGCACTTTTTTTTTTAGTTCTTTTCCACTCTTCTTTGGCACCGTCAGAGTTTTGCTTTGTTGTCATGGTGCTGAGCCATCACAGTTGTCTTGGCAACATGTGTCAGTTTTCATGGAGAGCATATAAATGTCATGCAAAAAGATGTGATTTGTGAATCAAAGTCTGCTTCCAGGAGTTTGTATCGGCTGGTATCCACACTGCCATGTTCGGTTGTAACCACCTCCATAAATAGCAGTGTTAACTCACACACCTCTCCTGGATGTGTCACAGTTTTTTGTTTTTCTTCCATAAATTACACATTATTACAGCAAATTATCTCAGTATTGCTTCTTCTGCTGATGGTAATTAAGATTTATTGTTATTTTATTATGATTAGTATTATATTATTATTATGAACACCATGCACATTGACCTGCTTGGTAATTTAGATAAATTCTTAAATGGTCATATATAAGAATATAAAATTTTGTTATGGACATAATGTACTAGGACCAAAATATTATATTAATTATTATTAATTGTTGTAAATTCAAAATAATTTGTATAAAGTAATGTTAATTTTTTATTCAAAGCCATTTCTAATTTTTACATAATGATTTTTTATTGATTATAAATATATGGTTTTTCTAATAGGGATTGTGACCTTTAAAATTAAAAATAAGATTTAAAAATAATAATAAAAATTGATATTAAAAAGTATGCAGTTGTGTATATTATTATTATTATTATGAAAACATCCACACGAATAGGTCATATAATATATATATTATATATATATATATATATCATGTTATATTATTTTAAATAACTGATTAATTTCTATTTCAATATTATTTGAATCTATTAATAAAATAATGGGTATTCCATTGCAAATATACTATTTTACTTAATAGTGTGAATAATTCAAAAATGACATAAACGTGGTTAAAATAATAACTGTATGTTAGAAAATATTATGCCAGCAATACGTTATTATAATATTATTATTATTATTATCCTTTTATAGCATGACAGTGTTTAAATGTAGAGAACCAGCAGGGCTCACATCTAGTTTGGCTTTAAAAAACTGATGGTGTGTGAAACTTGAGTTGTGAAAGTTCAGAAGGGATGTGGCACAGTTTGGCACCCAACCATGATGTAAGTAATTATTTTCAGAGCGAAACGAGGATTCATCGAGCATGTCCGGCTGCCGCCTCCACTAAAGCACCGAGCATGTAAATATTGCGGACCTCGTGTACTTCCTTTCTTCCAGTCCAGTCAAGTCCAGTGTGGAAACTTTCAGATTTTACATAATTTAATGCTTTTCGGTTTGTCTCCAGTTTACAAAATGATTCGGAATTTATTATAAAGTAAATTGAAGTTTTTCATCTAAAATGCCACTGGGTCTGTTATATGTGTGTGTGATAGCTTGACTTATTGATTATGGAGCACGGTGTGCCCAATTTCAAAGAGAAGAGTAGCAGTCGCCATGTAACTTCAGAGAATTCATTTGACTCGCTAAGGCCCTTCATGAGAAACATATGTCTGTATACTACTTCAGGTAATAAGATCTGCCTCCACTTGTAATGAAAGCGCCCTGTACCATCCACACACACAAACACACCACCATAAAAGTGCTCCCCCGAACAAAAAGAAAAGGAAAAGCTAGTTCTATTTTTGCTCTTAGCTTCTCAGTGGAATGAAATCTTGAGAATTTTTCAGGATCTGCTGCTGTTCTCTGTACTCTAATAGTGTGTGTGTGTGTGTTTGTGTTCGGTCTGGCCTGAGAGACAGTTATCTGTCTGCGTTGTACAGATTTCTATCTGAAGTGTCGGGATGCACTACAGTGTATCAGAGAAACACTTGCGCTAATTTATCAGCACATGATGCAGATTGACAATCCGTCTGCCCTGAGGGCTGTGGGAAATCAGAGAGAGAGGGATTAAGAGGCAGAGTGTGAGAGAAAAAGAAGAGAATGATGGTAAGAAAAAGAAAGGCTGAGTTTGCATGCGGACACCCTCAGGAGGGCGGTTATGTTATGTTTTTTTGTTTTGTTTTTTCCTTTCACTGTCAGTTCTAGGCCATGGTCATCTTACAAGGCCCGATTGAGCAGCACCAGTTCAAGAAAAAAAACATAAGGTCATCTTTTAATTTCAATGGAGTGTTCTGTTCAAAACAAGTGGTGATTGTGTTGCATATTTATGTGTGGTATGCTAACTCATAAATTAGTATTATATTATCCAGAGGATGTTTTCACACAGAGTTTCTTTACCATGCTCGGAGGGGAAAATAAAAATAAATCCAGCCTATGATGGTTTGCTGGTCATTTTGGTCCATTTTAGACCAGATCTCAATCCAGTTTAGATTTACACTTTGTTTCCTGCAACCTGGATCACAAAATGATATGAATTATTCTTTTATTAATATGGTTTTTCATTTCGTTCAATATTTTTTTTTTAATCATTTTTAATTAATTGATCAACTCTTATTTAATCCTATTAATTCTTTAACATTGTTCATAATAATAACATTGTATATTCGTTTGTGATATAATAATTCTAAATTGTGTAAATGTTATTAATAATAATAAGCTGAATATTAGAAAAATATTACATAGTGATATATTTTTTATCATAATTTGTTTACGCTGACAGAGGATAGAATTCATTTCTGCATGAAGCTGTAGTAAAACGCTGGATGTTCTGTGTGTGTGTGTGTGTGTGTGTGCGTGTTGTTGTGTGTGTGTGTTAATAACATTCCTCATTTTGTCATCTCCATAAGTCTCGAATAAACTCATGTCACCCTTGCCTTTGCGGGGTAGCAGTCAGTAAGTTTTAGAATTGCACAAATGTGACAATAAAGTGAGCCTAACAAAACTTTGAATAGGTGCAGACTTGAATGGGAAACTAAAGTTTAATATGTGAAATGCTTCAGTGGTTATGTAGATGCAGTAGTTGCTGTCTGTGAGTGTGTTTGTGTGTGTATATGTGTGAAAGTGAGGCAGTGGAGCTTGATACACTCCATGTTTAGAGGTCGAGGTGACAGAATGGCAACCTACTCTGTCATGCTCTCTCCTTCTCTGATTTCTCTTGCTCTCTCTCCTCCTCTCTCTCTCTCTCTCTCTCTCTCTCTCTCTCTCTCTCTCTCTCTTGTCTGCTTTGGCCTGTGGAAGTGATGCTGGTGGAAGATATAAGCCCTGTTTTTTGTATGTGCATATCTCTCTTCACCCGTCCCTGCATTTCAAGCGTAAGAGGGACAGACAGAGAGGGTTACACAGCAGCCGGCTCTGTGACAGCCAACCCATTGTGTTTCAACTTTAATGAACAAAATAATACAATAAACATAACTGATAGAAAGCACACAAACAGCCTCGTGTCCGAGGAGAACAAAATTGAACTTTTTGAAGTAAAACACTTTAGGTGAGTAAAACTTTCTTTAATCTGCTAGTCTTTTGTAACAGCTTTTCCGAATCCGGAAAGTGAGTCTCCTCATTTATTCTAACTATTCGCCTTTTTTCGCATTTTCTAGGTGAAGAGATGTCACGGTACTTTTTTAGAACAAAACAACAAATAAACAAAGGCAGGCATATAGAAAGAGACAGGGAGAGAGTGAGTGTGTGTGTACAGGTAAAATATCTGCAAATGAGGTAAAATGTTGTGACAGCTGAGCGAATGGTGAATAGATATTAGACGCAGACTCTGTGTCCCAAAAGGGTGATGACTCCGCTTCATTTGGGTTTCCCACCCTGTATGATAACGCAGAGTGGGATTAAAAAATGTGCAGGTGATGCCGCGTGCAATAGCGGTCCCTGTCACTGCGCCCCCTTATTAAGATAAATATTGCCGATGGGGGGCGGATTTTCAGAGATTCCAGCCGGCTGGAAAAAAGGGACAGACGCATTTATCTTCCCTCTGTTGATGTTTTGGGTTTGTTGGGGAAATAGGTTTAAGCCCCTTTAACTCACCCCCAATGTATGGAAATGTATGTGCATTTTTAAGGCGGGGGGGCTAAATTTATTTCCCCCTACACATTCGAGAAGAAACTGATAGACCCACAGATGGCATGATAGATGGACATGTACATATAGAGGCAAACCGCATACATCCCCTATAGAGCCCCCTGTCTTCCTGCAGGATCCATATCCACCTTTAACACAATCCATAGTTTTACATAATGCTGTTGCTCTGTGCCTCCGAGATAAGATGATATATATGTAGATGGACATGTACATATAGAGGCAAACCGCATACATCCCCTATAGAGCCCCCTGTCTTCCTGCAGGATCCATATCCACCTTTAACACAATCCATAGTTTTACATAATGCTGTTGCTCTGTGCCTCCGAGATAAGATGATATATATGTATATTTATATATATAATAGATCTATTAAACAGCAGTTTTCTTCCATATCTATATGTATATGTATATGGAAGAAAAACTGCTGTTTAGTGGGGCAAACGGCACAGTTTTTTCCCCCGATCATTTCTTGCAGGTCTGGACAAAGATTTTAAGATACTATTTTAAGGGTTAAATTAGATCATAAGAAATGAATAGGAAAGAAAAACAGTGACTTGCAGAAAGTTAATTTTGGGGTTGTAATTAAAATCCATTCAACCATTAGGGAAATTGAGAAGATCAAACATGTATATTTGATTTTATGCAGATATTGGCAGAAACTGCAAATATTATTTACCGGCTGAAGCCAGAAATATGTTTCCGAGAGTACTATTGCGAGAGTAATATTGCATTGACATCTCAAATTAATCATCTGAAATCATAATAGATCAGTTTTATATGATAACATGCTGTAGATTTTTATTCACTCTAAAATGGTAAAATCAGTCCTGGTTTTTTTTCATTCAAAACGGTTTTATTTTCTTAATAAAAGTTGTTTTGAGAAATGGTATGTTTTTGAATATGCAGGATCAAAAAGCTAATATTTCCTTCCTTGCATGTTCTTCGAACTTTGCGTTCATTCCAGACACGTCTAGAATAAACTAGTTTCATTTAATCTTTTCGCTTGGGGTGAGAAATATTTTCTGTTCTTCTGTATTTTTTAATTTTTAATTTTTTTTCTGGTGGTTTTTCATTTCCAAGCAGACTGATTCGGGTTGTGTGTCGCTGCTAGCCAATTGTCTGTCCTCCATTTCCACTCAAGTAAGACACATGATGTTAATCCATCAACAGTACGGCTGACAGAAAACGTACGGGATCTTTTTTGCCCGCCGTCAGCAAGATGCATAAAAGAATCACCTTTTCTCTATTTAAGCGGAGAGGAAATTTGCAACACGGCAGAACCCCCTTCTATAACCAAATGTAATGCTCGGGATTTATTTTCATAAGGTGCACACGTGACTTAATCCCTTTACTAAATGTTTATAGGCTGGTGGCGGAGTGGAGGTTTGCGGGTGAACTAGCATCACAGCGCTCAAAGGTCCTAGGAAATGACCTGCAGTCAGCCAATTGAGGATATCCTTGAACTTGACTGAGGCAGAGAGAGGGAGGGAAATGACAGGGCTGGAGGAAAACAAAGGCGACCAGGCCACAGCCTCAGCATCGGCCTCCCTCCACAGGGTCTGGGTCTGGCTACGTAAGACCTACTGACAAAAACACACACTTTAAGCCCCACCAGCCGAATTTGCTTTAAATAGCCACAGAATAAGACAGTCAGAACAGTGGCTAAATTGCCCATCTAAGAAAACCAAAGGTCTTTGTTGCAAATTGGCAGAAAAACATCTGCCCTGAATTTGATAGGGTCCCCTTAGTCACACGTGCATCTATTATACAAAAGCTTAAGCTTTAGACACAAAATGTGCGTGTAATTTTGACTGAGTTTAACTGCCACCCATTTTTCTTAATACAACAAGAGGGAACCCAGCTGATTCAAGGTAAACAAATTCAGCAAACATATCAAATTCTGTGTATTTTATTGTTGCTGAAACCTCATGTATTTTAATACTGGTAAAGTCCCGGCTGGATTCCAATTAAAAACAGGTTTTCTTCTGCCCTGAGGGAGAACGGCTAATTATTCTGTTGTGGCGGATGGGGGTATATTAGCTGTACACAGCTAATATACAGTACACTTTCATCTTTTGTGTTCTTTATTCAATTTTAATAGTGTTAGCTCAAAATAATTGCTTAATTAGAGTAAGTGGGTAGAGACAGAATGGGGATGTTGCTGTCTCTGAGGAGAAACCTGGAACTGTAGAACAGGCTCTGTGGATTTAATACAGCCCAGGCCTGACACTAACCTTGAGAATGTGAAACGCTCTTTTGCCTTTCTTCTGAGGATGCTGGGATTTGGTTGTGTTGTGTGGATTATACTTTGATTGTTGTTTTTCCTCTATATATTAATATACAAAGATCTCATAAAGTATTTGGAGGCTGAGGCCACACTTAAATATTGTATGAATGTCATTGCGTTAGATAGCAAAATATTAAAGCAGGTGATATCAATTTGAAAAAACAAAAATACAAAAATAAAGTAAAACATGACTGAAATAAGTCCGATTTCCAGGACGGTGGGGAAATAAGTTAGATTTTCATTATACTAAAATAGATCAAAATAATAAAAAATAAATAATAAAAATAAACATATTGTTCAAAATTAAGACCTGTTGGTAGTCATTGCAAAACAGCTTCGCCACTTTGTTTGATATTTTGAATGAAATGCAACTTCATTCAGACATGTTAAGTGTGATTTAAACAGATAATTGACCTAAAAATAATAATTCAGTCATTCCAAATCTGTATGATTTTCATTCTTCTGAGGAACATCAAAGAAGTTATTTTGAAGAATGCCTAAGTGTTTTTTTTTTTCATGTTGTTTTTGGAACCCATATTACAATGATTTCTGAAGGATCTGTTGGACACTGGGTCCAGGAGTAATAGCTGCTGAAATCTGCTGAAAATTCAGCTTTGCATCACAGGAATAAATTGCATTTTGAAATATATTAAAATAGAAAACAGTTATTTTAAACTGCAATATTGCACCCCATTGACTGTAATTTTCTGGACAAATAAAACAAATAAAACAAATAAAAGACATCTTTTGTGTTCCTCAAGAAGAAAGAGTTTGGTGTGACATGAGAGTGAGTAAACTGACAGAATTCTCATTTTTAGGTGAACTGGAATTCCTTTTGAGGCCACAGAAAAGGCGACAACATTCTCAAGGCCCTAAAACATTTGCCATATTAAAAATGAACGCTTGCAGATATGAAGGTAAGTTTAAAAACAGACCATCTGAGATGCCACAGCAGAATAATTATCTGGCCGGCCAATTGAGTGTTATACAATATGTAATATATGGGTATTTTGAACAGCCTCCGGCCACCAAGATGTTTTCAATTCAGCATGGCTCTACAATCATGCTATCACTTTCTCTGAGCTGTTCCAGATCAGGATGGCCACAGACATCCGAGGTGATCACCTCGTCCAACTCAAAGGCTTTCTTGAGGAAGAGTAATTCCACAGTTGCTGAGGTACTGAAAAAGCAATCTGCAAAAATACCTCAGGGTCATGTCTTTGGTCGGATGATTTGTGTGAAATGTCATATATTAAATATAAGTTCGACATTGAGCCACATACTGTAAAAAGTGCTGTTTTCCCCCAGCCGCGTTTTAGGTCAAAGTAAACGGTCACAAAGGAGACAGAACTCTTCCACCGTCACACACACGCACTCCATCTTTCCAATCTTAGAACGGGCGGAGGCCAAAAATGACACGCAGCTGCATTTCATTTGCAAATGCGAGCAAAACTTTTTCTTTAATTCCCCCCCCAGAATTCACAATTCACTCCAATTGACATTCTTCCTTTTCCTGCACCTCTGTCTTATCTGCTGTGGGTTTCATCTGCCATGCGATAAGAAAAGGACAAAGCTTGTAACTAATTCATAAAGTCCAACCGTCTCCCGAGAGGTGCCGGAAAAAGAACGCTGTCTCTGGGGATGTCAGAAAGTCAGTCAAGCCAGCAATCCTGCTGTCCATTCGACTCCATGAGATATGACAGAAGAGCTACAAAGCATGTCGTTCTCAAGAAGAACAATTGATGTTTTCCTTTTTTCCCCTCCCCTTGTTTTTTTCTGTCTATGTGTTGTTTGTTTTCGAAGAACGTTTTTTTTTTCTTCTTTCTTTTTTTGGAAAGTTTATTCTCGAGGCGATCGTGAAAAAGCATTTGGATGGTTCTCAGCTCTTGCCTTACTTCAGAAAACAATGCAGAAATCTATTGACCTCATATTACTGTACTTATTATATTTGAACCAGGGTATTTTGGTTTTGTTTGTAAATACATAAATATAAATAAGTTAATGGATTTGCCCTTGGAGTCTGGTGTAGGCCTTGCTAATATCAATTAATTGACTTGATGCATTAGTCTAAAACAAACAGAAGTCTTTTTAACCATGTAAATCACTCTGCAATTCCATTTTCCATTGGTCTCGTACAGCAGGTTTACTGATTTATCGATTTGACCTTGAAGGTTTTCTTGCACAGGTGTCTAAAGTATTGAAATGAAGCTTTGAACACATGATAAGTATATAGGAGAGGTCAGGTTGGTTTGTTTAGAATCTATAACTTAACCCTAAACTGTGTAAATGATCAATTACAGACTATTGTTACGGACTATTTTACCACCGGGGTTGTGAGCAGTTGTGCTGTTTAATATTTTTTTGTGGAAACTGAGATACATTGTTTTTTTCCCAGGATTCTTTAATGATTAGGAATTTCTCAAGAACATAATTTATATAAAATTATATCTTTTGTACCACTTTAAATTCCTTTACTGTCATTTTTGATCATTTATTGCATCTTTGCTGAATACAAGTACTCATTTCTTTAAAAACAATTAAACAAACACAAATAAATCTTACCGACCTCAAACTTTGGGGGGTTTGGTAAGTATTATAAAAATTCCAGACAGGTTGTGTGTGTGTGTGTTGTGTGTGTCACTTTCAGAATTGTTGGCTTATACACTAATTTTGTTCAATCTTTGAGGGTCCAGTAGAGGTAAATGGGGAATATAGCGTCACAACATTCCCATCTGCTCACTATGATATTTCTCCTTTTTTTAATATTTGGGCATTTAAAGAAAGGGTCTTATACTTGACCCATGTTACAACAATCTCTGGTCTCCCCTATATACTGTATGTACACCCACACATGCTGTAAAACTTCAAAGCAGAACTCAAACTATATTACCGGACTAGCTGATGTAGGCGAGGAACAGCGTATTGTTCATTTGTGTATGGGAGGAGGTGAAACCCAACTTGAGTTATTTGTTTTAAATTGTAATGGTCCCAACTAGTCTTTAATCTTTCATTAGTGCTGCACAATGTCTAAATTCATACAAGCTAAATCAATCGCTACCTTGAGGACTTTGATGAGTGTGTTTTGCTGGATTTTTATCCTTCTTTATACATTTATGAGCATTTTGAGGATGGGGAAAACAGAAATACGCACCAGAGGCATGTGTGATGTAGGCACATCCAAGAATCCATAATGGATCAGACAAGAAGCTCATTGTGAAGATTTGCCTAGGGTCAGCCTCTTGGTAGCACAGGATGGCGAATCTTGAAAAATGGAGGTCTTAAAAGGGAGAAGGATCAAAGGGCCAAAACAGGCCATCACAATCCAATTGAAATGTTTTCTGGGCATCCTAAGGAGGCAATGGATGGGGGAAAAAAAGGTGGCCATTTTGAATGCAGCCCAAATTATAGTTTGTTGAAGAGTCGATGGAAAATTCACATGACAGACTTCTGCACTTCTCAGCTATGCTTTGTGTTGGGACTGAAGCCAGTCATTATAGACGCTCAAATGCATTTCTCACAATTCCGTAATGAGCCTAAAGCACATTTTCTGTTTGTGATTTAGTCACAAGGATTTTAATATAATGGGTATAATTTCAATATTTTGATATAACGTGTCCATTAAATTCTTAGATAATCAAAACACTGTAATTTTGTGTCTTTTCCAGCCTAACTAATGTGTCATCCAGCTTCTACCTGCGTCCAGTGGCTGTTCTCCTGTTTCCAGTCCAGTGCTGGTTTGTACGAGCAGTCTAGGTCAGGTTGTCGGATGGTTGGGAGGTCATCCTGCCCCCTTCAGCCCCAAGTACGTCCACCTCTGACACCAGTGATGAATATGTGCTTATGCATATAGACAGCATGTCACCCACGTACAACATCAACCTGTACAATGGCATGTTGGGATCAGACAGGTACCAGAAGTGTGTTTATGACGTGTCAAAGAAAACTATCTGACCTGGTTTCAGCTGCTGTCAAAGAAGCCTAAAACGTCAATGAAACTAAAATTAGAAATTCTGTTGTCGTTTATTCATCCTCCCATCATTCCAAATTTGGATGGCTTACTTTCTTTCTTACAGGAAGAATTTGTGATAATGTTGTTCTTTTCCATGCAAATACAATGAATGGTGACTGAGGTATTCAAACTTCAGAAAGGACACAAAAACATAATAAAGGTTGGCCATACAATTTATGGCACTAATGATCAAGACTTCTGAAGTGTAGATAGCTTTGTTTAAGAAACACATTGTAATTTACTGTAAGCTGTTGTCGAATGATAATGTTCCCCTCCAGTGAGCTGCGACCAGATCATTGAGTTGAATTTGATTCATGAATGAATCATAATTTTGTGAAAAGGATGTACATTTCTGCGCTATATTCTAAGTCTTCCGAAGTCATACATTAGAAGCACTCTTTTGAATGATTTGTTTATAAATTGAATCTCAGTTCTTCTATTGTATGACTTCTGAAGACTTAGAATATAGCGCAAAAGTTGCATGGCTTGCATTTATGATGATTTTATGATACTTTTTTGGTGGTTTTGCATCTTTTTTGAGGCCTAAAACTCTAGTGCTCATTTATTGTGATTCCATGGAAAAGAGTGACCAGGACATTATTCGCAATTTGTCCAAAGTCATGCGATTGGGAACGATATGAGGATGAATAAATGATGACAGAATTTTTTATTGAGAGTGAACTAATCTTTCAGGCTCAATTGTTCAGAATCCATCCATGTCCAAATGGGTGAGAGAACACAACCACAATGTGGCGAGAGAGTCTCTAAATAGCAGCGTCTCAGATGCCGTTCTCTGTTCTTATATGTCATTTTGTACAAGTACATTCAGTTCGCCTGAGAAAGACTGAGACAATTTCATCCAACCATTATTTCCAGAATCCTATTTTTCTTCATGAAGGGCCGTGTCTGCTGAATGTTGCATAATGCTCTATTGTAATTTTTTTTTTTGTGGTAATGTTCAGATGATCAAACACTGAACTATTCTCTACAAAAAATATTATGCAATTTTTGAGGTGTTAGACATTGTCTTTTGTCTAGGGGTTTGTGGAAACAGGGTTGATGGTTAATGAAGGACAAACCATAGCATTTAAAGGTTCGATAAAAGGAAAATATAAATATGATGACATTAGCTTTTATGTGTAATGTCCTGTTTAGCAGTAAATTTAAAGTATTTAGAGATTGGCATGGAGAGAGAACACAAACTACGTCCGTCAGTTAGTTCATGGACATTCTAGAAATATTAAATCACCATCAAGGGGCACGCAAATGAATTGGAATCATTGCTGTCAGTCGTAATTGCTTTTGTTTGTGCGGAGCGCACACCTTGCGATTACATAATTTATTTTGTCTTTTTTGAGGACGTCTGTTAAGGCACTACACATTCAACAGCTCTGTGACCCTGTGATGGAGCGAGAGAGAGAGAGGCACACTCAGTCATGCCTCCTGTGAAGTGTTGTGTCTTTATAGCGGTTCTGAGCACATTGATTTTACTATAGTTTGGCATTACCTGCGATAACTAATGCACGGGGGGCTACTCTTCAGGAGCAGCTGGACTCTGCGCATTAATTCGGAGCCCCTGTTTGAGTACGTGACGGCATATGCTGTCTTTTGTCTATTATCCTTCTCGTCTGTTATTCCCAAATATTGACATGGGCCGTTTTTATTAGTGCTAACTGCTTGCTAGCCTCCCAGCCTCATGCACGGCTCTATTTCCTGCTATTGATTGGCTTCTTCAAGCCAGCAGGTAGCTGTCCTCTCAGGCTGTCCTGAGGAATCACTTCCAATGACTTTATACGCACAATTTACACTGTGAGCTTTAAAGAGAATATTATCCTCAAACTAAATCGTTGCTCCCTCCTTCCCCCGACCAGGTCAATATCCCACAATGCAGTGTTTTGTGCCCTGTCATGTGCTTGTTATTAAAAGCAACAGAAATCGACATTTCAGCAATATGTCTCTCATAAAATGATGGTGGCGCAGACAGGCTGTACCCCTTACATGTTATTATAACAGAGCACTGTTGTGGTCTGTTTACATAAGACGTTTCTGCATGTACGTGTGCAAACGGATCGTTTGTGATGTGCTAAATATAATCCGAACAAGGTTTCCGAAGTAATCCGTAAGCAAAAAAATGTTCTGCACTGTAGAATGTTTTTGATTACGCTCAATCAGACGACAGACAACAAAGAAACTTTCATTTTAAGAATATGAAGTGAAAATAAAAGGCAGAAAACATTCGGCCGGCACAGTAACGTTTAACATGCCAAATATGGCATTTTGTGTCTTTTTTCTCCTCTCTTTGGGGTTTAAAATGGTTCACATTAAAACGTTCAAAGAATTTTAATTTTTTTTCGACAGAGGTCAAAAGTATAACATAATTATACTGCATAACGGAGCTATAGGAAACATTTGCTTCAAAACACACCGCCTTCAGCAACAGCAAAACTGCGCTTTTGGGGCAAGCTGTTTTTATGGAAAAAAATAAATGCATATCTTGTTAAACGGACGTCAAATAAGCAGTCGAGAGTTTGTTTAATTTATTCAGCTTTCATTAACCCTGTAATTTGGGTTTGTTTGAGCTGCCTCCCGAGGAGAGTTTTGCTTACAAGTGAGTCAGCGAGTGCAAAACACACAAGCCCACCTGTGAGGAGCAGCCTATGCCTTCCACCACGACTAAAAGCTGTAGTTCAACTAGCTTAAATACCTCTCAGTCGATGGTGAATTTAAAATCAACCCATGTGACATGAGTGAAATGAGCGGAAACCGCAAACAAATAGCAGAGGACAACTTGTAATTCACGAATGCCAGTGATAACTGTCGTACGCTCGGCTGGACTACCTTAAGAGATTTTTTGCTAAAAAATATTTGCTCTAGTGCTCATAAACAACTTTCTTATTTCTTGCTTTCTCCTGAGCCAAAATGTAGACTGTCACAAAAGGTGCATTCAGTGGAAAAAAAAAAAAAAGAGAAGAATCCCCTCACCCGGATCCTCGGTGGCAGGAGATGAGCTGCTCGCTTCCAGAATTAAATTATTTTTAAATGCAGCTTATACATTTTACATGACCTGTGCTTCCTATTCCTCTCTCTCCTTCTCTCTCTCTCCTCATTTTTTTTTCTCTTTTGAAGAGCACAAATGTGGGAGTCAGGAGGATGTGAACCCCAGGAATCACAGACTTGCTGAAAGTTACCCGCTCTGGCCTTCTCGTACGCTGCTCCATTCCGAACCCACCTGAAAGCCCCTGACCTGCTGATTTACCCCTAGTAAAAGCTGTCCATGGCGGACTGATCCACCTCCCCCCGTCTTGAAAGGACTCGGCATTGCCCTGCAGAAAAGACAGGACTGCCAGTCGACGCTGCAGACACACAAAAGCAGGTGTGGTAGGCGAACGGCTCGTGTGTTTGTGTTTCAATACTGTGGTTTGCTTTCTGTGCCTTTTCTGTTTGTCTGGGTTTCTCAGTCCCTGTACCGTGAGGGTGTGTGTATGTGAGTGTGTGTCTGTCTCTCTCTCTCTCTCTCTCCTCTCCCTCAGTCCCCAAAAAACCAAAAAGTGTGTGTGTGTGTGTGCGTGTGTGTGTCTGGGGTTTAATACCAGCAGGATAAAAAGGAGGCTTTGCAGACTAAGGTTTGATGTGCTGTTTGTCTTGGTTTGCCTCTCGCTGAGTGTTGTGGGGTGGTTCTTTTGGATTTATCTGCCTTTCCTCTGTTCCCTCCTGTTGAGGAAAGGCAGAGCAGACGGAATACGGTCCCGGGACATATAATCTTTAGGGAATTTTATGGTAGTTAGTGCTTGTCATCGATGGAGTCAGATGTAAAATACTGGTGTAGTTCTATATTGGTCGTTTGAGTGTTTCGGACATATCTGAGGCCAAATTTCTGCCTGTTTCCGAACGGCGTAACACGTTATCTCTCTGTTCAGAAGATGAAATGGCTTTGGCTCTTTAGGGAGACTTGAAGCTAAAGATTTTAAGGCTTTTGTGCCTTGTATCGGTTATGTTTATTCGGACCACATGTGTTAGCTTGTGTGGGTGGATGAGTGTTGTTTACATGTGCGTTCGGTGCGCGTGGGTGTATACGTGTGGACGTATGAATGTGCGCGGTGGAATTTCCCCAGGTCTCTTTTTGCCGTGTTTTTTTATTGCCATTGAATGTCAGGGAAGTAATCAAACCCATCAGGTCAGTCGGGTCTCAGTCCACTGACAGGCGTACAGTCAGGGGCATTCATTTCCAGAGCGCAGCTGCTTCCACACTCTGACACGACTGTGTTAGTCCAAACCCTGCATCTTTAAAGCCTTGTCCAAACATATTTTAATGTGGTCCATATATTTTTAG
The DNA here is from genome assembly GCA_018155175.1 of Sinocyclocheilus anophthalmus. NCBI lineage: Eukaryota > Metazoa > Chordata > Actinopteri > Cypriniformes > Cyprinidae > Sinocyclocheilus > Sinocyclocheilus anophthalmus. Next base: position 164,895 of record JADLZN010005347.1, read on the forward strand.
GCTAGGTCGGACTGTGTGACATTATGAAGTTTTAGTTTAAAGTGAAGTTTGATCTGACAGATGGTATTTTTTTATTTAAAATAATTTATTTGGCTAAAGGACATGTATCAAATAAATGAATCGATGGAAAACGTAGATGTTAAAATAAAATGCACAAAAAAACATTTTAATAAATTGCACCTGCCTTTTTGAATCCATACAAAATGCAGGTTAATACAGAAAATCATTTGTTAAATAGAATAATCCCCCCTCCTTCCAGAGATGACTCTTAGGCCTTTATAAGTGAGCTTTAATATTTTGACAAGCTGTTCAATCAGATGTTTTAAGAACATTAAATGTGGCAGGCGGTCTGTTCCCCTGGTTTCTGTGAAATGGTGTGTTTTCTGTCTTTCGTGACCCATTTTCCTTTGTTCTGTGCACAAATGTAACCAAGACACACGTAACCCCTCCTGAATGATGTCGAGAAGGATTAGACCAGGACCGGGCCCTGACAGACATGCTCACGAAACAGTAAAAGTCGCTTATTCGACAAAATGCCACTCCTGCATTCTCAAATAGTTTAGCATACAGTTGATACATATACACACACATATAGGAAGTTTTTGTGAAATACTATACTGCCTTATTAAATATGAACTATAAATGAACCTAGTTTGCACACATATTCAAAGCATGAATATTATTTTATAGGTGTTAAGTTTTTACATTTATTGAAAGCTTTTATTTTTATTTTTTTCTGTATATTGTGTAGGGCATATGACTATACAGTAGATACATTTATATACTGTAACATATATTCAAAGACATTTTAATAGCCTGACAGCTTAATATGTTGTGATTTTTCTAGTCTTATGAAAAGATTGCTAAAAAATAATTACAAATTACTTCAGCATTTAATAATTGCAAGGATAAATGCAGTAATTTTTCAAATTCTATGATTTTGTAATTGTTCAGGTACACTGCTGCCAATCATTTTGATTTATTTTATTGTATTTTTCTACAGCAACACTAATATATTGGTTAATTGTAATATTGGATTACTGGGTTTTTATTCAGTCTGAGGAACATATTAAAATATACTGAATGAAATTAGGTAAATTTTTTGAGTAATTATTGTTTTTACATGTACAACTCTTTTGACCCCCCATACGGAACCTAAAAGTCAAACTCTGCTGAACATGCATATCGTATTTATGTGCATTTGCAGCGTGCATGCATTGCACAAATACATGCACATGTATGCATGTAAGCATTTGAAGTTTAAATTTCAACATATAATATGCCGCCCCAATTCCCCCCAAACTAGGCTCCTCCCCACCTCTCTGCATCCCCCCCCCCCCCCCCTCCATCTCTCTCCTCCTCTCCTCTCTCAGAGACACAATCTGTACCACAAGCTCTGTTCTGAGCCCGAGCAGGTTGCTGTCAGTTTAAAAATGACTGTAATAAAAGTGACCATGAAGATGGATTTTGTGATTTTGCGTTTCTAATCAGTCATCTGTGAAGAGGACTTTTGCTTTGATTCAGCAGTGCCCTGGCAGGTCAGATTGATAGTGCACAGGGGATAAAAAAAAGAAGAAGAAGGTTATTAACTGTCTTCCCATTAAAGTTGGGGATCTAGGTCTGTGGCCAGTGAGACAGGCTTGATTTAAGCGGAAACCTCTCTCAGGTGAGAGGAGAGGGAGTCTCATTGTCCAGTCTCACTCCTCACACTTCTGCACCAGCAGATTAGACTCAAATTATCTCCTCTGCAGCCCTGGCGGCGAGAGAGAGAAGCCCCCCGCAGTGCACGAATGATGAGCAGGACGATACAAAACAGACACTCGCTATTTAAATGCCTTTGCTGTTATTTTGTAGCTTATTGCCTTAATTTTGGTATTATTATATATATATATATATATATATATTATATCTATTTTTTTTTTCAATTATTTTATCCAACGTTAATCTTTTTATTAATTGTATCTCTATACTTACATCTCTCATTCAATCTATAGTATAGGTGCAACTCTGCTAATAAATGCATTGCTAGAAAATTATTCTAAAAACATGCGCATGAAAGACAGCGCTGGCAGGAGAGACATATCGCAAATGAATTCAAATCGCACAATGTGTTTTGTGCATCTGACATATCATAGGAAGAAATCAAAGCACAGAAATTGCTCGCTTTAGAAACCCCAGCGAAGGGCTGTCAGCACCTCCTCAACATCAGCGCTTTCAAACAAAGCTCACGGACGGGCGCTTACCTTATGCATGACAATCCATCGACTCCCTTTAACCAATCCAAAATCACCTTCATACACCTCCAGCACGAAGAGGAGACACGCAGATTTTATTAACCCCCCCTCCACCCCTTTTTCCAAGTGTCCTTAGTGCTGCCACTAGTGAAATATCAGTGCAAACAGACTCCAGCCTTTCTCTGAGACACCAAGGAGTCGTTCTCAGCTGTCTGGCCCACGGGTGCATTTTAAATGTGAAAAAGCCTGAGATTCTCATCCATAGGGTTCAGAGCCGCCAGCTGACTGTCCACAAACCAGCACTGCTACACACGATCCTGCCATAAAAACCTAGCATAGCAGAGATTAACCAGGAGATACATAAACACATGAATAATTTGGTTAATTTATGTTTTAGGTGAGTTTTTTCTAGCAGGACAAGCTTCAGGCCTGTTAAATATTATATTATAGACTATGATCTATAAATCAATTAGCGAGCCTTACTGATTATTATAAATCAATAAGCCAATCTGTCTGACTAATCAGTTTATCTGACACTTATAGACATATTGACATTGTTTTTAAATAACTATATTTTCACTGACCTTGTTTGACTATGGCATTTAATCACTTTCCTCTTGCTTAATAATTTGCTGTTGATCTTAGGTATTTGTATATGGGAATACAAAAAATAAAGGTGAAAAAAATGTCCTTGTTGCTGATATAGCTTCACCATTTAGCCATTCATGTGTGATGCGTCCTGACATTTTCTTTTTTGACTGAGTGCATTTAATTTGAGGGTGTGAAATGGATGTTACACAACAATCAAAAACATAAAAAACATTGTCTAATTATTCAAATGAGTTGGTGTTTTGACAGATTAGTTCATTTGTTTGGATGTAATTAATTTAAGAATGCTGATTAATTATGTAGATCCACACAAAGCATTTGATACACACTTTCTCTGATCTTTCCCTAAGATGAAAATATCACATAATTGTTGAATGCAGCTTTATGCATTAATTATTTCAATTTATGTTGTGCCTTGTGACTTTTGACATCATAATTTGTATTTTTATTTATTAATACAAGGATTGAAAATAATTTACCATCACATTCATTAATTCCCTAAAATGTTCAGTAAGTGATACCTGTACTCATTTAATAAATGAGTCATTAATATTTAATAGTGATATTTTATTCACAAATGTAATTCCATACGTAATGTCTACACCATTCTGAAATGAAATAATACCATGTTTCTCCTTTTTCTCATAGGCTAAATTCAAGCCGCTTGACCAAGTTGACTGCGTTATCATCCAGTTTGGCTGATGGGTTTAGAATCTGTCATGTTGCCATGGTTTTGCTCTCTTGCCTTTCCTGTGCTGACCAATGGTAACCAGGTAATCCGCTAAATAGAATGCACCACTACGTATGGGGGAGAGGGCAGCTAATAACCCCGGGAGAGGCAGAAGAAAACATGTAGCCATACTAAAGACTCATTTGAACAGGGAAAGCTGGAAATACAATTATCTATTTATTACCTAATTTAATAAAGTTCATAAGAAGAAAAGCACAGTTTCTTCTCTGCTTTAGAGCATTAGCCATAACCCAGTGAAATATACACTCTCCTGAACAGGGACGATGGCTCGAACTGATAAGTGTTCTGAATGATTCTGGTTTTAGTGTGTGTTTAAGTGCAGCCCGCTCAGTAGGTGCTCTGGTCCTGGGGGCTTAAACTCATGGAATAGGGAGGGTCTCAGTGGCTTTTCAGTTACAAACACCAGGCTCATTTGTAATTATAATTAATTAGCTCATTATTGATTGTTTCATTGATTAGATCATTGTAATGATTTTGCATGCTTTATCATCTTAATCCCCATATTAACGAAATTAAATTTAAATTTATTTAATAAAGGATAATACATTATTATTATTATTATTAAGTTATAAATTATTTATATTTATAAATCATCACTGATTTTCATTTATTATTATTTATTTGTTTATTTGTAACATATTAAACTCATATTCAAATTATATACTGTAATTAATAAACAAAGCAGGTGGCTATACATTCAGGGGCTCAGCAGATGGAGAATCTTCTGCTTTAGGATAGATGGCCGGAGGTGCAGCTCCTGCCCGTTTGTCTATTAAAGAGGGATCAACAATGAAAACCTCCGCACTACGAGGAGCAAAGGGCCAAGTGGGAGGGGGCAGTGGGGGTGAATGGACTCAAAGAGAAGACCAAGTGTGTCTCTGAGAGTGTAGTTTAGTGTACATTTCCCGATGAGATCGACCAGCCAACTGAAGTCACTTTTCAAGCAACCATTTTCCCCTCTCAAACGTCTCGCTAAATAGTCCACAGTCACTCTCATTGATTTTCTTTATCAAATAAACAGAATGGCACCGCGTGCCTGGCCGCCTCCCTCATCCGTGATCCTGGGGCCCAGCAGCTGGGAGCTTGTGTGAATTTACCACATTTAAACAGTAACATTACCGAATGATCATATTGATGGCTGTCATTAAAACTCTGGAGTTTCAGCACAGTGCATCATTTAGCATGTCAGTGAATTATTTTATATCTTTATTTCATAGTGAAAATATAAGGCTAAAATATTCAGATTTATCTCATATATCTTTAACACTAAACCTTGTTCTTATTTTTAATACACATTGCACATTGTTGTTAGCAAATGTTATTGTTTTGTATATGTAAGTATTTTTCTAATATAATAAATATCATTTAATCTCTTATTTATGATCTCAGTGCTGCCACTTTTGTTTCTCATGAAATTGAAAGTCGTGCTGATACCGGTCTCATGTCGTATATGGATTTTCATTTATATAATCGATCGAAATGTCCCAATACATTGATCGAAAGTTCAGTGTTTTACAAACAAGCATTTGTGAATCTCGATTTAACGTTGGCAGTGATTGTGCCACGACGTTGTTTACAGATTGTTCACGCAATCTTGTATTTGTTTGTTGTACATCCAAGCAAATTAATAAAATATTAACTACAGAACGCGCAAAAGCATTGTGCGGGGCACTTCATATTCTGTTTGAAAATCGCAAGAACGTTCTAATTGCTCCAATCATTCTGAATGACATGTCATTGCGGTATATGAAATTAAAGTTAGATAAGTCCGCATTGAGGGAGGCTGCACCCAATCCCCAACTTATTTCCCATTTTGTGCTCGAGCATCACCGCGCTCCGCTCTTTTCAATGTGCCAAATCTAGGCATTTTCAAAAGAGTTTCCATATGCTATAAGCGGAGCATCAGAGAGACAGAGGACACCAGGATGCCCTTTTATACCAAAGGTACAAGCGATTTATTTTCTTTTTAGCTGGCGTTTATAAACAAGAAATGGGAATATATAGGACTAATGCTCAAATAAATATAATGTTTTAAACAGATTGCACGTCCAATATGTCGCTTTGGTGTAACTGTCATTTTTAAAAGACAAAAGAGAGCTGATCGGATACAGATGACGGAGATTTTTTTCTTTCTTTCTTTTCTTTTTTTTTTTTTTAAATTGGTGGTGGATGTTAAGCATTTTCTTCTTGTTTTTAAGAGAGAACTGTGAGATTCCAGAGTGGGACAAGTTTGAAACGATTAGGCTTTTAGGGGAAATTACAAAGGTATCGTTTGACTTTGAAATAAATAATCTTGTGGCGTAGTTTGTAGCCTACTTTTCTGGCAATTTTGTTGTTGTTTACTCACAGTGTGATCAATTTTCTGAATGCTTGGCCATGCCGACCTTACCAAATAGTGTCAGAAAACGTGATTTTATAGCTAATCAATTGTGTTTTACACACATTTAGATATTTTCGTTTTGATCATGCATGTTCGACTACGTTTCTTATATTGCGCGGAAGTTTTCCCTTCCACAAATAGGCTATTCTAGTGAAAACTTTCTGGGGATGTGTGTGTGTGTGTGTGAAGAGAGAGAGAGAGAGAGAGAGAGAGAGCGTTGAGAATTTTTATTGGATTTAATTCTCCGTTAGCGAAGCATTTTGGACAGTGTTTAATGCGGCTACAAAGGGTCAGTTACTGTCAAAACGTGACCTCTCAGACCCCAGAGGGCGCCAGGCGGTTTGGACAAACCTTTCATTTGTGGGACAGGACAGTCATTCACTCATTCAGTACGAGCGAATAACCGAAAAAGAAACCCTGAAGTCATTGTTACACATCGTACGTTTTAGAAAGACAATTATAAGAAATCACAGGTCGCGAATTGTATGATGATTGCTTTATTGACATTTCACTTAAATCAATATTCATGCTGTTTTTGATACGTCCCATAGATAACACTAATGTTAAAATGTCATAAAAAAAGCGAACAAAGCCTGTGATATTGTTTACATATCCATATAGCTGAAAATAAGGAAAATGCACGGAAACAATACATGAAACAAATATAAGCTAATCACCAATGATAAATGCTAGTCATTGTACACTACATGCTAGCTTTACCAAACAACAAAAATAAAAGGAAAACTCTCAATATATGCTCATTTCAAAAACATGCTGCAACAAGATACAATCTTACACAATTAATTCAAGATGAAATGATACGCACATGAAGCGATTTTCGTCAGATAGCCTGAGAGAAAGAAGAGCAGAAAGTACGAGGGTGGACACGACAGACTAAGATAAGCACTATATCAGCCACGCAGCTTCCAATTTCTCCATTTCACAGCCCAAAAGACAGCAAAACTCTTATAACTACGCTAAATGTATTCGTCAAGGTATAACGTTACTTGCATAAGAGGTGAGACCTTTAAATCAATAGTTTTAAAGTCCTCCGCGGTGAGCAGCAGAAACACAGTCGTCATTGGCAAATAAATAACCTTTACTCCGCCGCATTTGCTTTGCGTTTATATGAAGGTAAAATCTGAAGCTCGTCTCGGTTTTGTTTCTGTTCTCTCGTTCATCCTGCCGAAACAGCACTTGGGTCTGGCAGGCATGAGTCCCCCGAGGACTACAAACAGTGGATCGGGGGTGAAGAAGTAACGCCTCTGTTGACCACCTCTCGCCCATCCAAAGACCCACAGTAGACATGCCAATCCAAGGGCTCGTGTTTTACTGCAAACACAGCTCTGGTAGCATCCTTATCGTGCGATCCGGTAACAGAGCCTCGCTCAATTCACCCCCTTCGATTTTTTCATAAAGGAGAGCCGATCTTTTGATTTTCTTCACGATTAACATCTTGTCGGATTTTCTTTCAATGGCGACATTTTAGGAGATGCAAACTGGATAATCAATCGGAGCACTTGCATGCGTGTTTGAATATGAACTAAACGCCTGATGAGTGAAATAGAAGGATGTCAATTTCATAAGCCTGGCTCTTTTACAGTTATGGGCTTTAAATCCGAGGCCCATTTACTGTCAAGTAGTGTACTTTTTCGGTTTATTTTGAACACTGTTTTATCGATAAATATTCTGCGAATTATTATTTGAATCTAATTTAACGTTACATATAATTTTTGTTTGCAAAACAAACGCGTATCATACAATGTGTCATTAAATATCTCTTATAAAAGCAAAATAATATTCACATCTGCATGTTCTCTTACAATACAAGAGGCTACAATTCAGTAGCTTAACTGAAAATCATTTGAAATACATGGCCTTTACAACTGATACGATTTGTTCATTTAATCTGCTCAGCTATTGGCATTTTACGTGTCACGCAGATAACGGTTTATAATAAGCGACGCCTGTACAGTATTCATGTTTTTCTCACGTTTTCTCTTCATTTGCGTTGCATTTCATTCTTTATTTTTAGTAGGCTATTGTACTGTAGGAATAGCAAAAAGTGCCATTTTAGTCGTGTTGTTTTCTATTATTATTATTATTTTTATTTATTCCCTACAATGCAAACGGATGTTATTGCAACATAGTGTCCAAATGCATATTTCTGCTTTTTAAAATCTGAACATTTTCATAAATCGAAGTGTCTCGGGTAATTTTCTTTTACAATAAATAAAATAATAATAATTATATATATCGATATATAGTAGAAGAGAGAAATCCTTGCTAAAAGTACCAAGTATATTTAGAGGCCGACTGCCTTACACAAAATCTATATTGCCATTTTTTAATAACGCATGCAGACTTAACATTTCAAAGTGCCATACTATAACATGTATCTTTTTTGTTTTTAAATTCAATTAAAAATGATAATAAAACGGCTTTGATCACAGGTATGACTCAAAAAAAGTAAAAAAAAAAAAAATCTCTTATTGTCCCCCAAACTGTTCCAGGCCGTTACAGGACGTCTTGCCCACCGAAAAAGATTTCCCCCCCTATTAGATCATTTTAGGAATCTGGCTCGTACAGCCCTTCGGCTCTCTCCAAGTTGAAACATCGCGTCATTTGCAATGTGGAGACTGTTGATCACCTCACTAATTACGTCTCTCTCTTTCTGCCTCGCGCTCTCTCTCTCCCTCCCTCGCGCGCTCACTCCCCCCCTCTCTCTCTCATTCCCAGAGTGCATATCGAGAATAGACACACAAAGACATGCGCACTCAACTTAATCAGCCATTTTTTTAAACAGGGCTAAAACGATAATAATTAGCAGAATAAAGACATATCGGATTTTCATTTCCTTACCTCCTTTCCCTTACTCCTCCACAACCGAAACTGCTAGGCAGTCGTCGACACATCTTTTACACAACCGGACCCAAAGGACCGACTCTTACTGTAGTATTTACGTTTTTTCCTATAAAGTTGGAGGATTATTGTTGCATTTTTTTTCTTTTTATCCTTTTTGTTTCCTACTTGCGCTACCATTGGATGTGATTTTCTTCAGAAAAAGCAAATATCAAGAGAAGAAGCGGAGGGAACTGCGGGGAAAGAAAGTAAGTTTTTTCCCCTTCTTCAACTTTTATTGAGTAAGGTTAGTTGGTGTTAAATTTAGGTCGAGTATTGATTTTCTTTCGCGACTAGTGCTGCCGAATCTGCGCTAATCCGCTGTTGGATTATGGCTTTATGTGATATGATTTAGACAAATGCCAGCCTAAATATTTTCCTCTCAGTTTGTAAAACAGTCCTTTTGCCGAGCAGCCGCGAACTGTCAGGCGATGTTGTCCTACCGTATCTACGTTACCCTAAACCTTTTCCAGACTCCATTTCGTGTCTTTTAAAAGCTAACCGCCATAAATGTCAAGTTTCGCTCTATTTTATACCGTTATTCGCTGATACGGAGCAAAAAGTGGACCGATTTGTACGCTCGCGGCTGTTGTGTTCGCCTCAGGAGTTGGACTCGCCTCATCACAGCAAACGCTCAACAGCAGGGCTTCCTTACATTTGACCAAATCTTATTTCTCAAACAATACAAGTCATACATTTGATAAAATAGCTGCTCGAAAAGGTAACGTGTCGAGAACTGCCAATATACCCTGCAATAGTAAGAAACGCGAAGGCTACGTTTTGACCCGACGACGCTCCGGACCGGTGTTTTCCTCAAAAAAGACTCAAAAGCTGCACAGTTCACCTCAGATAACTAAAAGATCCTCCTTCGTATATTTCTGTTACCTGCAACGTGTAAGAGTCTCTCCACGCTGCGGCTCGGATGATGGTAACGATAGGAAGGATTGAACTCTTGTCTCTTCTGCCATATCCCGGACTCCTTCGTGTCTGTGGCAGACGTAAAAAACGGAATAAAAAGGACCGAAATCATTCCTATTTTCTTTAGAAAGCCCATTCCGTGTTTAAACTACTTGTGTCTTCTGTCTTGCCTGTAAGTTTCCTTCTCTTCTCCTTTCAGTTTTTCCTGAGAGAATTGTCCCCGAGTTTATAGAAAGGTCGGTAGATTCTTAAAGTTCGAAGTTTTTTTTTATTAATTTTTTTTTGTGGTAAACGTTAACATTGGCATTGAAGACCGTGGCGTGTGTGTGAGCGCTTGGCTTTTGGGTTGATGGTGAGTGTGAGACAGAGTCTTGGCTCCGATTGGAACACGACAGTGACAAGGGCATCGATCGCTTCCATTGAGAGCACAGAAAAAACACAGGCAGTGGGGAGGCAGAGCACAGAGCCGCGGTGTGTATCGCTGTGTGTCTGCGCTCTCTCTGCTCTCTAAACCAGCAGATTTTGTCTGGATCTCCGTATTTGTAGGATTTTCAAGTTGTTTTTGGGGGGGTTACTCTGTACCGTTGGCAGCATGTTTGTTTGCTTGTGTATTAAATGAGCTGCGTTTGTTTTTTCTTCATTAGACATTGTGGATTTTTTTGTGTTAATACGATCCTTTGTGGATACCTGGATTTGTTTGCAAATTGGAATTGCACCGGAATTGCATCTTTTTTATTGGATTGTTTTGTTTTATTTTTTAATTTGGATTTTTTTTGTAACAATAATAACATTATTATTATTATCATTATTATGTTGTACATTGTACGTTGTTTTGTATGTAATAGTTTTCTCTATTTTCGTATTAAACTTTTCAGCTTGAATTATTCTATTAATGTATTTCTATTAAAGAATAAAAGGATGAGTTTCATTCAGCATTTTTGCTGCTGTGTGACAACTGTTAGATGAAAAAATCTTATTTAAAAAGGTTGTGTCTGAGATCTGCTCTTACAGAAAGACACAACAGGTTTAGAAAAGATGGGGTTCAGTGCATTTGGTTGCAATAATGTAATTAGAAATGTTCATTTAAATGCAGTCATTTTATGACACCACTAGGCTTCTGGATCTATTAAGCGTGCTTTGATTTAATATCAGATGTGTTTTGCGTTTTTGTGTCCACATAATTTCGAACAGTGTACAGATTGATTCGAGGCAGCACAGAATATCATGAAGCCAACGCGAGGAGCCTTTAATAGCTCTTGAGACATGTTCTGCAGTAAGATTGGCTGAGGCTTCTCCTTGGGTCGACAATGTGTCATTTCCATGAAGCCAAATTGCCCACTGCCTATATGATATTAATGTGCAAATCAATATTTCAGGGATTAAATTTCCCTTCTTCATTTTTTATGGTTTCTACCTCAATAAGTCTCAAGTCTAATAGAAGAGGCTGGATGATTTAAAATCCGCCTCTGCGGAGTGGCTTGCTACAAGCCTATCACAGCGTTCTGCTGTTCAGTACCGAAACTCCTATGGCAACGCGCAGAGGTTGACTGCCACTGCTTTGTGACATTAAGACACCCAATTTAGCTAAAAGGCGAGAGAGATGACTGCGTGTTCGGTTGAATGCTAATACATGGTTATCCCAGTATTGATAGTTGTAAAAGAGAAGCCCATTCAAACACACACACACACACACACACACACACACACACAAGCTGATGTTTGCATTCACATGCATGTAGACACACACATAATATATGCACAGATTTGACAGAATCCATCTTTATAAAAAAAAAAGAAAATCACAAGACCAGTGATCACCACAGTGGTATCAGTTTCTCCCCAAAAAGCTGCAATATAAAAAAAAAATGTCTGTAAAGACCTTGTACTGGGTTAGACAGGGAAATACAGTTTTCTATTTTCAAATGTGGTGATATGAACCATTTAGAGCGCCAAGAGCTTCAATTCACTGGAGCACAGCTTGTTATTTCATTGCAGTTGTGGAAATTCGTTGTTGGTCAGCAATACTGAGAAGAAGCAGGAAAGATTTTTTTTTCTGTTTTCTTTAACCCTGACATTATCATAGTCCTCTGAGCTTTCTGCTGTCTATCATTAGGTGTTTGTTTTTTATTCATCTCACACCATCTGGGCTACGCTTCACAGAGCGGCATAAATTTCATATGTGATAGAACATTTTTTTTCCATTTGGTCTCATCTTAAACCTTTGAACAGACCAATTTAATTTCGCTGGCACAGAAGGGAAAAAAAATTTATGTAGTGCAGGACAAAGGCTTTTTTAATCTTGCTGCGACTGTATGATTTCCTTTAAGATTCCCTATCTGTTACGATTTCAAAAGCTTAATGTCGTTACAATAAGGTATTGTCCATTTTTTCCCGCTGTCATTTTCTTGAAGAAATGCTTCTGAATTTTACATCAAGAACAATTTATTTTAGCTCTGTATTTTATGTACTCAATTGCTAGTGCTTGTTGTGGTTTCCTGAGCACATTAACTGTTTAATAACGTTTGTGTGTGCACTTCTCATAGATAGCATTGAGAAAACTGTCACATTGTTGTTAGAGGAACTATAGGGCTTTTGTTGTGGGCCCAATTGAATTTGGTTTGGAGGATGCAGTACTTGCCCTGGTCCGCAGAGCAGTGGGTGGAAAGCTGAGAAGTCAGGAGCTGGCTTAATGTATTAAGGGGGGCCTTTTTGTGTCAGCCCCGAGGCATTTCTGAGGCAGAAAGAGCCTCCCCTGCTTAGAGGCTTTCTGAAGGGTTAAACACTTGGATAGGGTTCAAGCTCCATAGTGCCTAGGGAAAGTGCATTTGAATATGTACAAGTTTCATGTAATTAGGACTTAATTTTATTAACATATGCAAATTGTTAACTTGGAGGTTTGTTCAGCTGGTGGAGATCAGCTGAGCACAAACGGCTCATTGTTCCTGGGGCAAATAATGGATTTTGGAGTTGGATGGTGGCAACGCATAACCAGCTATCTAATTTAAGTCGTACCATGGCGAAATTTCATTAGTAGCCATGGAGATGGGGTTAATTGTGCTGACTAATGGCCCTGACTACAGCGGTGGCCCCCAAAAAACAGCAAAAGCACGATGGCTTACTTAATCTGCCTCGCCATAACACTTGTTTAGACACGTTTCCCTCATGTGGGAATTTGCATATGCAAATCCAGGGTCTTCCTGATCTCATTCGTCATGTCGGGCTGTCAAACGCACAAAGACAATGAAAGCAAGAGCGAAGGCTGTTGCTCACCACAGAATGGGCAGCATTATTCAGGCCGACAACATTCTTTCATAATTTGTTTCTGATTAATAGACCAGACTGAGGCTTGTTCTGTTTGGGGCTTTTTGCAAAGAGAAGGTCAGGTCAGAAAGAGTTTCCACAGCAACTAAAGATCTATTCTTTTCCCGTTGGCTAATTAAATCACATTCTTAAGGCCTCTCCACTTTTTTGAGGAGAGTGGAAGAGGAGGAAAAAAAAATACTGTCGCAGATAATCTCTAGTTTCCTTCAGCTATAGATGGGGGAAGCCTGGTGCAATGCTAGTTCTCCTGAAGTAATCCTGTTTTTTGACAGAAATGTAAACTGATATAATTGCTTTTCAGGAAAGGGAATGCAGGGTTTGTACAAGTGTAAAAAGCATCGGAAAAGGATTAGCATTTTTTTGCATAATGCACAGCGGCTTTGAATGGGGCACTGAATGGTTGACTGAGTGACTTAGATGAAAGGGAGATGGAAACGGTGCCTCCTTGTCCTTTCTTTCTAGGCCCCGCTTGTCCCCAAAGATGTTTGTCGAGGACTTGAGACAACAGGCACAGGCTTCATATTCCTGAAGCCTCCCAAGATGCCTGCAGATTTTGTCATGTGAAGTAATATGTATGATAATGGTGTCTCTCAACTGGTAAATTGCAGCCCGTATGCTTTATTCAGTAGTGTTCAGGCACAATAGCAGAGATGGGATTTCTTTTTTCCTCCAGTGTCCTCAATTTAAACAGGAAAGGTTTTGATTGAATGCTAGAAATGTGTGTACTACTTACTTTTTATTTCGTTTTGTTCTTTTACAGTCCTCAATATAAACGGGAACAGTTTTGATCAAGAACACTTGGAATATGTTTGTAATCATTTTGTTAAAACATTCCATGCTTGAATTTTTGTATGTGCTTGTGCATGTGTGAAAAATAAAACGCTTAATACAGCATTCATATATTATAGATGAGGTGTTTTGGAGGACGGTCTGGTTCGAGCTCTAGTTTCTTGTTTTGGGGGGAAGGTACCAGTGTGACGTGAGCACTGCTTCCGTGATCTCAGCGTCACTGACATCACGATCTGTTAAATGAACGCGAGCTGCCGCCAGAGACGTATTTTTTTCCATGTTTTGTTGTGTTCTGTGAGGCCTTGATCATCTTTCACTGACCTTTTATAGACTAGAGCTATCCTTTCATATGCATATGATTAAGGGAAAATAATTGTAGCCAGGATAAGTGCTCACAGGTTATCATGAACAAAACGATTCTTCTTCTTTTCTCTTCTGTTTCTTTTTCCAACCATTCCAGGGGTGAAAAGCAAGTAGCTTTGAGTCGATTGTGAAAGGTGGCGATGTCAGTCTTTTTAACCCCAGCACTAAAGAAAAGGATACACCGTGGATGATGCTTCACGTCTGTTCATTTAAAAAAAAAAAAAAGCTCGCATTTAGACAAGTCATGTTTTAGTGTCTGGTTGAATCAGGCGTGTACTGACAAGCTCAACCAGATGTTGATGTGGGCCCGGTTGCCAAGTGAAACTTGTATGCTGTGGATTGTCCCCCTTTACGCCCCCCACCGGCCCTTGAGATGTGCTCTCCTTACTCCGCAGCTTGGATGTAGTTAAAACGTCTCTTCCTCTTGCGCGACTTACACGCCGTTCCCCCCAATGTGTGAGAACACATGACCGATGAGGACATGGGCATTTCAAACAATCTTAAGGGTTGTTATGAGAAGGACTTGTTATCGGGAGGAAATGTAATTTTTGTCCTCATTGAGAACTTTCATTTTTGAGCACAGTTATCTAAATGTTTTTGTTGCTCTTGGTCTTCTGCCAGTCAGGATTACATTACTTTTACTGTCAGCTTGCGTCTCATCGGAGAAGGGGATTTTTCCCCTTCGTATTCTCAGGCCTTCTTTGGTTTTTCGTGATGGATATTTAAAAAAAGAGGGGGGGGGACAAATCTTACTAAAGCAGTCAGTTTAATTTGTTTAGGCATTTGACTGGAAAAAGCAGTCATGTATGGAAATGAGCAGAATAGACCAAATATTGTATAAAAAATTTAAGCAACAATTCAGGTTAAAGAAGAAGAAGAACAGGACATTTAGCTTATGCAAATGCAGCTGTCGGTGAGCGCACTGGTGGCGTTTTGACTTCACAAGTTTTCAGGTACAAGTGTAGTCATTGTTGCTGAGACAATTAGTGAAAATTTTAAAAGGTACACGCTATATGATATTTTTTGACCATGTGGCATGTAAAAATAAGCTGTTCTTCTCTGTGAGACTGAGAGTTTTAAGTAAAAATATATTTAATCCATTGTAATATTATGTATTAGCAATTGACATAACGTCTGTCTCGTGTTTCAAAGCAGCTGAGATTTTATGCTGGAAATCTTTTTCATACAGTGCGACGAAATAATCTCTTGTGAAGATTTGTCTCTTTAGATCAGTGCTTCCCAACCTTTTTTTAGTCGCGGCACCCTTTAGAAATTTTAACAAACTTTTGTGGCACCCTAAAAAATTAATTTTGAATTGTATTTGAATTTCTACCTTCAATATGATAATTTGAAAAGTATAGATATTCGGTACAACAGGGACGAACTGCAGAATATAATGTCATACAGATATTTTTAATATTATTAAAAAATGTTGTCCATCAAAGGTGGCAATCAGTAGGCTCAGTATATGACAGATTGTTAATGTAGGGCTTTTATACAATGTAACATTAGTTTAATTACCCTTATACGAGCTACTCACAATGTTTGCTCACGGGGGTCAATTTAAATTTTACCAGTGGTTACTTTTTTGTGAGTACACGCGATTTCCAACTATGCTTTCAACTTTTGAATTGATCAAAAATACAGTGAAGCTCAGTAAAAAATAGACAATAAATACATTAATATGATACACAATAAAAAATAACGACCGGCCTTCGAATTAAATAAATTGCTTTTTAGTTTTCAGGTAGGTCTAACAGTAGTTAAGATATTTAACTTTTTTTTTATTTTTTTTTACCAATTATCCAAATAATGT
This sequence comes from Sinocyclocheilus anophthalmus, assembly GCA_018155175.1. Taxonomy (NCBI): domain Eukaryota; kingdom Metazoa; phylum Chordata; class Actinopteri; order Cypriniformes; family Cyprinidae; genus Sinocyclocheilus; species Sinocyclocheilus anophthalmus. The sequence goes on from JADLZN010005347.1 coordinate 180,977, forward strand.
TTATTCCTAGAAAGCTATTATTATCAGAACAAGCAAGCATAACATAGCGGTTAGCAGATCAATGAATGAAAGGGCAGCGTCCCAGAGTTGCCCATATACCACACCATGTTACAAAACAGTAGGGCTATTGCAGACAGAAATAATCCTGTACTACATCGATGTTTCCTGTCGGCTCATTTTTTCAGTGGACTGTGCTGTTCCGATTCGCATGAACGGTATACGAGTGGAGCGCACAAGCATAGAGTCGGATAATACACAGAGTCACATCACGTGAAAGTGAATCCTGAGCGGTGGACTAATTTTCGGCAGCCGAAATTTTGGTGCTTCTCTAATTATTGGCGACATCAGAAAGGGATATTATATAGAATGCTTTTTTGAACATTTTAGCAAATTAAAAATATTAAAAAATGATTTTTTACACGGCACCCCTGCTCTCGACAGACGGCATCCCGGTTGGGAAACACTGCTTTAGATCACAGCAATGCTAACAGTAACCAAGTGTGCATTGAATATCATACAGAGGGATTGACATATTGCCACAGCTGTTATGAAGCACCTTTTTTCATGTCCAAGTACCATTATTTGGCCAAAGTTTGAGCTTAACAGTCACATCCTCTTCCTGTATCTCCCTCCATATGTAGATTCAACTTGATAGGAGCTCCATTCAGACAGATGCACACTTAAAAATCGTACGCACCCTCGTTGCCGATCTCAGCTGGATAATAAGCCCATGATTAGTCATCAAGAGAGGGATGAGACCATAATTGAATATGTATGACCGGTAGTGCCTTATGTAAACAGATAAATGAGAGCCTGCCCTCATGAATATTCATGCCGCTTAGTTCATCTGGCCCTGTGATGAGGATATTAACATGGCTGTTCCACCTGTGTGTATGTGTCCAGACATGACACTGGCCCAGTGTTTGTGTTAGTCCAGAGGCTGAGCAAGAGAAGTCCCCGAAGAAGTATTTGGTTAATACTAGACTTCTCATATCCTGTCTCGCTCTGGTGTGGCATGTGCGTTGGAATCATCTTTAATTATTTGCTTTAAAGGGGGTTAGACTTTCCATCAGTGCAGATGAGTGGCACGGACTGAAGGCTGGTTTTGTGTGGGCATTCGAGGTCCCGGCATGGGTCGTCGTCTTTTTAGTTTTAATGACGTGTAGTGACAGAACTAGATTAAATGCGCAGTTCGCGGAGTTCACGTTAGAAAATCATGGTCACGAAATGAAAAGAACAAAGTATTGCATTGAGCCGAGTGTAAAAAGATAATGGTGTCATCTGTATTTTGGGCTTTTGAAAAAGCAACGATTTTCTGCCTCACCTTGTCCTCGTTTTTTTTGGGGAGATTTCTTTGTTTTATATGGAGACAGTAGGGAGCCCTGGTTGCCGTGCCCATAACCATTTAAGTTATGGATAATCAAAGAAAGTGTAATAAAAAAGACATATGGAAAGCGTATGAAAAAACCATTAAGGAAAATTTAGGTCCTTTGGGGTGTTTCATATAAAATCAAATCAGAGGCCTTTGCAAAGATCAAGCGATGCATATGAACGTCGGACCGGAGGGCTGTTAAATCTGACGATGGATGGGGGCTAGACGAATATTTGAGAAAGCACAGATTATTTTCCATTTAATTCCTGTGAGTGTCTGAGATTTGTTGAAACAAATGTATATGTGCCATTTCATGCGCTTGCATCTGGGCTTTGCATATCAAAACACTCCCTCACCGCAGCTTTATGCTTATTACTGCATGGCATTTGATAGCAAAACAAATCATTCTTCCCCCTGACTATTACCATTCAAAGCTGTAGGTATAATGTGTTTTCTTTGCTTTAATTAGTTGGCGGTTATGCTGATCCAGAGCTTGTTTTCTCTTCTAGGTTGTCATTGACCTTAAAATACCCCCAGTGTCTTGTTGAGGCCTTAGTGATCTGAAAAGCATAACACAATGTGGCCTTCCCCGCTGCAGCGCGCTGATAATGTTACAGCTGGGCCAAAGCGGCCCATATAGGCTTTCAAATGGCGTAAGTGGCAATAACCACAGACTCTTTTAATGTTTCTCTTCATTAGCACTGCTCACAGATATTTTTTCGGTCTCTTGCCCTTTTCATCTGAGAGAGAAACAATTTTTGGCTCCCTTATAATATGCCATTAAATTAATGATTTTTTTTAATGAGTCAAAAAAAGGATTAATCATTTTACTACGTGCGTCATTTTGTCTGGTGATTGTAGGAAGCAGACAGAGCGACATGACTGCCAGATTCGTCGAAATTAACTTTGAAAATTGAATCGGGAGTTTGCGTGGCATTCCGTTTATTTGATAATGGAATATTGTGGCCCTAATTTCAGCTCATTCTAATTACATCTGACAGTTGTTTGTTTGGAGTGAAATCCAATTAAAGTGTACACTTTTCAAGCAGACTACTCCAGTTCCTTCTTAAAGAAATAATGACCCCATGATGGCTCTGAAAATAAATGTTTTTTTTGTGGGCATACAAGGGTAAACTCGCAACAGCTGTCAGAACAGAGTTTGTTTAAAAAGCAAATGCCTTTGGTCTAAAGTTCATTTGGAGAGCTCTCTAATTAAATATAGGCTCAAACCTTAAGTTAATTAGTAATTCTCTGGCTCCAGAAATTAGGCAGATCTGGAGCATGATCTCTCGTGCTGCCATATAAAGGCATTAAGGCCTGCACGGGAGAACTTAGTTAGCAGTAATTCATGCTTTAATAGATTGTTTGACATGTTTTGTGAAATTCCTGCGTGAAGAGCGCTCGGGTTAGCGCATAGCTAGCGGTGCTGGAATGCATGCAGGGATACCTGACCTGTGATTATGTTTATAATACTAGATAATTACAGGACCGGCAGGCTGGATGCTCTGTCTTTACTGAGCAGCTTGAACTTTAAACTTTTATTGTTTCTTGGGGAAAATGACAGCACGGAAAGGTCAAAATCTGTGGACAAAAAACGGGCTCTCGTTCCAAATCGGGCAATGCTACGCTCCAGACACATGGTAGCGATGTCAAAAAATCATCAGTGTAATTTAAAGTAGTTAACGGGGGGGAGAAACGATCCGTAGAAATATAACACCTGTCTGACAGGCTTAACAGGGTATATTTTTAGATGGCTTGTTAAACGGTGAATTCACCCCCTCCCATGTGTTTTTAAAGGTTGATGAAACTACTGTGCCTGTTTCACTTTTTGTGTGTGTGTCCGGGTGTGTGTGTGTGTGTGTGTGGGTCCTCCACCTCTGCCTTTGCTATGTAAGCCATATTTGTTAGGGATGCTCAGTTATGGCAAAAATCATGATCACGATTATTTTGGTCAGCATTGTAATCACGATTATTTAACACGATTACGAGGGGGCCATATGACCAAAACTTTAAATGAAAGATTTATTTAAAGATAGTGATTTATATCAAATATATATTTTCAGTAAATAAGGTTGCTATGACATCTACGTTGTAGAGACCAGCGGAATTTCAAACAAATAAACAAAAAGTCCTCAATTATTGAAAATAATAAACTGTCAGTAATAAAAAAGCAAAGGACAAATGCAATAGAATAAAAAGATACAAATTAAACAAACTGTGCTTTAAGGTTTTTTTATGCAACTCTCTCGCAGTTAACAGCCTACTACAGAAATTAATAATCAAATGTAAAATAAAACAGCATAGTCTTCACTGTAAGAATTAAACTTTTTTGTTTCTTATTAAAGTTACAAAAGTCCTTCACTCAAGAGCAGTGTGTGATTTTGAATTTGTCTTTTGTTGTTTGATTAATATTAAGCACACAGTCGCAGCAGGTAAATAGCCCACTGCCACTTTAAGAGCCACACAATTTTCCGTTACACGCGTATTTTAATTCTCAACTCTTTACGTTCATTTATTACTTGACCGACGAAGGTATACATAAATAATCACTAAGCGCCGCATTTTTGCGTGTATTTGACCGTTTAGGCGCACACCTTGAGCTAAAAGATGACTTTACATGTCCGTGTTCTGTTCCGTCTCTAAGCGCATATATCTTCCTGAGGAGCAGCACAAGTTCTCTTTCATGCTTTTAAAAACATGAATAAATCTAATCAACTTGAATAAATCAAGCACATCCCGTTTTGCAAAAGTTACGTTACATGATTTTACTGATTTGCACGTGAAATTGGGCTTTTATGGAGGAACGAATGCGCAGTGCTGGAAAAGGGGCCGGAATGGGCCACAATAACCGTTTTATCTCGATTACTGTATTTTCATAATCGTTGGAGGCCGAAATCGAAACTGTTTTTCGATTAATTGCACAGCCCTAATATTTGTAGGCTTTATTTGCAAGCAACAAACACAAAGTATGTGTTTGATTTGTTTGAAGCAAGATTATGTGAGCGTCACTCATTCTGACAACTTCGATTGCAGGCTTGACCTTTTTTAATTGTGCTTTATTTTTTTTTATGTACTGGAAGGGGCAGTGCTTTCAAACAGATGTGCGTAAAACTACGATTTATGTAACTGGTAAGCGCTTTCATATTGTATGTATTGTACTCCACAAGAACATGTTTGACCAGTAGATTAATATTTATTTAGCACAGGGAAATCAAGGGATTAGTCAGTCATCATTTTAACTCTAATCCTGCTTGGCAAAAACTAGACAAAGAGGGTGATTACTGAACACGGACTGGCAAAGCTACAATTAGATTCTCTGCTTTTGTTGTCAAGAACGGGAAAAAAACACACACACAACACATACACAAAGGGTTTTTTTTATCCCCGTGAAGAGATATAAAAAAAAAGCAGAAAGCAAACATATTCATCACTCGTACTTGTGCGGACAGCAGAAAGATCACGAGATGAATTCACGTCAAGCCAGTGAATCAGAGAAAACGACTCTAATTTTAGTCAGTGCCTCCTCTGAGAAATGTGTGTTTCTAGTGAGTCGGTGCGTGTTTAGTCATATTCTATGTCAGTGCCTGTACATGTTTGTCTCATTACTATAAAGAGGAAACAGCATATCTGCTTTACTAATTAAGCCGTAAGACTCACCAGGGGCAACGCATTGATTTGCATCTGGCTTATTTCTCTTAGCAAAAAACACACGGCAAATACTGTATGCCTGATGGGTCTCAGGTGGGCAAACGTGTGTGGTTGTCTCTACGACGCTCTCCAAGTTAACTGTCGAAGTTAACTTTGCAAAGCTGAAGCGAGAGAGAGAGAGAGAGAGAGAGGTGGGGTTAAAGAGATGATCTGCTGTGTCACGTGGACACGGGCACAAGAGAAGATGTGAAACCAGATGTGGGGTGAAAAAAAGGCTAAAGAGGAAGACTAGTGGGGAACCTGCCAGCATACGTTCCCCTTTCCCCTCCTTCTCTTTTTCTCAGTTGAAAAAGAATGTTAATGATTTTTTTCACCCCCCTGCGTTCCTCCAGAGACACAGCCTCATTGTTTGTCGTGAGGACCTTTTCTTTCAAACTTAATTACCTTCTCCCCTTTTTTCGGTGACTTGGACTGAAAGTTTGCACTGTGTCGGGAGAGGTCGTCACACATTCTTTTTACGCTCCTTTTCATTAATCCGGGGTGTGCAGGCATTTTCTCTCCGTGTCGGGATGGTAGGGGAGGGTAATGGAAGAGCCTCGGAATGATCCGCAGGAAGCTTAAAGTCGGTTAATGCAGTATAATAGTCTGGACATAGACTGGCCTTTGTTTGTGCGGTTCATTTCGAATCAGGCGTAATTAACTCCAGAGTGTTTCCAGATTGCCAGCGCTGCTTTGAATTGAGAAAAGACATTAGCTATGTAGATTATGTTTCCCTTTGATACCAGCCTCTCCTGTTAAAAGTTTTCGAATGGGAGAGGGAGTCGTATAAACCCAGGCACTCTTTTTTTGCCTCTCATTTAAAGGGTCTATTTGAAGTAATTTTGTATGTAAAACTCATGTCACGTGATACGTTTCTTTTCTTTCGTTTTTAGTATTATAAGATTTTAAAGATTAAAAAACTGGAACTTTTTTCATACTTAACTTGTTTTGTGCTTCAGATTATTTGACTCTTTTGTTAAACGCCAGCCACAGAAAGGTAATTTGTACAACAGCTATATAGATGTCTTTTGCTGATGTGGATTTGCCACACCCAACAGTAATGATATGTTGCGTATTGAAAATGAGGCCCTTAAATGTGGTTATGGCACAGGGGAGATATCCTGCTTCTACTGTTACACCTCTGGGCATCGACGGGGTCGGGAAAAGCCTTTGTGAAAAAAGGGTCATGCAAAACCACTTTTTTTTTGCCCCCACTCTTTTTCTCTCTCCTCTTTGCAATTCTCTTTCTTTTTTGGACTTAAACAAGAAAGAATTAAGCCTCCCGGTGTCCTTGGAGGCCAGAGAAGCTCTTGATGTTTGGATAATACCACTTTGATGGATTTTTCATCAGTTCTTCTTTCTGCATGGCAACAAATAAACAAGTATAATTAGACTTGTGAAGGCCCATTCATGCCTTTGTTAGGATTAGATATATGTGCAGTTTGCATGCTGTGACTCTCCTTTGTCTTTCCCTAACTCACTATGACATTTTGATAGAGGATTTGGTGTTGAGAAAAGCCCCAGGGGTGACCTTTCCTAAATCGGATATAATTCGGAGGCGTTTTACCTATTTTTCCTGCTTTTTTCTTTCGCACTCATATTGCAGTTCCACTTCAGTAACGCGTGACACATATTTGCACGCTAACGTTTAACATTTGTCTATGTCTCAAAAAAAAAGGACGACCTGAAAAACTATTTAGGGAAGAAAGGGTGAGTGAAATCCTTTTTCTTTGGAGGCGGGTTGGTTGGATCAGGGGGAGTCTTAGCACTCGGGTAAACCTAGCATTCCTACTCCATTATTCCTGTCTCTTGATCAGATCACATTCTTTTTAATCACTTCACAGGCAGCGTCTCCACAGAAAACCGAGAGAGAAGCCGAGACAATCTTAATTAAAAAACAGAGGTAGAAACACTGTTTGCCATCTTTTTCTTCTAATGGGAACGGGAGCCATTTCCATGCAATGAGATCTGTCCTCATTGTTTTGAGAGAGTGTTCTTTCAGTTCCAAGAAAAAGAGCTTAGTTTTTTTTTTCTTTTTTCTTTTTGTAGCCTTTGCTTTTTAGACCGAATAGAAGGAGGGAATATAAGACAAGAGAGAAAAGCTGTTTCACAGTTAAGTTACAACACATTGGAGGAATTGTAGAATGGTGTATAGAAAAAAGTGTTAACAGAGGAAAAATGCAGTCAAAAAGAACAGAGCCCCTTTTAAAAGCAAAGTACATACTTAAGACTAGTTTCTGTCTTTTGGGTGGAAAAGAGAGTATGTTAACAATTGAGATTGACTTTTCTGTAGCTGGTTTGAAGAAAGACGCCTGCATGTGATTTTTTCGAAGTCCTTCTTGTCAGGCATCTTGAGCACTTGAGGATGTCTGGATAATATGCAGTGACTTGCTGTAGCAAACAGTGATTTATATATTTATTTTTGTGAGAAGAAATTGATGGGCACACTAAGTTACCAGGCTGATTGTCAATTAAATGTCTTCTGATGCGAAATATCAATATGAAAGCTAGAGGTGCTCTCAGCATCCCCGGATACTTGCCTCCTATCAAAACAAGCGTAGCTCTGAGCTGTTTAGCTCTTTTGTGCCTTGCTTTATAATTCATAGGCATGTAATGATTCACATGCATAGCCAAGAATGTAGAGACACAGGCAAATCCAGAGGAGGCATCTCTCTCAGCACTTCAAGTGTCAAGAAATGCATAATTCATCTCAAACTGTGCGTTTTATGTCCGGACCCGCATTAACTGATGTTGTGTTAAGGATCCGAAGGAAAGCAACAAACACGCACAGTTGCTCACAAAATCTCTGCATAAATTCTATTTTTCTGCTACCTGAAAGAAAGAAAAAAGAATGAGGAAGCCGGTTGTATAATTACAGCTTCCATATTGTATTTGATACTTTTTAAAGGCTGAATTCAAACAGAAACAAATCACAGGCAGCCGCTGACAAGGTAGACACGTGAGGGAGAGTGTGTGTTTTGTGAAGATTGCTTGTTTTATGATGTGCAGTGGGTTTTGTGTTAATGTCGCTGGAATGTTGTGTGCGCCTCACACACTCAACCAGCGCCCACAGGCCCTGGAGGCACAGCTGCTGGCTCTGTGATCTTACACCAGGAGATGCAGAAATTATCACAGGAGAATACTGTAATCTAGCTCTCGCTTCTCTGCCAAACGTGTGTTTTTGGAGACGTACATTACTCTTCGCTTGCATAAATGACCCCCCGCCCCACTTCGCCACTGCACACATACACACCTTTTTCTTTTCTTGTGTGAAGCTAATTCTAATAGGTGCTAATTTTGCACTAAATGCTGTGCAGTTTTGCTCTCAGGGCATTTGAGAGCAATCTCAAGTCTTTATTTTCACAGCAGTGCATTGTGCAGATCACCCCCACCAATTATTTATTATACAATTTAATTTTCATTTCATTAATGTGATTGGCTAGCTTATCTTCATTTTCTAGCAGAAGTATCCTTATTCTTTATTTCTGTGTGTTTCCTCGTGTTAGCTGTTGAGATTATACTTGATTTGAATAGTAAAATGTATAATTTCTGTGCATAATATTCATATGATATCCCAAACGTATTAAGCCAGAGCTTCATTTAAATTAATCCCCAATGAATCTGCAAAAAAAGTGATTTGAACATAGCTAGGTGGAGAGGGCATGTCTGTAATTGTTGTTTAATTTTGCATCGTCTTTAGCCTCGTTTTCATTTGGAAAAAAAAGTGCTTTTCCAAATTGCATTGTGTTCAATAAGTTATTATCAGATTTCCTGTATTCTTGAGAATAATGAGAAAATAAAGCCTGGCGCAGCAGACAGGGCTGCTGTTTTAAAATTCTGGGTCTGTCTTGAGTGTATTTCATTTTAATTGAAAGCACAGCAGTTGCAAGCCCGTCATTGTTGGCCTTCACTACAAATCTCTACCTCTTCTGCACACACTGATATCACCCTGAAAATTTGGAGCAGCTGGGTTTCTGTTTGCTCGCCGGGCCTCATTCGCCGAGTCTGGGCATGGTAGGCATATACGCTTTGGATCCAACTCTATTTCAGCGTCCAAGCTTAGCCCCAGTCTTTGAATTTGCATTGCCAGCCTAAACACAGAATATTGCTTTGTCCCAAAAACAAAAAAAAGAATATATATATTCATATATATACGTGGGTCGGAAAGTATTCAGACCCCCTTAACATTTTTCACTCTTTGTTATATTGCAAGCCATTTGCTAAAAATCATTTAAGTTAATTTTTTTCCCTCCTTAATTGACACACAGCACCCCCATATTGACAGAAAAACACAGAATTTTGACATTTTGCAGATTTATTAAAAAGAAAAACTGAAATATCACATTTTCCTAAGTATGCAGACCCTTTGCTGTGACACTCATATATATTTAACTCAGGTGCTGTCCATTTCTTCTTATCATCCTTGAGATGGTTCTACACCTTCATTGAGTCCAGCTGTGTTTGATTATACTGATTGGACTTGATTAGGAAAGCCTCACACCTGTCTATATAAGACCTTACATTTCACAGTGCATGTCAGAGCAAATGAGATTTATGAGGTCAAAGGAACTGCCTGAAGGGCTCAGAGATAGAATTGTGGCAAGGCACAGATCTGGGCAAGGTTTACAAAAAAATTTCTGCTGCACTTGAGGTTCCTAAGAGCACAGTGGCCTCTATAATCCTTAAATGGAAGACTTTGGGACGACCAGAACCCTTCCTAGAGCTGGCCGTCCGGCCAAACTGATCTATCGGGGGAGAAGAGCCTTGGTGATAGAGGTAAAGAAGAACCCAAAGATCACTGTTGCTGAGCTCCAGAGATGTAGTCGGGAGATGGGAGAAAGTTGTAGAAGTCAACCATCACTGCAGCCCTCCACCAGTCGGGGCTTTATGGCAGAGTGGCCCGACGGAAGCCTCTCCTCAGTGCAAGACACATGAAAGCCCGCATGGAGTTGTGAGATGGTGAGAAATAAGATTCTCTGGTCTGATGAGACCAAGATGGAACTTTTTGGTCTTAATTCTAAGCGGTATGTGTGGAAACCAGGCACTGCTCATCACCTGTCAATACAGTCCCAACAGTGAAGCATGTGGTGGCAGCATCATGCTGTGGGGGTGTTTTCAGCTGCAGGGACAGGCGACTGGTTGCAATCGAGGGAAAGATAATGCGGCCAAGTACAGGGATATCCTGGATGAAAACCTTCTCCAGAGTGCTCAGGACCTCAGACTGGGCCGAAGGTTTACCTTCCAACAAGACAATGACCCTAAGCACACAGCTAAAATAACGAAGGAGTGGCTTCACAACAACTCTGTGACTGTTCTTGAATGGCCCAGCCGAGCCCTGACTTAAACCCAATTGATCAGCTCTGGAGAGACTAAAAATGGCTGTCCACCAACGTTTCCCATCCAACCTGACAGAACTGGAGAGGATCTGGCAAGGAGGAATGCAGAGGATCCCCAAATCCAGGTGTGAAAAATTTGTTGCATCTTTCCCAAAAGACTCATGGCTGTATTAGATCAAAAGGGTGCTTCTACTAAATACTGAGCAAAGGGTCTGAATACTTAGGACCATGTGATATTTCAGTTTTTCTTTTTTAATAAATCTGCAAAAATGTCAACAATTCTGTGTTTTTCTGTCAATATGGGGTGCTGTGTGTACATTATTGAGGGAAAAAAATTAACTTAAATTATTTTCGCAAATGGCTGCAATATAACAAGAGTGAAAAATTTAAGGGGGTCTGAATACTCTCCGTACCCACTATATATATATATATATCTATATTGAAGTGTTTTTCATCAGCAAGGTGCACATATGATTTGTGAAAGCCAGGAGAGACACTGATTGAGGCAGTGACGGTTTGGAGATGGGCAGCCATCCAGGATAGATAACATCTCCATGGTTTTTCAAATGGTGTGCTTTATGTGCTTGGGTTTTTGTGAGCTGCCAAGGATGAAAAATGAAAAACAAAAAAAGTGAAAAGAAATTGCGAGATGGCCCTCCCGGGGTGACTGGACTGGGTGTGCTAAATATTAATTTGAGTTTGAGGTGATTGTCAGAGAGGCCAAAGCGTGGGTTAGAATTTGGATGGCTGCTTAATCAGGGCTTGTTAGATACCTACTGGGGCATCTCTCAGAGGGAAGATTTGGAGTAAACTGATTTACTGAGTAACATAGGAACCAAAGAGATACCGCCTCTCTCTGCCAAAGTTGTAATGATTTGAATGTGGTGGTCCATCCCCCTTTTCTTTGCTTATTGTAATTATGTTGCAATGATAAAGGGGCTCTCAGAAACTTTTGTGTGGTAGTGGTTTGATTTTAAGGGGAGTGCTGCACATACTTAAACCTCTTTTAACAATTAAAAACTCGTTAACCTCTGCTAAAATCAATGGAGTGTCTGTCTGTACATTTAAAAATTATACAGGTTTTTTTCTAGGTAGACCTCCGCTGCTCATTTTTGAGGTAATTCACGAGTAATTTCAGTGCAGGAATGCTCTCTATATCATCAAGGACAGCACATGCTGAAGATCAGGTGCGCCATCATTATGCACGTTCTAATATGTCTTTGCTCTCTTTTGTTTTTTTTATTTACGCAGGTCCCTGACAGGCTGGATGAAATGAGATCCCCATGTAGCGATTACCATGGAAACTTGTGATTCCCCTTCTCTCTCAAGGCAGGAAAATGGGCAGCAGATATCAAAGCTACGTGAGACGACACATCTTGATAATGAGGTGCCAGAGAAAGTCCCTGGGATGGAGCCTGACAAAGAAAACAGCCCTGCGGATGACAACCTGAGGACGGAGGAGAGCCGTCGAGAGATCGCATCGGCATTGAGCGCGGAGAATGCGATAGGTGCAGCCACTAAAGAGATCCCCTGCAACGAATGTGCCACTTCCTTCTTGAGTTTACAAAAATACATGGAGCACCACTGCCCGAATGCTCGCCTTCCTCTTCTGAAGGACGAGAATGAGAGCGAGGTCAGCGACCTTGAGGACAGCGATGTAGAGAACCTGACAGGAGAGATAGTTTACCAGCCAGATGGCTCAGCTTTTATTCTTGAGGACTCCAAAGAAGGTGGCCAGAATGCCCAGTCAGGGGTTAAAAGCCTCTTCTCTCCAGCACTGTTTTCAAACTCCCAAACTGGTGCTGGGGACAAGACTGAGCAGTCGGCCACAGCCCCCATGTCCTTTTATCCACAAGTGATCAATACCTTTCACATCGCTTCATCCCTCGGGAAACCATTTATGGCCGATCAGGCTTTCCCAAATACCTCAGCATTAGCAGGAGATGGTCCTGTGTTGCACACTTTCCGTGTCTACGATCTCCGACACAAGAGTGATAAAGACTATCTTACCATTGATGGCGCAGCCAAAAACTCCTGTGTGTCCAAAGATGTTCCAAACAATGTGGACTTGTCTAAATTTGATGGTTGCATTAGTGATGGGAAAAGGAAACCTATTCTGATGTGTTTCTTGTGCAAGTTGTCTTTTGGTTATAGTAGGTCATTTGTAACCCATGCTGTGCATGATCATCGGATGACCCTCAGTGAGCAGGAGCAAAAGCTCCTTAGTAATAAATATGTCTCTGCCATTATACAGGGCATTGGTAAAGACAAAGAACCTCTTATAAGCTTTCTGGAACCAAAAAAAAACAATTCTGTGTTACCACACTTTTCTACTGCAAACTTCATGGGCCCTGATCCAGGCATTCACAGCCTGTGGAACACCTTTCACATGGAAAACGGTGATTCCCTGCAGGCTGGTTTCGCCTTCCTGAAAGGAAGTGCCAGTTTGGCATCTTCTGCAGACCAGTCGCCCAGGAGTGCCCAGATGCCAAAGGCTGAACTGAACCTTGGGGTTGTGGCCACCTCGGCGCTCAAGTACCCTGTCGGCTCCATGTCTCTCCAGCGCTCGTCACCAGGGGCTGGGTGCAGGGATCAGGAAAGCAACTGTGAACGGCAGAAGGACATTAGCACTTTGCATGCGAATGGTGAGGTCCCCATCAAAAGCGAGCCCAGAGATGGGGCCGATGCTGTGGAGGACGAAGACATATTTTTGAACGAGCTCGACGACGATGGTGTTTGTGAACTTGGGGAAGGTACCAGTAGCAAAGATTTCCCTTTCTTAAACCAAAGCATTTCTCCTTTATCGTCCAGTGTGCTAAAATTTACTGAAAGGGGTACTACTTCCTCTGTGACTGTTGCCAATGACCTAGAGAAGACAAAGCAAGCTGCTGCCAGCTTGGACTACAGCAATGACTCTATGAGTGGAGGCAGCAAAGACGGCTGCGACTCCAATGGCGGCGGGGATGGCAGTCCGCCATCTCTTCCTCTTGACATGACACGACGAGATGACGAAAGCCCAGGCCCACTGCACCAGCATGCTGCCACGCCCAACACCCCTGGCACCCCTGGCCCAGGAGAGTGCTCTCCTGGAAGTGGAATCGAATGCCCCAAGTGTGACACTGTCTTAGGTTCTTCTCGTTCACTTGGTGGTCATATGACCATGATGCACTCACGGAACTCCTGTAAGACGCTCAAATGCCCCAAATGCAATTGGCACTACAAGTACCAGCAGACCCTGGATGCTCACATGAAGGAGAAGCACCCAGAGTCTGGAGACTCTTGTGTCTATTGCTGCACGGGCCAGCCTCACCCTCGACTTGCCCGGGGTGAGAGCTACACGTGCGGCTACAAACCTTTCCGCTGTGAGGTGTGCAATTACTCCACAACCACCAAAGGCAACCTTAGCATACACATGCAGTCGGATAAGCACCTCAACAATGTGCAGACGCTGCAGAATGGAGGAACGGAAGCCATCTACAACCACACTGCTCCTGTGTCGAATGCCAGTCTGAGCGGGTGTGGCACACCTTCACCCTCCAAGTCCAAACAGAAACCCATGTGGCGATGCGAGGTCTGCGACTATGAGACCAATGTGGCTCGCAATTTGCGCATTCACATGACAAGTGAGAAACACATGCACAACATGATGCTTCTTCAGCAGAACATGAAGCAGATCCAGCACAACTTGCATCTGGGCTTGGCGCCGGCCGAGGCGGAGCTCTACCAGTACTACCTGGCCCAGAACATTGGGCTTACCGGTATGAAACTGGAGAACCCTTCAGACCCACAGATGATGATCAACCCCTTCCAGCTTGACCCTAGTACTGCCGCAGTTCTGGCTCCCGGTCACAGTGAGTAGTTTTCCCTTGGATATGCTTGTCACTCACTTTCTTTTGTTCTCTTCCTCCTTCACTGACTCTGGTCTTATTACTCCTGTCATTATTGTTTTGTGCTCTCGACCTGTTTTGTGATTTGAGCTGCTATGTGAGAATCTGTTTCCTAATTTTCTTAAGTTTAGACCTTTTCTCCACCCAGAAAAACCTCATCTTAACATGGATTGTAGTGAGCAGATTGCCTACACACAACAGCAGCAGTTTTATTCTTTCACTTTGTCAATCAAGACCAAACACAGCCTTTATGCATCTGTTTCTGAAAGCCGACACCCTTATGCATTCATCTCATGGATCTTTACCTCAATACATAGTATAGACTGGCACATATACATTAGCCTGTCAAGAAATATTGTTTCCACAAAAAACTGTCTTTCATCCAGCAACTCAGAAACTCTTGTCTAACAAAATGCTATATTTGTACCTTGTCTTGATCTTGTGTAATTATTAAATTCAAAGCTTTTTGTTCCAGGGGGTTGAGGGTATGAAAAATGATCTAGTTTGCGTCTAAAAGTGCATAGATCAAAGGACTAAATTACAATTAGATGTAAGATGATCTGTTTTTTTAGCATTTTAATTTTTAGAACTACTGTTGAGGCAGGCTCATTTTATATTGATCAGTTTTGTGTCTTAAAAGAGAGAAGAAGAAAAAAATACATGCTTGAGTACAAACTCAGGAATGCCCTGGTAGGAGTAATTAAAGCTATCTGATGAGGGAGTTTAGAACTTGAAAGGGATGATTGTAATTGATCCTGATTCAATCCTATTATAGCTTTTTATAGTTAAGGCTTTATAAAAGCCATACTCCTTACTGGGGCTATTTTTTTATTATCAAATCCTTTTGTATGGGTGCCCTACACCAGTCTCTTAGCTCTTTTTAAATTTCATTTAATAAAAAAAAAACTTTTCTCCTTTTATACTCCCTGTGCTCTCCCTCTCTCTCTCTCTCTCTCTCTCTCTCTCTCTCTCTCCCCCTCTCTCCCTGCAGTAAATGATGATCGCCCTGCAGAGCTGCATCTTGCGAGTGGTCAGCTAATGGGTGATGACCTGTCCGTCCTCTCTGCTGGGGAGCTGTCACCTTGCATCAATGACCCGCTGCTGAAGCTCTTCCAGTGCGCTGTGTGCAACAAATTCAGCTCTGACAGCCTGGAGGCCCTCAGCGGGCACGTGGCGGCGGAGCGATCGCTTCCGGAAGAGGAGTGGAGGGCCGTGATGGGAGACATCTACCAGTGCAAGCTGTGCAACTACAACACGCAGCTCAAGGCCAATTTCCAGCTCCACTGCAAGACCGACAAGCACATGCAGAAGTATCAGCTGGTGGCCCACATCAAGGAAGGTGGCAAAGCTAACCAGTGGCGTCTCAAGTGCATTGCCATCGGCAACCCCGTGCACCTGAAGTGTAACGCCTGTGACTACTACAGCAACAGTGTGGAGAAGCTGAGACTGCATGCGACCAACCAGAGGCATGAAGCAACGCTGAAGGTCTACAAGGTCAGTTATGCTTTACTTTGTGTTGAACTGTGTCATGTTCTGTGTGTTCTTGGTGTTATTGCATTATATCTATTTTATCACTGTATTTGAAAGAGGCAGATAATTCAGTGGCCATGATCAGGAGAACACAAACAGTGAAGATTTGTTTTCTAGCACCTTTTTTTTTTTTTTTTATGATGTCAGATGTCATTAGTCCAGCTGTAAATTTGATTTGGCCTTCCATGCTCGCCCTTTTCCCAGTTTCCTCTGCTCACTTTCCTGTAAAGGCAGGAATATGCCAGTCTGCCTGTTTACACGATGCCTTTCAGAAATCAAACCTAATTGAATTTATGCCAGAAATATCAATATTTTTAACAGTTGGCCACTGTTGTAGTGCCTCACCGAATTTTCACCTCTGAGGTAAGCTGCCCCATCAGCTAGTATACAACAAACATCATGTGAACAGCTGACAAATTTTTAATGTGTGACCATGTGGCTATCAACATGCAGGCAAAAGAAAGGGAAAACAATTTGATTATTTTTAGATTGCCTTGTGTTTTACTATTTTTTTTAAACATTCAAATTACATTTTGAAGATTCATATTTTACTGTTTTGCTGAAGGCCTAAGGCAGATAACTGATCCACAGCAGTGGGGGTTGAAAAGAGACCACTGCAGCCTCATCCTGTTCTTAAGTGCATTTGGGTGTTGACTTACTGGACTTGTGTGATTGCCTGAAACAATAATACTAACATCCTGAAATCATAGACCAGCATCACATCCCAGACACATTAGTGGACTCCTCTGGATAAACTGTATTAACTTAATGAGGATCTATTGACCAGCATTAGTTACTTTTGACTTGTGTGTGTGCTCGTAAGCCGGACTCAGCTGTATATTTAGAAAAGTGAATTTAGCAGCTGACAATGACTAGACTGCAAACAAAATTGGCAGTCTTGTAATGATAGCAATAACGCAAACAATTCATTACTTTGACCCAATTACAAATATAGTCATTCAAAAAGGGAATTTTATAGGAAAATACAACTACTTTCACTTTGAGAACCTCCTGAAACAAAAAAGTTAAGTCAGAACCAAATGCTGAAAAAGGCCTTCTGAGAATAAGAAATGGTCAGTGTCTACTACTTTTTTTTTTATAAATTTTTTTAAAGGAGTCCTATTATGCTTTTTCACTTTTTCATCTTTAGTTAGTCTGTAATGTTGCTGTTTGAACATAAAAAAGATCCTCAAAGTCCACTTCAAAAGGAGATATTTTATTTAACAGAAATCACTTTTCAAAAACTACAACGAACGACTCGTTTGGACTACAACGCATATTTTCCGGGATTTGTGATTTCACAAATATCGACAAATGGGACGAGACCTGGTTGAGCTGCACTAGAGAAGGCAACGAGTGCTATGTCGGAGACACGCTAGCTTTCCCAAGGCAGACGAACTTAGAGTGGTTACAATCATCCGGGTTTAAATCGCGCTCAAATTGATTTGATATTGACGCAATATTTACACTGAAGCTCGCAGGTGGCTATGGTAAGGGGCATGACATTTCCCGACCAGGCACCGAGTGCTGCCAATCACAGCACACACTGGCCCAGCTAACCAATCACAGCACATTTAGTATTTCAGAAGGCGGGCTTTCATTTGATACAGGAACTATTCGAGCCGTTCATGCCAGACTGGGGAGAGAGGTGTTGTAATAATGTAAAATATGTGAAAAATAATGTGTTTTTCGAACAACCTAGCATGAGAGCCTGTTCTAGTACACCCCCAAAACAAAAACAAGACTTTGTAAAAGAGCATAATAGGACCCCTTTAAGAAGTGGGACTTTGAACTGCTTCGTGTTATTAATGTATTCAAGACAGTGTTAGAAATACAGAGCAAGAAACTAAACAACAAAGAGCAAAACTTCCAATGGGTGAAGTCAGCATGAGGCAAATAAAGGGCTGAAAGGATTGCATGTGGTATTTGGAGGCCTGGCATTAAAGACGCAGTCCATGGGAATGTTTTGAAATCCTTAGCAGTTTAGAAAGGGGTGGGGGGTCAGGGGGCTTGGCTAATTCTCTAAGCAAATAAAAAGGCTCCATGGCAACAGAGAGCATTTCGGATCACATCGAAAGACAAATAGATTGGAGATTAGAGGAAGAGAAAGGCCTAGCTTAGCTATGATCTTAGTAAGTGTTGCAGTAGATTTGTTTCTTAACGTGATCGTGTTGTTGGGTCACTGCCTGATTATTGACATGATTGTTTGCGTTTGTCCTGAAATGTTTAATTAGAGTTTACCTTATTTTTTTGCAACTGAAGGGCATCTTTTACATTTACACTTTCTTTTTTAGAACAGCAGGTGGCTATATAGAGCATGTAGGATTAAAATGGTCCTGATATTTCAAGTTTAATCTTAAACCAGAATGACAATTGTGTTTTTCCTTTTGAAGCTCGAAAGTGAGTGATCTAGTCAAACAGAGAGACATATAATCTAATGGAATCTGTAATTTGTATGGTTTTAATTAGAAGTACTTGTTGAGGTAAAAAAAACAAAAAAAAACATTAGCACTCAAATGGATGTCCACCCATTTGAATTTTATTGGCTCTCACTTTAAGAAGTGTCCGAACAGGTGATGGGGCTGAATTTTGATGGTGAGAGAAGGGTGTCCATTTGACACAGAGGGGGTGAGGGGGTTTTCTCTGGCTCTCTCATCTCCTCACGCCCCCACCTTTACCCGGGGAGAGGAAAATCTGTTCTACAGATGCAGCTTCTAATGCTTTTGGCAGGAACCGGGCCATTTTGCTCATGTATATTTGGTAGTAAATGTTGGGAAAAAAGAAAAAGAGGTTTCTTTATTTGACCAGAAAAACACCTCGTCTTTTATGTTCAGAGGTGAAAGGGTAGCGCGCTAAAGAACAAAGTATTGATGACCTTTCCATATGAGCCACGGAACACAAAGTATCTTTATAGCCCAAAATGATTGAGGATACAAACAAAAAGCATATTCAGTATTTGTATTGCAGCTTTGTACCTACAATTTTTTTTTTTTTTTGAGGAGTGGAGTTCAGATTTTCCAGACGTTGAAAAAGACCTCAATTACATTAGCAGTGCAATGTTTCTTTTTTTGTGAAAGACTTTGTCTTCTTATAGGTGGTTTTAAAGCTCCCAAGCCCACACCTAAAACTAATCTAAATCTAAAATCCACAACCTAAAACTTTTTTCACTATTATGAAGTAATTCGACTGTTTAAAAAAAAATACAATGCACATTCTTGACCTCTTAGTGTTTGGCGTTAGCTTACAGTAATGATATATTTTCGTTATACAATTATCGTTAATAACCACTCAAATAAACGCAGATGTAGTCGAGTGTAAATCTGTCAAGGCCATTCAAAGGCAGCATAATGCTTGATTAAGAAACAGAGAAATGTGTGTTGCTCCAAAGAGCTGATTTGCGCTGGGCACTTGGGTCATTTGATGCAAAGAATGTTCATGGTCAGTGTGTTGGAAGCGGGGGGAAAGCCAGATACCGACCCGCACCTGTTCACCAGGTGGTCCTCGCCATGCTCTTCTCTTATATATCTCCCACTTAGTCTCTTTTTCCCTCCTCCTCTCTGTCTATTCCCTTCTTTCTCTGTACTTCCTCTCTCCGGAGGCTTGTGTGCATCACATAAGGATGTCCAGCATGTATCCCCCAGTTGTGCGTCAGGAGCTATGACCTGCTTAATTACAGCAGCCACCCCCCTCCCAGAGCATCTATCATCAGTCAAGCAGAATTTTCTGTCTGTCTGGAGTCCAAGACTCCATTTCCATATTTGTATTTTCCTTCTACTCCTCTTTTTTGCCTCCTTGTCTCCTTTCTCCCCATTTTGAACCACAGGGGCCATGGCACACATAATGCGCCTCTCTTTGGCAGAGGCAGGCGAGGAGATGGAGCCGCAGCGACTGGCTTTCCGTGGCCCTGTCTCCAGGGAGAGGCAGATAGCCCATCTAATTATCCATGATACGGATGGCAACACCATTGGTCAGGGCAGAGAAACGAGAGGGGAAATTAAAAGAGAAGAGCAGAGAAAAGAGGGAGGAGGAGAGAATGTGAGAGTGAGGAGACTGGAATTTTAGTTTTATCAAAAGACTTTTCCCAACCCCTTTTTGCTTTTTTCCTTATTATTCTCATCCAGAAGGTCAGTATTTCCTCCTCATTTCCCCCTTTTTTTCTCTCTCTCTCTTTTGCTCCATCTTTCTAAACCAAGATGGCTGCCAGTTGATGGGCACATTATATTACAGCACATTCATTACTGAAGGTCAGCCTCACTCCTCATTTGAAAATCAAATGCCCCATATATATGCAGCTCAAATTATTGTCTGTCATTTCCCCTGATCTGATGGTAAAATGGACAGGAGATTGAGTTGAGGGTATTTGCATAAAAAGCCATTGTGCTATAGAAGAACAAGGAGAATCTGTTTTGCATGCACCTTCATATAGCATAATCATCATCATTGGTGTTGTCCCTTAGCACACATTGTATTTTATTTTGGGTATTTTTTTCCACATTTTATTAATAAATACAGGCTAGATTCAGATTCATGTGGAAGAGGGATCGACACGACAGAAAAATTTAAAATTCTGACATTTACTAGTGGGATGGTCATTCAAAAACCTGTATGGTCTGATTTGTCTTTTTTTTTTTTTGTCCATATAATTAAAGTCAATGGCTTGACTTGGACTTTATTTTATTGAAAATAACAAAAGAAAACACCTACAGGTTTGAAACGACATGAGGTAAAAAAAATGACACATTTTGGGTGAACTATTGCGTTAACCAACTGAAGTGCTTCAAAATATGTCAGTTTTGATAGATTTAATTTAACAGTATTTTTTGCATTTATTCTCATGTAATCTGCAAAGTTAGACACAATGCCCCCTAGAAAGCATCCAAACCTGGGTGGAGATGAGAGAGAATTCTTAAAATAAAAAGAAAAGTGGACGTTGCCCGGTCTCATTTGTTTGTCAATAGGGCCTTTCGCACCGCTTTATTTCCAGAACTAAATGTACAGTACTAAAGTACTGGGACGATTTTGTGCAAACTATTTCCCAGTACCATTTAAAGGGTTGCATTCGCACCGAGTGTGTGTACTAAGAAGTGACGTAAGCCGGTCGACAGCGTCGTCATTTGTGCGCGGCGTTCAACAACAAACAAATAAAAACAACGTTAACAACAGGAGGATGGAGGACGCTGTGATTGGAGCTGTGTTTTTGTTGTGTCTCACGGGTTTCACAATAATGGACATGGAAAGTCGACGTATATGTAAAGCGATTGAAAGAATGGAAAGGAGGACTAAGAATCTCCAACGACAACTGGCAGTGCTACAAGTGCCTTCACTTCAGCGTCCGTCCATCTATCGCTGTTCTCCATACTTGCGAAATAAGTTGACAATGTTTACAGTATGTTTACACTGCATTTTAAATCATGGCGGGTGAGGGTGTTTTCGTACGCGTTTGGCCAATCAATGTCTACTTACGTCACGATTAGTACCAGTTGTGCCGGTTAGACCCTGCTCCGGAGTAGGAGCTAATTTGGTTCTCGAAAAAGGCAGTCCGGTACTAAAATCGCACCCAGTTCCGGCAGTGCGAAAACGCCAAAAAGTGGGTAGTTCCACAATTAGTTCTGGTACTATGAAAAGGTTCCTGCGGTGCGAAAGGCCCTAGTAAGAGCCAGTCCGCCACAGTACCAGAGAACTTTGCGCAGGCCCAAACGGCCTTATGTGAGCCCTCTCTTTACTTTCTAAATGCATAGAAAACCACTGGCTCACAAATGCGTACGTTCATCCACTTACTCTCTGCAGGCATAAAAGTATGTCAGCACTCTCTCAGCCTCCCGACAGCGGGGCCAGATTATTCAGATGCTCTCGTCTTTCACCTGCACGCGGATTACAATGGGAATCTTTCAGGGGAGGGCGTGAGGGGGAGGGGGTATAATTAAAGCATACAGACAGACGAGTGTGGGTGCAAACACAAAGCCCAGGCTTCAGCTAGGCCCTGTTGTCATTAATCCTCATAGATATTAATAGGTATTTCTCCCATCATGCCCTCCCCACTTGTAAGCAGATGGTCATCTCCACACCGGCCCCACAGGACTAACGTTTGCTGATGGACAACTTAAAGCATTATGCTGAAGTGTGGCACCCCAGACACCTCTCTCTGTTTGGTTCTTTCCTGCTTTGCTGTTTTCTTTTCTTTCCATTTGTGAGATGAGTGGGGGGCTGCCATATGAGGATACTCTGATATTAATAACCAGATGTGATCTTCCTGTTGGCCCGGGGTCAGAGAGGCCGGCCAGGTCAGGCCATTTGTCTCTGTGCAGGCACTGTGAAGGCTATTGAGGCTGACAGGTATGGGAACCATAGCAGGGGAAATAAGACTTACTGAGCCCTGAAGGGGAGCGTGGCACTCCCAGGAACAAAGAGTGGCAGGAGTATGTAATTTTTACCCCTTTCCTTTCTTTTTCTCATTCTTTTCTCTTTTTTATCTTCCTTCTTTTTTCACTCGCCCCCTCCACCCGTCCATTTCTCATGGGATTTGGGCCCAGCTTAACAAAGGATGACTCACAGTTCTCTGATAAGGCCAGCCGTGGAAGGACTTGAATTGCAATAATATGATATTCTTGGTGAAATAGATGGCTGAAGGTAATTAGCTTTGTTTCAACTCTCCAGACACAGACGGAGAGCAAACATATGACTTTGTCTGGAAAGCATTATTGGACAATAAATGTATGCCTGAACATCACACGTTCCCCTGAGGTCTCCCCTGTACCTCAGCGGAGATTTTTCTTCCAGTGCTAACCTTTATTTTCCCAGTTATTTTATTTAAGTAGCTACACGTAGGCTGCATGTTTAAAAAAAGAAGAATCATCCCGAAGATTATTAGGTCGGTCAACAATTAACGGCAAAGAGAGAGAGTTTGCAGAAAAGATTGGAATTAAGATCAATATTGACGTGTGTCGTTTAATAAGAGCCACGGCCCAGAACGGATGCACGAGTGAAGACAGAGCAGCAGTCATGGGTGGCAGTTTTTGCTCACATTAACAGACCTGAATGCAAGAAAGCATTCCTCAAGTAATTGATTTTAAACATTAGGTGCTCACTGAATAGATAAGTAGAGTGTGATATTCGATTACGGCGCAAAGAACTCATTTAACCTCCTGTTCTTTCCTGGCCAGGATTTCCAACACAATACGATTTACCTCCCCTTAGGTTCAGCAGGATTAGACTGCTACTAGTAATCCTTAATGCTTTGAAATAGATCTGATAGAAAAACCCCTCTCTTGTTTTGGATTACACCCATGATTTTTTTCCACATTTAGTTAAATTAACCCGTTGAATTATCATTTTTATAATTATTAAAAGCCTTTCTGTGAGATCTGGATGGCCTTTTTGTTTAATGCAGTGTACTATAATAACAGTTTTTCCAGCATTCGAATGCTCACCTTAGTTGCCCCTTAAATTCATGCTTTGCTGAATGCCGCCAAGCCTAATGGTTCACCTAAAGGTGCAATGTGTTTGAAAAGAAGCCTGCCTGGTTTTTGTGATTCTCCAGAGAACAAAGGCAAACATTTCAATAATCTTCAAAGTGGCCAGTGGTATGTCGAGTGGACCGTGGAATGCAAGCTATGGCTAGGGCTTTTCAGCGAAAAACAATGGCTTTCCTTTTATGGGTTGTAACTGCATAAACTGTGGTTGAGGCATTAGCTGTATCAGTTGTATCAACTTACAATACCGCAGTTTGAATTGATGTGTTTATGTGCATTAGAAGCACTAGAACATTTCTATTTGTCTGTATGTATTTAACGTACTTAATATATCCCTGCCGGCTCTTGATGTGTGGGTTAGTGGGTGGGTAAGGTGATATTTACTTAGACTCTTTTGATACAGCACAGGTTAAAAGCGTTCACCCCTACAGGCTCGACTCCTGAAGATGTTCATAGGCAATATGCAAAGCGTTCGGCTAAGAAGTGCTCCCACTGAGGAGTGAGAGCAGCAAAGCAAGAGGCAGGGCTCTTTAAACAAGCTCCTCTACGTGATCCCTGTGCTCTCTTCCTCCCTCCCTTTTTCCCCTCCCTCCTATAATAGGATGCAAATCAGGGACCCTCCTCTATGTTGTTGTGGAAGGGGAGAAGGCAGATGGAGCATGAAAGGGTTTAATGTTTAAAAGTATGAATAGGGAAAGCACGCAGTGGTGAGCCGGGGCTCATTCCGCTCTTATCAGATACACAAGGTGGGAGATTGTCTCATCTTTGCATGGGCTCGTTTTAAAGGAAAGATTTCAGCCTGCAGACCATGCATCATAATTAGTCGGAATGCCACAGTCTCGTACTGTACCGGCTGAGGGTCACACGCATTCATCATCCTTTCCTGTGCTTCCCACCTGAGACTATGAGATTATAAATCTTTGCTTGCATTAAAAACATATGCTGAGATGTAGGGGGAGGGTTTCAATATGTGAACATTTTTATTCTTATCTATCATATTTTGTTGCACATTGTTCATATTTTTAGGCATAAAATGGTGTAATATTCAGAATGATTTATTGTAGTCAAATAATTTCCTAAAATTTGTAATAGTACAGTATTTCCTCTGTTTGGAGGCAAAGCTGTCCATCACTGTTAGCTGAGCCGCTGGCACAGCTTAACCGAAAACATATGGCAAACTTTACTTTATTTTTTAAAATAATTCACATGGTTTTATGGATTTGCATTTGTAAATAATTTATTTATTATTTTATTGCATTCTCTTATTAAGTAATTATAAGTGCATTATACACACAAGGACATTTACTGTATATTACAACCAGTAATTATTTAAAAGATATTATCCATTAATTATTCAACGTGTGTGTTCGGGTGTTCATTTTAAACGGTTAACCGTTAACCGACCGTAATAATTTTTGACTGATTAATACAATGTTAAATGGTTTAAAAAGTCGTTTATTAATTTTTTTCAGTAATTTATCAAAATATTTAAAAAGTTTTGCTGCATGGTTAAAATACGCTACACGTATAAAAAAAATTAGTTTTTTTAGGGGGGAAAAAAACATAAGTCGCGTATAAGTCGCATTTTATTATTTAATTCAGAAATAGGCCTAATGCCGACAAGAAATGTTTACAAACATTATAATAAAAACTGTAAACATAGCTAGGTTATTTAGTCCCTCTCAAGAATAAATCCTTTCATTAACAGTATTTAGAAAAGGAAAAGAATTTAAAAATATAAAGAAGCTATAGCTATATAAAACGACAAGCCAAAATGAATTAATTTAGGCTAAAACGAAACTGAAACGTTGGGTCTCTCATTCGACTCAAAATCAAATGTTTCCGTATTCGCGATGTATTTGAATGCCAAAATATGATTTATTATGTAGCCTCACTCGTGTTCCAATATCCACGTAAAACAAAATGTTTTGCATAACATCATGGCGGTATGGTGATAACGCTTAACGGCACAGATTTCACTACATATTTAAACTGAGCAGTGTGTTTTTTCCATATGTTTGACTGACTGTATTTTATAACGATAATGAACAGGCTGCATTGTCAAGATAGCAAAGCTTAACTGTCGTGCCGGCACGGCGCATAACTTGACTTGTTCCTTCAACAGTGGAGCTACTCCTTTTAGTCATAGAGATAATCGGAATTGTAAAAGGTTTGCCTTTATTTGTGTAGATTCACAATAAAAACAAATATTTGTGCTTTTGTAAAATAAGCCTTAAGAAAAATAGGATGCCGCTTTCTGCTGTCTGTTTCCTTTCATGCAGCACAAAAATGAACCGAAACTGCATATAGGCTCCTTGTTGTACAGTTTTTCTTTTGTTTTCTTAATTTATTAAAGTAAAAATATATTTCTCGTATAGGCCTATTTATAATTATTATAATTATTATTATAATTTATATATATATATATATAGCCTAGCTTTATGATGTTTTTCTCCGCTCGCAGGTATGTGATATGATATGACCATGTGAATCCTCATATTCTGTTGTTTGCTGTTTTTTGTGCATGTAAAATTAATCCCAGGGAAACAAATTTGAGTTTTTTTTCAACGGTTCACAGACACTTATCCTTTCTAATTTAATTCAATTCTAATTTAAAATAATCTTGTCGGTTAACGTTTAATAATCGGTTAACGAGCGTCGGTTAGGAAAAATAACCGAAATGAACATCCCTAGTGTGTGTATACTTTTATAATTGTTATTATTATTATCAGCTGTACATGATGTGCCTTTACTTATTTGTTGTTGTAGCCTATTTAGTTATTAATTTCCAGACTCTAGTGAGACATGTCACAAACGTCTTACTCAAAATAAAGTTGTGACTCTATTTGGAAAGAGTTTGTCCAGTAATTTGCAAACCTGGTTTTGTCTCAGCTGATTGAGAAGCCCAATTTTAGACGTTCCAATATTCTCAATTGCAGAAAAGCACAGTTTTTTTGTGATAGTGTGGCATGAAGATGATTGTGGAGCCTCTGGTCTTTTTCACCTTCTGATGGAGACAGGCAAAGCTTTTAAGGGTAATGGTAAGGTCAGTGGATTTAATGGGAGAGAAGTGTCCAGGCGACAGATTTTAAATCACCATAATATAAATACACCTCCATTTTCATAGGGAGTTTGCTTTCTTTTAAGGCAATTTGAGGAGCAGACGAACACTCGTGCCTGTCTTAGCGGTGGGGAAGGATTAGAGGAGTGAAGATTAAGGACTAGTTCTTAATCTTCCATATCAACTACAGAGGTGAGAGGTGATATGCAAATGGAATTTTCCATTGCTCCTGCTTCATGTTTAAGTCCAGTGATTCTATAATATAGACAAGAGGTTCATTTATCTGGTTACCAATCAGCAACAGGATGCCATCACCAGAGTCTTTGGATTTGTTTCAAAACCTACCAAGACAGCATTCTTGGACATTATAAATATGTAGTTCTGTCTACAGAGGCAGCTCACTATGTTGAAAACCTTTAAAATATGAGCATTATGACTTAAGGATTATTTTCGCTGTTGTATATTCAAGGTTCCTATTAACCCAGATTGTTCTTCTGCATTAGGACCTCCGTTTGAACTTCAACAGAGTATGTAAGTCCAGTGAACCAGTGGGAAGAGCGTGTAATTCAGGAATACCATTGCATGAACCCTGTAGTATCTTAAAGTTTTTCGTTCATTTCTTTCTGTCAAAGGAACATTATTGCAGGCCTAATGATATATGCCAGATCAACAACATTAGCACCACATGGAAATATTTCTCTCCACGCATCCTCCTTCATCTGTTTAGCAAGGAATGTATGAAGCCATGGCATGATTGGTTCCCAAAGCCCTGTGCGCTGTTTGCTTTAATAGTGAGTTGACAGGAATTGGCGCTTACAGCGATCAATGAAATATTACAACGCGGATCAATCCACATATTAAAATGCTGGTAAAACACACACACTCAGACTTTGACATGATTAATACAAATGTAAATGCACATGAGAAGAAAAGCAATATTTCCAAAGAAACACACAGAAGTTCTTTTAGGACTTTCTGCAAACCGGCTGTCAATTTGTAGATTGATGTATTTTTAGTGGATTTCTGTTTGGACCACGCTTGGCTGGCCAACATTTACATGAACTGTTCCAAAGTCATGGCGCAGACTGCATCGACTTATTGAAGGCCTGATTGCGAACTGCAATATTTACAGTACATTGTAGCTCTGCAAAACCAGTGTCCTTGGGAAAATGGGGCGTATATGTCGCCCTGTCCGGTCCAGGCGCGATTACAGTAAATTAAAGGTTGTGGATGGACGCTACAGCAGTTGTGGGTTTAGTCGTTTTGGAGAGACCCTGGGGTGTGTCCCGCTCTCTTTACTGCGTCTCCACAAGCCACCTCAGACGAGAGTGTGCTGCTGAAAGACACATTGTGCTAATTCACTTATTTAACTTGGCATTCATTTGCAAGTATGATTATTATTATTATTATATGACCTAAGAAGCTAACCATACAGCCATGCACTGGCGGAATGTCCTAAGCCATAATTACATATGATAAGCCAGACGGATTCGGAGGAAAAAATAAATAGGGGAGGTAATTTGGGGCTTTTTTGATGCATTCCTTGGGATTTGTTGAGGTAGAGGAGAGGGAAAGTAGAAAAGAGATGGTTTTTTGCTCTTGTTTTGTGCCTGTAGCGGAAAAGACAGTCTCTGAATGGAATGTAGGGGGCATACCTCTTGCACAAGAATTTCGCTCAGGTTGCCAACTTCTGTGGTACCCATGATATAACATTACATTTATGTCTCCGGGCCCAATAGCAGTTACTGGTAACATGTGTTTGGATGGTGTCAGCATTGATGGAATCGTATACCTGGCCGGTCTCCAAGTAAGGCTGGAATGTGTTTAAAATGCTTTGAGGAACAAAACAAGCTTTTGTTTATTTTCGTTCGTTTTCCTTTTTTTTTAATTTTTTTTATTTATTTTTTTGCTCTCTGGGTCCGGAAACTGGTGCCTCATCGAAAGAATACAAACACGAATTGAAAAAAAGGTGGGAAGAAACAAAAAAATTGTGCTGATAGCCTTTATTAAAAAATGCTCAAGAACATTATTATTTTATGCGTGTTTTCTTTTTGTTGTATTTTTGTCCCCCCACTAATGACCTGGAAAAAAGGCGTTTGAATGCCCTAATTTGTTTTCGTTTAGGAACATATTTTTTAACCCTTCATTTTTTTCTTTTCTTGTCTGAAGGAGTCTTGTCATCCTAGTAGAACGGAGTGAATAAACATCCAGTCTCAAACAGCCCTCATCCATATTCTGAATCCCACTAATGAGTCTGTTTTGTCACTGCAGGCAGTACAAATGAAACCAGTCTCCTACTGCAAACAGCAGACGGGCAGAAGGGAAGGCAACGAGAGGTGTTTTGTAATCATTGAAGTCAGCATAAATAAATAAGTCTCGTCAGGTTAGGGGAAAAACACGCTCCCTGGGAATTGGGGCCTAGTTTGGCAGGTGATGGGGAGTCCCTGGTGCTTTGATTTGCATTGTTTTGGCAGCACGGTACGATGGCGTCTTTGCTTTAGTCACCCAGCTCATGCCTGATTAGGTCCTGAGAGCCCAGAGAGAGCAATAAGTGGGTGTTCCTCCTCAGACCCCCGTGCCAGGGATCCCGTTCGGCTGGATGTGCTCTTTGGCATGCCAAGGGGCACGCGGGAACGATAAGTTAGCTAAAATGATTGAACCCAGTGGGGTTTTTGACTCTTGGTTGTTTGCCAAATGTTAATCTAGAACAATTACCCATCAAAGGCAAGAGCGCGGCGCTATATTGTCATAGTTAGCCTCTTCGCCACCCACAACAATAGCACTTGGAGCAGTTTCAGAGATTTTCTTAGCGCTTGACAGAACCACCGCGCAATTTATCCTCCAGCTTTCTGCTAAACCAAGTCGAGGTGAGAGAAACCAAAGTCTTATTCTTTTTATTTATTTATTTTAGTAATAAATAGGTTTTCTTTTCTTTGCTAGCAGCATCCTGACTTTTTGGTGGGCAGAATCTGCTATGGGATGCCACGAACATTTTGAACTTTGCAGGTAGTATATAACTGCTTTGTGAGTCTGGCAGTACTAAAAATGGTAAACTTAAACCTCATAAATCAGAAACCCCAGGCTCAAGTCTCTGAACAGCTTGCACTAGTGCCACAGGGGTCTATAAAAAAAAAGGGAAGAAAAATACTCTATTTCAATATAGGTCTTGAGCAAACAAAGCAGGAATGCTGATGTGAATAAATTAATATTTTCTAGAGTTACGCACTCTTTCGGCCTTTAAATGTTAGGCATGTCTGCTTGCATTGTATTTTATTAGGACCATAAAAATGGATACTCGGCTGCGATTGTGATTCAGAATAATTTAAGATGTGCGGTCAGCCTCGTTCACATGCAACACAAATCTATTTCATATTAGTATGAAAATATTAGTAATGGAGGCTGCTAAAAGGGTCTACAACTCAGGATTAGATGCATATAAATGCAATATGAGGATATGAATGTGACAATAGCTAGCCAATAGCCCTTGAGCAAATGCTTGTTTATTAGTGATAGTTATTCATCCTAATGAGGTTTAGTCATCATGCAGAGAAAACAAATTATATCGCTGTTTTTCCCAGAAACCATCTTAAGTCTAAATGGAACATTGTGTCTTTTGTTTCACTAACCGTACGACTACCTAAGATGAATTTATGATGCAAAGGTTCCATAGACATCTGGTTCTGAATGAGGAATTAGCTTGATCTCATTTTTTTTTTTTTGGGAAAGGTTGAGCACATGCTCCTCTTAATTTCCAGACAGAAGAGGTCTAAACGGTTACATGTAGCAGTTGTCCTAAATTCGCAGGACCCTTCGAGAGGTTTATGTATCAATTCAGCCAGGTTCGAGTCTGTTTACAGGGAGGCAGTTCATACAAGTAGCCCTGCATGTCTTCGAAGGGCTTCCCTTTGGAAAGAAACAAAGATATCTGTAATTAATGACCCTGAATTTGTGCCTAAAAGGCTTTCCTCTGACAACTTCAACTTAATTAAAGCTTAAGACGTTTCAATGGCCACAGAGAGCCCCTTACGGAGCGCGGCCCTGCAGACTCGTGAGAAAATTCTGCAGAGTTTATGAAAGAAAAGATGTGTGTTACCACTGGTGCCATGACTCTAATCCCTGACAGTCCAAGAATCTGTTTTGTCAAAAGGGTTTTCTTTTAGCCGGCTCACACCTGCAGGCACGCCGGTACTTCCTTCAGGCTCGTAGAGGGCCGGTTTTGTGCTTTAGCGGAAGATCAGATAATGGAGGCCTCACTCTGCCTCTTGTTTTTATGCATTGTTCATTAGTCTGGGAGTACTGTAGGCACACTTGATATGCTTGGCTTGCCTGGGGAATGGGGAGGGAGGAGGGACTGTTTGTAGAACTGGGGGCTTTGTATGTGTGTTTGGTGGAGGTGAGGCCTACTATGTCTTTGCATGGTGCACTACTGCACAATTTTAATGCAAAACTTTAGCCCAAATTAAAGTGCATAATTGTCAGGCAGGGTTGAATGCAGGAGCCCTGCTGTTTGAAACACACTAGAGCTGTAAAGAGCAATATACGGCGAAGCTGGACAGTTTCTGATTTTCAATACAAATCACTGTTTTAATACTTCTTCCTCTCCTCTGTGTCCTAGCCTCCTATGGAGTCTCTTGTCAGAATTCACAAGCTTAGGAAGCCCCACCAGCTCAGAGTGTGTGTGTGTGTGTGTGTGTGTGTGTGTGTGTGTGTGCGTGCTTGTCCCTAAAAAGACCAATCCAGTTTGGGTTTTGTTAGAGGCAGAGGGGGAAGGAGGCAATTCACCTTAATCGTACCAGTTGACCCACTGGAAGCCAGAACGGCAAGAAAAATAAAGCGTTTAGGTGCAGTTTAATAGCT
This sequence comes from Sinocyclocheilus anophthalmus, assembly GCA_018155175.1. Classification (NCBI taxonomy): domain Eukaryota; kingdom Metazoa; phylum Chordata; class Actinopteri; order Cypriniformes; family Cyprinidae; genus Sinocyclocheilus; species Sinocyclocheilus anophthalmus. The sequence goes on from JADLZN010005347.1 coordinate 212,176, forward strand.
ATAAATAGTGGCGGAATTAGCATGAGAAAGTAGCCAGTATTTCCTCTTAATCTTTAGGAAAAGTTTAACACTTTTGTGTGTGAGCATATTACAGCTGGGTGATAGAACTAAATATACAGTTATTATTCTAAATTGCTAATCTGTATTTTTTTAATTATTATTTAAAAAACATGTGACCCTGTACCACAAAACCAGTCATAAGTAGCACGGGTGTATTTTTAGCAATAGCCAAAAAAACATTGTATGTTTCAAAATTATCGATTTTTCTTTTATGGCAAAAATCATTAGGATATTAAGTAAAGAAGATCATGTTCCATGAAGATATTTGGTAAATTTCCTACCATAAATATATCAAAAATGTATTATCATTAGTAATATGCATTGCTAAGGACTTAATTTGGAAAAATTTAAAGGTGATTTTCAAAAAATATGGTTCTTTATTATTTAAATAACAGAATACTTCTTTGATACCACAGCAAAAACTAGTAGCATATAGGGATGTAACGATTCACTCAACGCACGATGCGATTCATGATACTGATTTCACAGTACAATTTTCTCACAATTTTTCTTTTTAACTAAATGAGATTTAAGACAAATTATAAATGATAAAAAAAAAATGTTGCACATTTCTTTGTGAAATTGAAATCTAACACTATAATAATATACTAACTTGAAATTTTAAAGCCAATACCCCAAACAAATATGAAATATTACAAATAGATTAAATCTCGTCATCATAAACAAATTAATGCTTTGGCTTGGCGGTTCCATTTAAAATCAGGGCAACCACTGCAACCACTACAAATGAGTGCGCACAGCTCCGAATGTGCGTGCAGTTGGAAAACTCTTTTGAATGTTTAAATTGGTAAGGCTTAGAAACACGTTCAAATGATCAACTATGATCCGTTTTACTCCTACAAGCTAGTGAACAACGCAAATCAATGAAGGAATTTTATATCGTTGTTCAAGATAGCCCATTGGGCAGAGCGGTGATACATTTTGGTAGCCCAACTGAAAAACACAATAGCCCCGGGACGTCGGCCTAGCGATTTTACGAGCCCTGAGATCTATATATCTATATGATTACTAGAATTTAGCACTTGTGGCATTTTAAATTTAAAACATTTCTAAAATGTTAGAATTTGCCTTCAAAACATTAACAACATGGTGGCAGTAAAACCACTGTGCTATTCTCTCACACACACACGCACACACACCACACGCGACCATACATTGGTGCGGAGTACCGGTCCTTGTGTGTCAGTGGGAAGAGAGAGAGGGTCCACGCGGGGTTTAAGCTTCCACTCGCTCGTCGCCAATGCACCACAGGCCTTTCATACGCCTCTCTAGTACACCACCAAGCAGCATGTGAATATTTAGACTACATAAACCTGAATTTGTGTGTGTGTGCCAGTATATATTTAAACTGTTTCACAGCCCTCCATAGGCCTTTATGAGCAGGATGGAAGCTGAGGTGCCTCTCTCTTACCGAATGAAGCCGCAGACCTGTGGTAGTTTTATAGCCAGGGCCTGGTAGATTTGTTTTCTTATCTTTATCGCTGCACAGATAGTAAATTACCACCACCAGATCCCATCTTCTTTCATCCCCTTATCCCTTTCTAAAGTTGCACAGTCCAGACTTAAAGTTAAGCTGGACTTTTTGTCGTGGTAAATTACTCGTATGTCCTGGATTACGCGATGCCAGGTGGAGACACGTTGGCTCGTCTCTCCCTCTGCACCCACTCCCTCATCTGTCTTTCCTCATCAGCCAGCCCCTCTAAAGCACTCGGCTTTGACAATCTCTCTTTGTTATCAGTATTTATGTTTGGGACAAAGCTGGAAGGAATGCATTTCATGTCAGGAGATTATTATGGGGGAAAGGAAGTATCTGTTTCATGTAGGTGCTGTCTCAGCCCGTGAAACAAACGACGGCTGTAATTTCATGTGAAGTGTATAGCCCCTAATGACTTTTTCCCCCTTCTCTCTTTCTCTCTCTCTCTCGTTCCCTCTCTTTCCATCTGTGCTCGCACCTCCTCCCCTCCTGCAGCACTTGCAAAAACAAGAGAGTGCATGTAACTTGGAGTCCTGCTACTACTACTGCGCGTTGTGTGACTACTCCAGCCGAGCCAAGCTGAACCTGCTGCAGCACCTCCGGTCGGTCAATCACCAGCAGAGCGAAGGCCTCCGCAAACTACAGCTGCACCAGCAGGGCCTTCCTCCTGACGAAGACAACCTCGCTGATATTTTCTTCGTCAAGGACTGCCCTCCGATCGAATTGGGTGAGTGCACCATTTAGCCCACTCCCATGCCGCATACCTCCTCCCTCAAACCTGGAGCACCTCTTCTCCCAATGTAAAACATGCCAGCTGCCTAATCTCCTTAAAATGAACATGTTGTTCCCATTACGGACTGTCTTTTTATATCAGTACCACACTCGGTCCTGTACGCAGTGACATCTTTAGCAGGCATGCAGAAGGTTATGAAACTCTACCTTGGGAGGATCTCACAGTGAAATTCTTCCCCCTGGAGTGATCTTTAATTTCCTTTCTCATGACTAAAGCAATTTGGCTTTCATTTAAAAGTTTTGGAGCTGCCAGAAGCTAATAAGTGTAACAGGACTGTAAAACATTCAGAGACGCACACCCAAAAAAAAAAAGATTAATAGTTTTATTTGAGAGCGATCTGTAATTTAAAACATAAGAGCGAGTCAGGGTCCATTGTATAATAATGCCCACGTTAATGTCGCACAACCAAATGAACGCTTAACTTGTTTTTGCTTTGCCTGACCTGGCCGAGGGAAACGACTAACACGTTTTCAATGGCATTCCAAAGCTGAATTAATCTCTGTTCCCCAAAGTGTCCTGTTTATATATGAACTCCAGAACCAGATGGGATTAAACGGAGAACCATATGTGAAACTTCAGCTCCAAAACTACCCATATTGGAAATAAACGAGTGTGTTTTACATTTGGCATTAATTATATCTGGTTCAAAGGTGCTTCGGAGTCTGGGTGCACCAAAGGACTAGTTAGATAAATCATTATTTTGCTTTTAGAAAGACAACTTACCTCTGTTGCACACACACACACACACACACACCCAGATAGCCTCACTTTTCTAACCTTCTGTCTTTGCATGTGAATATATTGATGTTACCATTATTTGTGCTTAAAGTTCCAGAAAAAAAAAACTATTGTATCCCACAGGCTGCTTTATTTTTGGACAGTAGCTAGTAAACACTGTATCATGTGTATTTCTTTACAGCATATTCAAATTCAAAGGTTATTCCCAAGTCTCACCTTTCCCTCATAGTGTTTCCATCTATAGCTCATGGCTTTTATATTTACCCCAGTCCTTCAGAATGGCGCTAATGTGTATAAACTAACAGACTCATTCAGAATTTATGCTTGCCGTTTAATGACCGTAGTTTTTTTTTTCGCTTGTACAAACGTCAGACCAAGGAGACGAGGTGGGCGGACTGCAGACAGAGTACATTACGGAAAAGATAAGCCAGTTGTCGTTGTTTTTTGGTGCTGTAGGCGGACTCTAGAGCAGCTAATGTTTTGATTATACACAACTACACTTAGTTCAGTTAAAGAGTAACTAGCTTTAATAGGTTCGAGCCTCAAGCACAGCGTGTAGGGAGAGTTAGAGGGTGCTGTTTAACTTTTTTTTACAGCTCCAGATCTTAGTAGGAGAGAGATTATTCAAGTAGTTTAACCCCATAATCGTAATGTTTGAAGTGCTTTCAAACAGGCCCAACACAGGCAAGGTTAAGGGAAATGGATCGCTGGCACCAGATAAATCGCAACTTATTTTTGTTAATTGTTCCAACTGGCAAGTGTAAGCAGTAAATAAATAAATAAAAAGTTATCCAAATGCCAGCGCAGGAGGGAGGGGAAGATAAATTGGCAGGGCTTGGGGGAGTCTGCCCTCTCCGTGACACAGTGCCCACTGCGTTCTCAGGACCGGGCCGGGTGCCTGTGTGTATGTGATGGTAATAATTTGTGTCTTTGCTCCAGAGAAAAGGTCCTGGAGTAAGCAACATTTCAGCCCTTGCTGAATTACAGCTCTATGTTAAAGGGGGCCGGTAGGTTTTCGTGGGTATAACTCCTTAGTTTAGCATTTTCTGGTCATTAGTCATTTTCATGAAGAGAGAGAGAGAAGAAAAAAAAGATTTATTTAACTGCTGACCTGTATCTTTCTTTTAAAAGCAGCTCCGTGGAAACTCGCCAAATAATTATAAAACCATTTGGGAATAAAGGTTAGAATGCCATTGACTTCATGTACATGTGAATGGATTTCGTTAAACAATTTTGATGCCATTTTTAAGACGTAATTAAGGGGAGATTTTGTGGCGCTTACGGTGGTTAAATAAAGGAGAAATGCATTAGTGCCAAAAGCCACACTCAGCAAACTACAGCCATGCTGTATCACAAGGGCCATATATCCCACATGCTTATTATTTAATTAGACTACAAAAGCATGCCGCAAAGGGTTTGTGTTTCAAACATTTGCCAGCGTTGTTTTTGTTGATAAACGCAAAGCATTAAAACATGGCCTTGCACACAGTTTAGACTTGTGTTGCGTACGTCAGGGAGACAAGTCGATGTATATTCCGGTTTTAGCAGCACGATTGCTGCGGTGCGTGATAATGAATCCGACCTCTACAGGCCCAACGTACAAAATTAGCCGAACGAGACCAAGTATGGCAGATCTCTCACAGTGCAGTAACAGTAATAAACCCTCCTAAAGAGACTATATGAGCCCATCCTCCCTGAGAATCAGACTGCCAAGTCTCCCAGGGCGACTGTAATTCCCTGCGCTCGGGACCCAGAAGGCTCATCATTTACACAAGGTAAACATCATGAAGCTGAGAATTTGGAAAGGCAGTGGGGTTGTGTGGTTAAGCATGTTTTTGAAGTGGTTTCCCTCATTTGTAAATCACAGTGATCTGAGCGCCGTATATGTGGCCCCTGCAAACTCATATTTTACACAGATGTGCGATACGTAAGAATGTAAAAAACGCAACGGGGTTTTGTTTAATGATATTTACATAGATTATTTCCATTCTGGAATAACTACAGCTTGGAATTTTCTCATAAAGCCAAATCGATAGCTTAAATAAGGCTATTTGTATTAATATTTTATCTATTGTATGACTCTCTATTGCGTTATATTGCGTGATATTTCTATATAAATATTTAACACATTCATATTTGTGATAAAAAGGTTAAATAACAGCAACATAGTCTTTGTGTGTGTGTGTGTGTGTGTGTGTGTGAGTTTGCTTGCATTTTAGTCCTTAAAGAAAGATAAAAGAACAAAGCACTATAATTGTGTGCGTGTGGAGTGGGACCTATTTCTCTGCCTTGTAGCGTGGCCTGTAAAACGCCTGATGGGCTTGTTGATGCATAAAGGGCTTTTTGCATCCTTGGGTTGCTTCTCCATTTTGTCGTGGCTCTCAGAGAGGAGATGGGATCTTATGGAGGTAATTATTTCTGAGAGTCTCCCCCGCCACACTTACCCTCCTCCTTCCATGTGTATTAAAACTAGGCAAGAAGAGGAGACCTTTGTCTGGCAGGGGCTTAAACAAAAGGCCTAGCTGACTTTGGAGATGAACACGTCTTTAAATGCTGCTGCCGGATGGGAGCTGAGAGAGCCCCGCATGTCCCACTCTTTTGTTTCTTCTGAGTGATAATGCTTCAGGAGGTTTGCAACCAGGGCCAAATTACCACCAATGCAGTGAAAACCATTTTCATGACAGCTGTAGGCCAACAACATGCACTAATGGACATGCTCTCTGTTTCTTTCTGGTATAGATTGGCGTAAAAAAAGAAGAAAGAAAGACGCGTTTAGTTTTAGCCTGACGCAAGCGTGTATATGAAGAGGACTGCGTGCTTTGTTCGGTTACACTCTGAATGCTATCCTCAAAGCTGCTCTTTGTTTTCCCTGTGGTCGTATTCTCATCTGCCTGCATTTCAGCGCCATGACAAGATATTTTAACGGTTTAGGTTGTTTTTATTTCTACTTAGAGGGCACACAAGCAATTATAACAGTTACTTTTCGAGATCACATCCCTAGACAGTGTTTCCAGGGTTTGTGGCCATAATTTGTAGCCATTACATAAACTGAAATGGGAAAGCAGTGAAGTGAAAGATATGACATACAGCCAAATCGGTCTCATCATTCTGTTAGCCATGGGTGATGTACTAATGCAAGGCCATCCATTTTCCCTTTGATTCCTTACACAAAGCAGGAGGCGCAGTGGTGGCCACATTCCACTGTGATTAGACGAAGATGGGCCAGGCTGCAGGATCACAAGCCTGCGGTGTTTTTTCACTCTCCTGCTATCGTACCTGAGGAAAGTTTTATAAAAACAAAAATCCCCAGAATGGTAGGACTACAGTAGATCAGTGAGATTATCAGTCATGTTTGTAAAAATTACCAAGTTTTTGCTGTAAAAGTCATTTATACAGTAAGCAGTGCCATCGCAATGATTGCAATGGAACACTTTTTCACAGAAAATAGGCCATCCCTCATGAAACACGATCTTCACCAAGAGAGGCTTTTTGTTAATAGTCATAAATTGTCTCAGGAGATCCATAGCCCGACCCCGATTTTATATTGCTGTATCATTAAATGGAGACAATACTCGATGCTCAAATCTTTTTTTTTCATGTCATAATAAGTCAGTTATGCGTATGTGTTGTTATTTTTGCAAAGAGCAGTGATTTTACCAGAAATGCTCAAAACCATTTTTCAGATGGCAGGCACTCAAGATTGAGTCATTTCTGAATAATTCCGTCCAATGCTATCATAATTATTCTGCGGTTTCTGCGTGCAGAAAGTCCAAAATTATTTTCGAAAATAGCCAGTTAGTACTTTTGAAAAGACATGTTTTAGGACCAGCATCCCCGGTTGTTTTTCTTTCAACAAGATCCTCCTTCAGAAAGGAGTGATTCAAAAGCTAAATTGTTACCTTATGTTTTCACAGGCTGTTGTGGCCACTGACAGTTAAAATGAGCAGAAATTGCAATGATTATTCGCATTAACATACCTGACTTTAAACAATTACGCTTATTTAAAGTCAGAGGGATGTGTTCTTTGTATACTAATGTATTATTTCACACCATAAGGATTTTTTATTTACTTCATTAGTGTGACAGGTAGTAAAACATCCAGGAATGTGATACCTTTAGAAAAGCATGACAGTTTCGATTTTCATATGCTTGAAAAAGTAGGTCCTCTTTTGTTCATGCCGAACAATGCTAATAAGCCCCGCATAGTGGGCAAGCGACTAAAGGCCGTGTTTTAATAAATGTACAGTACACATAGCCGCTAAAGGTGTTAGCTGACAGCCTACAGAGACTTGAGCTGGTCTTAATTCAAACAGGGAGAGGAAAATTGCTCCGCGGCTTCCTCATTGTGTGGTGACTCCACTGACACTAACCATAGGAGATAGTACAATGCTCTCTGTCACAGGGCATTAAGGGAAACAAGCCATTGTCAAAGCTTGGAGGACGTCACAAAGACAGGCAGCATAGAACTCTGATAAAGCAGCAATTAACTAATTGCCTCAAGCAGTACAACAGCAGACTAGTGTTATTATTAATGTGTGATAATACGGATGGATCTCTCACACACAGATACTTCCACTGGGTTACACTTGTGATGAGACTGCAATAGTGTGACGTGTGTGGCTGCGCGTCCAACACCCTTGTCATTAGCTATCATCTCCGAGAGAGCGCTGGGCCCTGAATCCCTTCACTTCTGATTAGACGGCAGGCCATTGATGACTGAGGCGTCCAGGTGTCAGGGTAAAGTTAGTGACCCCGTCCTCCTCACTGCATCTTGCCTGCAAGTAATTAGTCCTGACTCCAACCATCAGCCCTCTCTTTCTCTTTCTCTTTCTCTTTCTCTCTCCTCCCCCTCCATCTCTTGCTGTCTCTCTGACCTTGCATGCTTTCTCTTATTCATTCATTTGAGATAAATTTGTTTGAGGGATGGGTGTAAAAAAAATACAGTATACTCTTTAATTTTGTCTAAAGTCGGTAAGATTTTTTGATAAGTCTGTATTTAAAATACATTAAAATCAGTGATGTACATTTTAAAAACAGCTTTCTATTATAATATATTTTAAAATGTAATTTATTCAAGGTAATGCTGAATTTTTAGCAGCCATTACTCCAGTCTTCAGTGTCACACATTGAAGTCATTCTTATATGCTGATTTGGTGCTGAAAAAATGTAGCAATGTTGAAAACTGTTGCGCAGCTTAATATTTTTGTTGAAGCAGTGATATATTTTTGTCAGGATTCTTTGATCAATCAAACATTTAATAGAACAGCATTTGTTTTAAATGCAAATCTTTTGTAGCATTATGAAAAAATAAATCTTACTGACCACAAACTTTTTAATGGTATTATGTATAATAATAATGAACATGTGGACATAATGAATAATACAGCATTTATTTTTGGTTAATGTTAATTTTAGAATTCATCAGTAATTTTTTTAGACCTTTTCTAATATAAATTCACTATACAATATTAATTTCATAAAAAAAAAATTATAATGACTGTATAATGAACAAACATTTATTAACCCTGAACATGTTTTATTTTTAAATGAAGCTAGATTAATAAATGCAGTAACTAATGTTGTTCATTTTTAGGTCATGGTACCTAATGCATTATCTAAAGTGTATATATATACTTACACTCACTGTTTTATTAACAGATTCATTTTCAGTCTCTTGGGTTCAGCGTAGATGGTGCATTGGTCTGTTTATCATCTTCTCTCTCTCCTCTGCTCCCTGTCTCTTTCTCTGATAGAGACTGCTTTCCTTGTTTCCCCCTCTCCTTTTCCCCATCCACCTCATCCATCACAACAAAGTATGGAATTGATAGCCGGTATTGATTATACATAGCAGTGCCTAATCGTGGCTAACCATAGGAAGCTTTGCAGATTTAGCCAGCATCGGCAAGGGCCAGTGATAATGCAGCTGGGAATTTAGACTTAATGCTGTCATCATGTTCTCTTACAGCGACTGACCACCGCATGTTAGACAGAGTCCCCTCTGGACTAAGGAAATGACTTAACGACAACATGAAATGCCGTTCGCAATGCATTTAACTCCTGTAATGTGACGCATTCCCTGAACATTCAGGAGGGAAATATTGTGAGTTATGGATGGAGTTAGGCTATGATGTTAGTGGTTATTGGTGATATTCTGGTTAATATTATTTTTGTTTCTTCCTTCATAGCTTTGGTTACATTGGCAGGAAAAGAAAAGGTGAAGAAACAATTTTTTCTAAAGAACACAATGAATTATGTGAAATATTGTTTATTAAGAATGTAAATTGGCTGTGTTTTTTCACGTTGTCTTGAATGTTATTTCTTAATATGTTCACAGCAACACAAAAGGAATATTCAAACACGTCCATTTCAATCCAATTGCATAAATGCAAACGCTCACATTAGCCTGCTTTTTCCCATCTTTTTTTCCTCATGTCTGCTTCCTGCACTGATGAGTAACTCAATTTAATAGGTTGCCATTATGCAGGCAGATTGGGAAGTTGACTGGGAAGTGCTCCTAGCTATTGCTGCATTTGAACCCTGTTAATATATGCAAATTAAAAGGAGTCGGGCCTCAGGATTGGTCCTGTTTTAAATAAAACGTGAATCTGATCAAGGCAATCTGCAGATGGGGTGTTATCAGAGGGAGCCGAAGCAGCGGTTGATGATTCTTCGCCTGTATCTCTCTCTTCCATCATACTGCACTGCATTAAAGAGACATGATTCATCAAGCACAGGCACTAGTATTTTATGAAATTTCACTCTCTAGGGTAAAGGCTTTTTTCCTTAATCAGAAGACAGTGGGCTTGCTTAAGTAGAGTGCTCCACTCTGAGGTCATGCCGGATTTTCATTTAATTTGTTTGTGTGAAGTGGGGCATCCAGGGCAGGTGTGTATGAGCGTGTGTGTTCCCCATTATGTTTTACGGTGTACAAACTTTATGCACGCACCTATCAACAAACGTATCAACGGTGGAGTTTACTTTTAAGTAGGTGGAGCAGCTATTATTTCTGATGGGAATTTAATGCCGTACATACTCTTAGGAGACTCGCAGAAGCGACAATAGGTAGCGTTAAGTACTGTCATTGAGAAGGCCTGTTGATTGTTCATTGACTGTGTCTAGGTGTGCTGGAGTGCTTCTGTGGCATTTGCATGATACATGGGACAAAAAACCCCTGATGATTTAGAGCTCATTTATAGCTCTTCAGCCCTCACAATTACAACCAAGGATACCTGAAACAAGCATCCCCTCTAGGGCTCGACCATCTCCTTTGTGTGTAAGCATAGGGGTTAAAACGGCAGAAAAATGTGGATATTTTTCTTTCATTAGGCGCTGCTAAGGAATATCGTCTACTGTGGACACCTTCTCACAAACCAATTAACTCGGTCTGAATAATTCATCATTCAGGGGTGACTGTGGTCCAAAAAGGAACAAACTGATAATAAGATCCAGATCCCAGTATACATGGCGAAGTAGGACAACACCTTTAGTATGCATGAAGGATCTGAGCCACAGAAGGTCATTTTCATCTCTTTCTCTCTGTCTCATTGTCACATGCTTGTATTTCTGATAATGCCACATACCGTACACACTGATTCTCCCCGCTATAATACACCTCATGCCTCTGTCAGCTCGCTTTCCCATGACCTGCTTGGCACAATACAGTCACTTCATCAGGGCTTCCTCTCCACCGCCACTGCTTACAGCTACAGATCCGCTCTTAGAATCTCACCATTCTTCCCAGAAACTATTTGCTTATGACTTAATTAGTCCTAATTTTGAATGAACAAGGAGTCAGGTGATCGGGCGAGAAAGGAGATGGAGGGATGAGAAAATGGGTGGATTGATGTGGCGTGAGACTGTCTGACATTCCTTTGTGAAAGGATCATCTTAACAGCTGAAGCTCGTAATCCAGCTCTGTTGATAGAAAGACATCTCTCGGACCCTCTTGGCCATGTTTGAGAAGAAAACTGCCCGAAAGGCCCCATGAATTCTCTCAGCGACATCCTTTAAGGTATTTCCTATTAAAACAGGAAGTTTGCGTGGCACATATGGTATTGAATAACTCCATTTATTTATTTATTTTACACCAGTTTAAAAAAATAGCCAATAACATGTTTACATCACAGGCCTGAACTATGATTTGCTAGTTGGTTTCAGGTTTTTTTGTTAGTTTTTGGTTAGCAAGCGAACAGCTTAGCCTGCTACCTTTGAAATAGCATAAAATGGCTAAAGCAGGCTACTTTTGGTTAGCTATAACAATTTATTATGATAAGTTATTATAATAAAGCATTGAGGAGGATAAGATTTTCCATGACATAGGAACATAAATATTTCGGTCTGTTTTCCTTGAGTTTGGAATCAATATTTTTGGAATCTTTTTTTTTTGTCATGAGGTCTTTAAAAGACTCTGACCATGTTCCTCATTTCCTCCATGTTTCATTCTTCCTCCTCTCCTCTTGCCCCACCCTTCTGGAAAAGCCATTAAGGCGTTGTCTCAAGCTGGTCAGATCATGGCCAGGCAGAGGGGAAATATTCCATCTGAGCAGCACACTGTCTTCAAGTGCTGCAATTAAGAGTGTCAGCAAACGGCCACGGTCCTGTCTGACTGTGAGGGGTGGGGGGTCATCAGGCCTGTGTGACCGAACACACACGCCTGGAAGCGAGCAACACTGCCCTCCCCGATACGACACCACCGCTCTGTTTGATAAAGGAAAACAGACGATTTGTGCAGAAACTCCAGTGAGTGCAGAGCCAATGAGACACTCTTGTGGGTCAAGTGCTGCATTTGCATTTTGATGGGATGTTATCGAGTAATTAATGCACTAGTCAGAATGTATTACCCTAGGAGTGAATTGAAAGGTTCATTACCAAATCACCCTCACTCCAGGAATAGGTACTTCTCCAGGCGTTTGCCTCTGACATGTTGTTCTTCTCTCCCTCTCTCTCTGTCTCATCGTGGCAGGCTGTAGAGGTGAACAGTGGCTCTTAATAAGGGCATTCACTTTGGAGAGCGCTCTTCATAGTAAATGTACACATCAGGGCCTTGCCTCCTTGTCACTTTAATTGCTTCTGGAGGTTCTTAACAGGCCAATCTTCATCAGCCCAGGCCATGTTATGAATAACAAGAGCATTGGAGGAATTCATGCTTAATAAAAGGGACCCAATTTATAAAAATAGAGTGCATTGTTTACAAAGCACACACAGAGAACTGTCCACTTCACAATTTTCTATTAGAGAAAGATGAAAATGGGCTGGGTATTGCCAGCTATGTCACGATACAAATATATCAGTATATAAAAATATTATATATTAGTATTATTATACTCTATACTTATAATAATTATAATGTTTAGATATTAAATATTCTTAAATATTATAGAATTCTAGGAGTTATAGAAATATCTATATAGAAATATAGAATGTCATGGCAATAACTGATAGTACCATCTATCTTAAAATAGCAATTTCTATTATGGTCTACATATATTAAAAAAAAAAATAATAAGTACATAAATATTTAAATATCAGTGCTTTTAGGCAAACAACATATACACCTATGTATAGTTTTTATTTAAATTTTTAATTTACCGATTTAAATTATTTTATTATTCTACTCTTTTATGGAAATCTAAATCTAAAATATGGATAATGAGCATGCACAATTAAATATCCAACATCAGCCTATACAAAAAATAAAAAAATTAGCTGATATACTGTGCATCCCCAATATATACTATGATTCCAATCTTAATGTATAATGCATAATGTATATGTACTACAGCGGAGCTTGTGATAAAGCTCAAATTACATTGCAACTGAATATATTTTACAGCCAGGTGTATACTACCACCTAGTGTGTATTACAGCCGAATGTATACCACTAATATAGTATATAATACATCTCTAATTTCTCTCTAGCCTTACTTATTTGGCCCCCTCTCTCTCTGCTGCCAAAACCAGCAACGTACAGAGGGAAATTTGAGTGTGCTATGAGATTAAAGGCTGAAATCAGGGCCTTGTGAGCAATCATCAATTCCCAAGAACATTCTTTCATCTTCCATTCTTCCACCCTAATGCTAACGTTTTCATGTCACAACATTGTTGTTGCTTTTATCATCCTATAATAACGCTCCTGCAAAAAACGAGAGGGAGATTGGAAGAAAAAGAGGCTAAGAGAGGCCTGTTCTTTCTCTGCCATCACTGTAAATTTACACAAGGCCCTTTTGCTGTCACTGGAGCAGTTCCTCTTATGTTAGCGGTCTTGTCTTTGGCCTGGGCCTAAACCCAGATATATTCCACCAAGATGTTTATAACCATTTTTCTGTTTTCCATAATGAAATTAAGCATTGTTTACTGCCTCACATGTTATTTTGAGCCTAATAGCCTCAGCGGGTGCGAGTGCGAGTGTGGTGTCTCTGATTTGTGCGTTGCGTCCCTAATTAAACGTCACAAAATGGTCACGACCTGGTAGGGGTCTCACAATCCCTTTCTTCCACTGCCTACTCGAGCCTTGTCCGTCAGCCGGTGCCTCCCACCACCCAGCACTCCCAAACTGCAACCCATCTCCCGGCCCATCAGCAGGTCTCACACGCCATAAGTAGAGCCTTTTTTTTCCCCCTGTTAGGGAGTCATATAGTATAGGAATGGGAGTAAAAGCAAGCCCACCGGAAAAAGCAGAGCAATTTTCTGCTATTTAAGCTTGGAGAGATGGCGCATCCCTTTTAGCTAAGCTGCGTAGTGGTGTGTGTTCGAGAAGCTTTTAGGAGAGAAATGGAGTTCTGTATGGACTTCCACTGGCTCTGATCAAAGTATTTTAGTATTTAAGGTCTGCGTGGAATTGGGGCGCGATAATCTCGATGTTCACAGGTTTGAAACCTTTTCGGTTTAAGCAATGCCCATCCCTTTCGACCCGCTCCCCAACACCACACTCGTGCAACTCTTAAACCAGTCTGCCTTTTCGTTTATTTGTGATTCTTGATGAAAAGCCCTTTGTAAACTCCACAAAACCAAAATTTCCCAAAACCATTTTAGACTTGTGAGAATGTAGAATGGTGGTTGGAATAGAGAGTTTATCTGCCTTCCCAATTCTCAACATATGCAAACTGTACTAGGTTACTGCACACTATATAGTCCTTGCAAGACCATAACATTGAGAGACTCTGATAGAAACTGATGTTTAATTTCTTCAAAAACAATTTTTATTATTACCTAATTACCTAAAAATGAGAGAAAAAACATATGCAGTGCGTATTCCCTGTAGATATGTCAACAAAGCCGCTAAAAGAGGCCCTTATGAAGTATGTCATGTTGTATTATTTTAATTACTGTTTGTCAGTGCAATTTTTTTTTCTTTTACCCCAGGTTATAAAATGTTATATGGGTGCTCATTATTAATCTAATTTATTTGCTCAAGCAAGCCATGTGATGACCGACTTTCTGCCTCAATTGACAATTACAAACAGTAGCCTCCTTTTAAAGGTATAATCACCCATCTCTTCTAATTAGGGGAAGAATGTGCACTAGATACAAAGGGCTCTGTGAGGATGCAGCCCCTACCAAGCAATAACTCCCATGCCTCGCCGCAGCCTGATCTGGGATCGGCTTTTGGAGGCAGTATCTGACATTAGATTAAGGGAGGTTATTTGTGGAGGGGGAGTTACTCAGGTTACATTCCTTTAAGGGAAGTGGCTGGCCGGCTGGCACCCTGTCTTCATTTCACAGGCTGGTAAAGTGAGCAAGGCCCTCTCGTTTTATTCAACGGGGCAGGTTGATCGAAGCTCGACTCGATAGCACTAAACCAACTCATGCTCCGAAGATTTGTCTTACAAAACCTTGAAAACTGCTCTGAACATCCATACATTGATTTTTGTTGGCGGGGATCTCCGGGGCTTTCATGTAGAGGCAGGATCCATGCAGGGATGAGGAGAGGGCTTCCCCCTCACCAGAGTGTGCAGGCAGAGCGGGGGGATTCCGTTTCAATAACCCGGCCAAAGGAAATAAAAACACACAGGGCTACTAGAGCCACAGCACTCTGATATGCTGAAGCCTGCTAAACACACACACTTCAACACCCCCTATGTGTACTTTCATATCTAAAAATTGTATATACATTGCAACTATTGTAGAAAGCTTGTAAGATTTTAGAGAAGAAGAGAAACAAAAACCGAACTGTGCTGTATACCTGTTTTTATACAAATGCAAGGCCACTCTTCTACTTCCTGTTAACATCTAAGCAGAGTAAAAATGCCTTAATTTCTTACAACTCTGACTTCCTCATGATTGTGACTTGATATCTCACAATGTAAATGTCTCGCGAAATGGCTTTATATCTTGCGATTTGAATTTATAGCTAACAGTTTGAATTTATATCTCTCAATCAGACTTAATACCCTAGCAATTTGAATTTATATCTAACAAATGGACATCTCTCAATCTGGCTTAATATCTCACAATTTGTGTTTATGTATTGATTATATCTCACAGCTGTCACTTTATGTCTCACAATATGTCTCAATATTTCACAGTTGTGACTTTTACATGATAATTGTGAATTTGTATCTCACAATTTCACTGTATATTTAAAATATCTCAGAATTGCGGATAATATTTGTTATTTTAAACTTTTTACCTCACAATTACCTGTACATGTTTTTTTTCCTTCTCTGAGGTGGAAACTGGCTTCCATAATTTCCTTCACTCTCCCTTGTTCTCTCTTTCTTTTTGTCTCTTTCTCCCTCTCCTTCAGTATTAATTCCTGTGCCTTTGATGTGATAAGGAAGTGTTAAATCAAAGTGAGGCCTAATTACATATCTTGGGACTGGCTGGTTGTAAGGCATTGTTCACACTGTTAGAAAGACGGGTGGCAGCGAGAGCGTGTGTAAGGGGAGGGCTCTACGTGTGTGTGCGTTTCTGTCTGACAGCTGCCAGCATGCGTGCCACCTGCTATACATCTCTCCATTAGCATAATCACTCTCCTGCAAATGGCAATAATAGTGTCATGCACCTCTGTGTAATTGCTGCTGTCATAATATGTGCCTGAGGATTGTGTTTCCTGACTCGACATGGAGGGAAGCAAAATCTCTGGTGCCACATTCACACTGAAGTGCCTTTGATCTGAGGCCCAGGAAGGACATCCCTCTTTTAGTCACTCGAAAGCACCTTATCAGAGGCAACCATGTCTGCTTTTTGTTAATATCACAGAAGGCTATAAGTTTTGATCACAGGGATTATTAAAACTGTAAACATGCACATGTTGGATTGTGGGTGTCAAATTTAAACACATTTGTGCTCTATACATTACACTATACATGCTTGCTTGTACTTTTCCAAGCGAAACAAGGTATTAAAGAAGGCAGGTGATGAAAAGACCTTCTCTGAGAAATTTCAGTCTTGTCCGACACTGATGTTTTACATAATTAACCCACTCACATTTCCCTTTAAGGGACAGCTAAGGCAAGAAAATGAATAGCTAATGATCGCATAGGCCAGGGGCGGTGAAGTCCAAGCGTGAGTGACAGCCGCCGTAGTCATTGTGACGAGCTCAGACCCTAATTGGGCTGGAGCCTGTAGGAGAAGGAAAATGGAAGAATCGGGAAGGGAGGGACAGGGGGGTGAACTGCACAAACAGCAGACAAGCCAAACAGGAATTCTAATGGATTGCATGCTTGGCTTGCTGACACCTCATTGCACCTAACATTGCTATATTTTGCAAGGGTGGCAAAAATTCTACATTTACTAAGATGACGCATGCATGTATTTTTCTCTCAGACAGGGTGCAGGTTGTGGTTAGCCACCCTATTGTTTGATGCATGGCGACGATATCGGGTGGTTGGCTTAAGCGCATGTTTGTGTAATAGAAATGGATTGAGGTATCTTTTTAACATTTAGTTTTTTTTTTTCATTATTCATATATCCTTTCCCTTTTTGACATTCCGACATTCAAGGACGCAGGCCTTCGTCTTGGATGGTGGATGATAAATTCTGAGCAATCCCTCCAATCGTTCAGAGCAGGAGGAAAACCCACTGCCTTTTTAAAGCATCTGTGTCTTAAACTGTCATTGATTAAATGTTAACTGATATACTCCAGTTGGCAATCTTGTTAGAGCTTCCAGTAGCCAAGATAGACAGTTTAGAGTCCCGGCTGATCAATATTACAGATAAAGATTTCATCCATCAATGAGCTCCCAAAACAAAAGGTGTCTGTTACCTGATTAGGCCGGCCAGAAAGTCTCTCCCCCTCCGGACTGCCAACTCAGCACGAGGAGTTCCATTCGATCGGCTACAAACATGGAGCCCATGTAATTACAGCTCCAAACAGTTCCGCAGATAACATGTCTTTGTCTTAGCTCCGGATAAAGGTTAATCTCCGTCTGTCTGTCCGGTGAGATGGGTCTGGGCTTTATATATTTATTTAAGTCCTCCGCTAAGGCCAGGGCCAGGGGCTGTTAGTGTGGAGCCTGGGAGGAAAGAGTTAGAACCTCCTGCATACCAATGCCAGCGCAAATGACCGAATCGATGGCAGAATGGCCACTGCTGTTTAAGAGTATCAATAAATGTTCCCTTATTTCCTCCTCAATGGCTAAGTGTTGTAGTTAAAAGTCCAACAGATGTCTTAATTGAAAGTTAATTTGAAATCAATGTAGAAAGTCATTTAAATATTGATCGTGCTCTTTTGACTCAAATTGTACGCGGACCGCCCGGGCACGGCATAATTCGCCCATCGTTCCTCTTTTTTTAAAACAACTTTGTTCAAATTCAATCAATAAGCCACAATTAGTATGTTGTGAAACTGCCATTGACACTTCCTAAAGGCCTACAGGCAATTTCATTGTCTTTTTTGACACAGATACAGCGTGTCCTTAATTACAAAGTACGTTTATGCCATTTTAATTGTATTAGGTCATCATAAAATCAAGCAGAAGATCTCTCCGATGCAAGACCACATGAAAAACATCATGTTTGAATGCCTTCCTGTCCTTTCATTACAGGTTCAATGCCATTAAAGAGACTTATGGGCCCCTGAAAGCAGGGCATCTGCTATACTTCTGATTTTCTCGGTATCAGACAAATGGAGGCAAGAACGACAGGCGCTGGAAGGGGGAAAAAAATAGGGAGAGGGAGAGAGAACAGGGAACATTGTCAGAGGCCTCTGTCTATCAGGGTAATCTTATTTATTTAAAGCATATGTCTGCTGGTACTCCTTTGTCAGGGTCTATTAGGGGGCAGTGCAGCCCATATGACATTGTTTAGCAAGTAATGAAATGGACATTTTTTGCATGTTTTTATAGAGTTGGAAGGGAGCGCACAGACTCATTCATTTCCCTCGATGGATGCCATCTCCTAGCCATCGCCACAGATCGAGCTACACGGCTATTGTCAGCCCCGTTTCCATTCAGAAATTTGGCCTGAGATTTTGTCTAATTAGATGTGGCCACAGAGAAATTAATTTCTATCCTGTAGGAATTTGCAGAACGCTAGCATGGCCACTGTAACCCGCAAATGACCCCTGTTTTGATAACTTGCTTATGGAATTTGCTATTGTAGTCAGTTTTGGTACTTTCCAGTCCACGTTTTTCTCTCTGTCTTTTCTTTTCGAAGGATGTTGCAGCTCTCGGTGTATATTTGAAAACTCTGCATGTGCGCCAGACCGCCTTTTCAGTCGTCTGTGTCTCCTCGCTATGCGGTCAGGGGTTTGGCTGAGGCTTTCTGGGTTTCCAGAGCAGACCTGCACAGGGGTGACAGATAGGTCTTATTTGTCTGATAGAGTTGAGCAAGAAAATAGATCTAGAGCTGGTTACTTCATTAGGTTCTCTCATTGATTGAACCTCCTGCTGAAGTGATGCTGCAGCCTCCTCTGATAACTGCTGGTAATAGAACAAAATGAATTCTTATCACAGAGATTGGAAAGGCCATTAACCCTGGCCCCCAGTGCTTTTCAGACGTCACAGACAGGAAGCCGTGCAGTGCACGGGAGGGAAAAAAAGCGCCATGCTCTGTCTGAGCCGAGGTCATGTTGGCGGCTGTGTGTGAAATTTCCAGCCCTTTTGGCTCCTGTGTAGATGAAACAGCTACCCGGGCAGATGTTTATAATCATGTCTTGAATAAATATTGGATGGAGAATGATAAAAAAGGATAGAGAGAAAGGAGCAAGGAGGGAGGGGGAAGAACGAAAGGAGGAAGAATCTTTTTATATTATTTTCAAATTCTAAAGTAAGCCCGGCCGCAGTGCCTCCTTTCTCCGGATGCCTCAGGTGATCTGAATGGCACAGACACAAAAAGCTTTTTTGTGTACGATGCAGGTGTTTGGGGTTTGTCTGTAGAAACCTTTGAAGATGCATTCTTTAAAAGACTTAATGCTAGTTATTTGGAACCATTAATATCCCTTATGTGGGCGAGTGCAGAAACAGAAGTCTGCAGAAATGAAGGGGGGAATTTGTGTTGGTGCAGCAAAAGCAGAAGCTTTAATCTTCATCATGTTTTTTCATTTGATGGAGGTGATTAATGGTTTTGAGTGCATCATACATCACAGAGGAGCTGGTAGCATAGGAAAACTTTCTTGGATGAAAGTAACTGACAGCAACAAAAGACGTTTTCTGATTGCTGATTCATAGGTGTACTGCAGTGGAAGTGTGCTTGCTTCAGAGAAAAGCCATTGATAGTGACCATATTAAGTAATGGGGATTTTTGTTTTAGCAAGACAAGGAATAAAGATTTTAAAAACATTCTTAAGCATTTAGGCTAGTCAAAAATTCTATATGAAATATTCTTTGCATTATTAGCAAACAAGTGCTAAAGGACCACTGTTATACATGGTTTGGCATCTTGCTTGATGTTCTTACAAGTGGGCTGTATGCAGTGAAATTCAAGAAGAAATTCTAAAGGAATTAGGATTTAAAACATTCATTACTATAAAAAGAGCATTATTCACCAATTATCGCAAAATCTTTAGGTTAATATGCAATTTGCAATTTACTCTGTGTCTCCACAGATCCCTGCAGCAGCTGAGTTTGTGTGAATGTGCAGAGCAGCTTTCTTGTGTCTCCCAGCAGCAGCAGCAGCGCCGTGAAGGGAAACGGGTCCGCTCTCTGCGTGGATGTTTAGTATTTTAGACATGGTACATTAACGGCATCTGGTTAAGATCTAAATGCTTGTTAAATACACTGAAATTTGGAACAAGAAGGGAGCAAGAAAAAAGATTTGAGTAGGGGGGGGATGGTGGATCAACAAGTCAGTAAAGCTTATTATCCTGAAAGTATTACAACTGGCCCTTAACAAAGTAGTACAGGGTTTCGAGTTTCAAAGATTCCTTTAAAACGGAGCGACTCAAATGAAAACCATGGGGGGAAAGAATGTGACATCATGAAAACCGTGGGCAGCTCAGAGCCAACCTGTGGTGTGCATGGAAATTAGTGTTCCTTACACCTCAACAAGACGAGACAGTCCAGAAATCATAATTACAACCAGATTGCTTTTCACGAACATTGAGATCAGTAAAATTATAAGAAATGACAATCATACAAAGAACTATTATTATTATGAATAATAACAATAATAGTTCCGTTGTTTAAAATGAGTAGTTATTGTATTATGATTTAATTAAAAATATAAAAATTTGAAAAATTATAAGTTTGCAAAAATGCAATCTGGTTGTAATTAGTTTTAAAAATTGTATTTAAAGTAATGCTAACATTTATTATAGCCTAGCTTCACTAAGCTCCTTGTTATTCTTTGTTGAGAACCATAAAAAAGCCATGAGTCTTAAGGTGGAGGTGGGGGACGCATTTTAACGAGCACAATCATTTTTGGGGGTATCCACGGTTGTGTACGGTGGGTGTCTCTTTTACTGGCCGGATAATGACCGGACTGAGGTGTTATAGTTCCTAAGAGGAGAGAGAGGGAGCAGCCTGCCCTCCACGTCCGTCATTATGCTCTCTCTATACCGGACAGGCCCGGCACGTTAATGAAAAGAAAGTGTTGGCCGCCATATTTATAAATTTCACTGGATCCCTTTTCGGTTTTTTTTTTTTTTTTTGGTAGGTATGGTAGTTGTGCAAAGGGACCCGGTGCATTTTGATGAGACCAAAACACAGCATTGCTTTAATTGCGACACCTTCTTGACCCCGGTCTCCCTCCAGCGTGCCGATCATCCCACATCAGAGCAGGTCTCACGGGAGACTGGCGAACAGAGAGCCATCGGAGATGTGTGGCTGATGTGTTTGCGGGTTTTGCTTGAAAGGGATGGTGGGGCAGTAAAAGTTGTCTATGGCACTGCTGTTTGCGATTAAGTTTGATGGGCAGAAAGTCTGCCGAACCCCCCTTGCACCGCTCCAATGCTGCTGACACGCTGCCTCTGTAAAGCATTCAGATTACTCAAACTGTTGCCAGGGTCAGGCGCGGGGCAGACACCACTATGATGTATAGGAAAGCATGTCTGGGAGTTTCTCTCGCTCTTGAAATGCATACCAAAAAAACTGCAGAACACCCTGCTAAAAAACGAGGGAGAGTGAGAAGGACAGTGGAAGGAAAGAGAGAAAAAAAATGCAATGTGATGAGACCCAGATCCCTTATTCCTTCTGTTACTACCTTCATAATTCGCCCTTTTCTTTTTCGTGACACTCCATGCTTTATTAATGCATTCCATGATCGCCTTAAAAATTTGATGCGCCTTCGAGGTAGAGACACTCACTAGCACTTTGACACTTCATTTCCCAGCTAGGGGGACTGGGTCAGTAAATCTAGCCGACTGAAGAGAGCGCCTCACGATGAGGACGAGTGCTGCAGGAGGGAGGAGGAGAAGGGGAAGGTGCCACAGCCTGGCCCCTGTACCCTTAGGGTGTGACATTGTGCTGTGGTGTTTGTGAATGAGCGCGTGTGTGTGTGTTTGGTTGTGTGTCTCTTTTATTAACCGACCTGAAATCTGGTCATGATCACATGCATCCAGCTGGTTTTAACCCCCATCTGCCTACTGAGGCAAATCTCTCTCTCTCTCTCTCTCTCTCTCTCTCTCTCTCTCTCTCTCTCTCTCTCTCTCTCTCTCTCTCTCTCTCTCTCTCTCGCTCTCTCCTCCTCTTCTCTCTCTGATTAAGCCTCTGTCTGACACTAGCGGACGCTCTGTCCGGCCCATTTACCCACATTACGCCTCCCAAACAACCCCCAGTCTGCTAAAACTGCAAAAGAAAGGAGGCACAGAGAATGAGAAACAATGTTATGTACATATTATGCAATGAAAAATGTATAACTATGACGTGTAGCTTAGTGGTATGGTACATTTAAATTTTGTATTGACAGTATTTTTAATTATTTTATGCTTATCATTTTTAATAACATCAAGATATTGGGGTTAAATAAATATATGTAGAATTATACAGTATGGGGGCGTCAGTTGATGCCCGTGCAATCAAAGCATTTATATTAGCTAATTCATTATATTATGTGTGGCAAAAACCCGAAACATTAAATAAACAACAATCGAGCCAACAACAATAGACGTCAAAATTGTGTGTTCATGTCATTGCAGTTCATATATATTATATATAATATTATATATATATATAGATTATATATATATATATATATCTATATATCTATATATATGACTTTGCAGACATCTGTATGTCCTCGAAAAGTGTAGGCACGTATAGGCAAGCAATGACATGAAACAAAAATCTGTATATTCATGGAAAAGACACCACAGCCTTTTCTATCCTTAAGCACAAACGCTGCAATTTATACCATTTGTTTTTGTAGAAATGTGGCATGTACATCTAAAGATACCCCCTAACTGTCTTACATACACACACATGCATACACACTCACAGACAGTGCCTTTGTTGCAGGATGTATTAGAGCACACCATCACCGCATGTGCACCAAAATAGCAATTTTTTGCAGCCGGCTGCCAGCAGTGACAGGAGATATTTCATCCTGTTGTCAGAATATTATTAATAAAACATCAGGACTAGAGTGCAGCACAATTTTCCCTTTCAATCACTCCCAGCATCTGCCATGAAAATTTCATGCTGTATATAATTTCCACTTAATGTATTGCACTTAAAACGTCGGTGCCAGCACCGTGTGGGGGGTTTTAAAGGGTTAATTATATCATGTATCTGCAGAGTTGGGGCCCCTCTGCTTACCAAACAATGACTTGAGTGATTGTATGCAAATATACCGGTGACCTTTTTGCCTCCCCGTGGTCAATTTATATGGTTATTAAGGTTTTATAAAATGGATGAGCGCAGCACTTTGAACGCCATTTTCCTGCCTCATGTTGTCCTAATTTATTTAATTTCTCGTGGGGTCTTCCGAAATATGTTTATTTCTCCCCCTCGCTCTCACTTTCTGTCTCTCTCTCTCTCTCTCTCTCTTTCTTTCTTCCCCCATCATGTGCTGTGTGATGGAAGCTGCATGGGGTGGAGGGGGAAAGACAGGAGTGGTTATCTGGCATTACTCAGCCTGCTAAAAATTCATTAAAATGTGACATCAGCCCAGTGAGAGACAAATGCTCTCTGGATGAAAGGGAACAGTAGGCCTTTCAGGGATTAGAGGCGCACGGCCTCGACCTATCACCTAACAGCATAAACAGATTAATCCACTGGCAGTGCTGCAAAGATACACAGAATTATTAAACACGAGGAGGGGGGGAGGGGGGTGGTTGAGCCTACAGAAAAATTTCCATGTAATCTGCCCAGTGCTAACAATCTGGAGAGGTATGTGAAGAACATTCAGATGCAAAGGTCCCGACGGACCCCCTGATCAGTGTCGTGTGGTATATTTTGTACTTATATATATATCTATAGAATTTATATATATCTATATACACCTACATACATACATACAATGCGCGCACACCACACACCCACTCCACATACACAGGCAGACAATTCAAAGCAGTATCCTACCCTCTAGGTGTAAACAAGTGCACCCTCTGGGTTCAATTTGTAGAAGAACAGGAAGACAGCGAGGAATACCCCGAGCATCCTCATGCGCGGCACGAGGACAAAGACTCGAGCAAGAGGGACACCATAGAAGGCAACATAACAGAGAAGGACTCCAGTAAGACCTTTAGTTTTGGTCTTTGTTTTTTTTTTTTTTTTTCCCCTGGGACCTACCAGGTCGCTTAGTACTAACACACTGCTCCTTACCTGTTTTGCTCTTCTGTTCTCTTCCAATGGGGCTTTTCCTGCTAATAACAGCTGCATGTGTGGGTTGCATGTGAATGCTATCGGTAGCCTCCTGCTGACCTATTTTAATCATAGCCATCTGATGGCAGAGATGTGGATAAAGGCAAAGAATATTCCGCAGTGACCACCAAGATTATTTTTTTAATCAAATCAGTTTGTGCGCTTGTAATTTTTAAGCGCCTTTCATTAATCTTTGCTGTTCTTGTGATTTCTCTGATGACATACTAATTTTGTATAAGCATAGGATTAGATAGCGTTCAAGTGTGTAGTTTTGTAACCTTTTTTCCCTTCTTATTTAATTCAAGCAACGCACTACCTATCAGAGCTCATTGTCCTCGATCTGCAGATCTGCGTACACATCTGACTGGTAGCACATTAGCAAGGGCAACAATCCTTACAAAACAGCATTGTGTTGAGATCAGGAAACAGCCCCTGGAGCTAGCATCTGGCATCACTACCTAAGGCTCTGTTATATTTGATTTGCCAAATAAGAATTCATATGTGCTTTTTTATGTATGAGATGGAAATATATGGTCAAAATGAATATTACATTAGTCGTCTTTTCATGCACACAATACCTAGCAACATAATGTTGGGTTCAATGGAGCAGAGGAAATGCTGAAACAGGACAGAGCCTATTAGTTTAGCCAGTCGTTTATCTTTTATCCATATAGTCATGACAGGCTTGTCTGAGGCAGCTCGTACTCGATGCATTTACATGACCTATTACATGCAGTGTCATTTAACGCTGCGGTCGAGATGCAGATTCTACTTAAACTAGTGTTCTTAAACCTTAATGTGAATATATGCATAATAGCTTTTGCACTGCGATAGTTTGTTTTCTTTTTTCAAGGCTGCAGTATTTAAATTGAAATTAGAAAATATCTGTCCCAAAATGGCTGTTGTTTTTTTTAATCCATTACTTTGAGGAGCAGTCAGAATGGGTTTTAGGGGTTGCTCTGTTGAACCCATATGTTAAATGTGTTTTTGGGCCAAAGGAATAAATCCCTAATGTGGGTTTGAATATAAAACACCAGACTCCTGCATATTAAAGATTATACTTTGAGATATTCACAATATTCATCTTCACATGCAGCATCTCTCAAAACAGCCCATTTTGTCATTTTAATCTAGTGTCACTGTGGATTAATTATAATCCAAATGGCATTTTCCATGCAAATGTCTTAATCTGGATCAACTCCAGATTACTTTGTGCTCTGTTTAGATGTATCATGGAAGCATGTCAGTGTGTTGGCTTTAGGGTTAAAGGATAATTCAGCAAACACAAGCAAAGATGAAAATTAGCTGTCATTATTGCTAAGAACATTTTCTGCATACCTGCTGTAAATTAGCAGGGAAATTAAATATTGTTTTTAAATCAGCTCCTTATGAGATTTAAAATAATGCAGCTGATTTAAATAAAATGCAAGACAGATCAAATTCTGCATATTTACCATTAGCATTTGCATGTTTCCAGCTCTGAAATGAGCATTTATTCAATTTCTGCCTTTCCAGATATTTGATTAAAATAAATTAAAAGTATTTGCATATTTCATTGAAGCCCTACAGCTATGATTTCTGTTACTTACTTAATCAATTCAGAGAGTCCTGTAGGATTTGCCAAATATGACATTCGTCGGTTTACGCCTCGTCTGAAGTGCGATGGCAAAGCTGATGGATATTTTTTGCGAGAGCACAGAGAAAGCGGGGCTGCACTGTGCAAGCTGAGAATTTAGAGTGTGGTATTCAAATGCTATCTGCTGAACTGTAGGTTACACTAATGCGTAACCTTAACCTCTTGTCCTTGTAAATCACTAAAGTTCTCAGAGCGTCCCTGGGTCCTGCTTTATTTATTGCCCTGTCACCTCAGCCAGACTGGCTGGACTGAAGACCAGTATATTGAATAGTAAATTTATGATGCCTTAATCAAGCAAGTACTGTGTAATTGGCATTTGCAGGGGAAAGAAATTTTGAAATAAAATAGTTTGTCATATTCAAGCGCACAGTACTATTTTGCAGAGCTTTCAAAGTGAGGCTGTGCTGTTTTTGTTAATATGAAATTTTAGTCGTGTTAGGTTGCACTTTGAGATATAAAATGGAGAAAATCAAACATTGAAAATTAACAGGACTAAAAATGGCCTCTCTCTTAGTGAGGAAGATCAAATAGATAACATTAGCATGGTTTTTGTTGTTTTTTCTTTTCAGTTTGGTTGAATTATCAGAGATGTTTAAAGAAGTCTTGCGTAGGTTGCATGATTGTAAAAATCCCATTGACAGTTGTAAATAAAGATGGGTGACCAGTCTGCAGCTCTGGTCCCTGTAATGCAAACAGCTTGAACTGTCATAAATCACTGTTTGATTTATCTAATCAAGCAAGGTCCTGCTTCTCAAAGACATTTGTCATTCGGATGAGATGGGAACTGTGGTGTCACAATTATTTTCTCTATTGCTTCAATGCACTGTGTTTCTGTAGACAAAGAAAAAGGCATTCTCATTTAGTGTGAGGTACAGACTACACAAAGAGTCTAGCCATTGAGTCTTGACACAATATTACCTGAACATAAAGATATTGTGTGTAGATATGATCAAATACACCAAACACTAAACACACACATATGTATATATATTATATACTATATATATATATATATATATGCCCATCTGTTAAATAATTTTAATAGTTCATTTAACTGACAACTCCGCAAAGCCTTATGCATAGCAAAGGCATTTCATACTTTTTCTTTCTCATTTTCTGTCCCTATTTCTTTCGGACAGTCTAGGGTGCCATTGCAACAGGACTTTAAATGTGTGGATTTTAGGACTTTAAGAGGTTGATTAAGAACAATAAATCATATAGATGTAAAAGAGATAGCACCCGGACCATTCACTTATATTAATATGCGGCAATCAATGGAAGGGGCAATTGCATTAGAAATATTTGCTAACCGCTTGCCAGGAGTCGGAAATAATTTAGTTGCAGATTGACTGGAAGATGGTGAAAATTGAAAGTTAAAATTAGAAATCCTCGTAATAAACAGAGGGGGGGAGAAAAAAGGTCAGATGATGCGGTTCAGCAATGAGATTGGGGAGCCTCGCAAATGAGGGTTTCTGTTTGTCAGAAAGCAGGACATACACCCCCCCACCCCCCCCCCCCCCCAAAAGCAGCAGGGCTATCAAGGCCAGGAGAAAAAAAAAAGATTACCTAGCTATTTGAGATTGCAGACCATACTCTTGATACTCTTGGAAATTTGTATTGTGCCCTTGTGGTTTTTCCCCCTCTTGTGTCACTTTCTTTGGCAGGCTAATATGTCAGGCTCCTGATATGTAAGACCACAATAAAATAAGCAGGATGCCTTGTAATGCCAAGGATTAAAATGCATGAACACGCAGCAGATATTGAAATATACTTTAAATAAATGCAGAGCAGAAAAAATACTCTTTCCTTTTTTTCCAACATCTTTTTCACCATCCATTTTCGATGACTGATTTGCTAAGCTTTGATTCATAAGAGTAATACACACATTTAGCCTAGAGTGACCAGATTAGAGCAAAAAACAGTGAGCAGAGCTTTCTTTGTGCACTGCATGTGCAGCGAGAGGATAAATTGCATTGACTGAGGAGGCTGGGACACTGTCTGTATCTGAGGATACAGGGGTAATGAAAGATTTATCACTCTGTGCAGCATACTCTAAATACAACTGGGGGCTGATTTGCTGAATTGAGCTCAGCTGAAATGGAAATAACATGGCAACCCCCTCTAATACAGAGTATGAGGCATGGATATTCAGGGGCATACTGGGAATGGTGATTTGGCTGTCTATACCCCGCAAATTAACTGCATAATGGTACCGTGACCTGCAATGCAATAACAATGAATTCAAACCTCTATTTATTTGTGAATATCTTCATTCGGTTGCTTTTGTGAATATATATATTTTTTCTAGTATTCATGTTCAAAATCAATGCGCACAATTAGTCTGTGTAGTTATTCAATTTAAATTCTTCTTTAATTTCTGCTTTTTGCTTTGTCTTATTAAATATATGATGTCCATTTCATTTGCTACATAATCTGAGTCGCCCCAATAACCTTTTATCAGATCTCCATTCGTAACAATAAGCTTATGTTACCCAAATGTGCCGTCTTATTAAAGTGAGGGTCATTGTACCTCTGTCAGGAGATTTTCAGCATTAGGAGTCCAAAATAAGCTTGTGACAGAAGATATCCTATTTGTTTATTCACAGGAATTAATACACTGGCTAAGGAAACTCTGGGGACTGCTACAGCAGGGAAGCGGTCACTTCAGCAGGAGAAAGAAAATGACAATCCACCCAAGAGGCCCAAATCAGCTGAAGAGAGGATGCTGTCCAGTGAGCAGGTTAGTAACTTTGATCTGTTTGCAAAAATGGGACTTAATAACAAGACTGAGCCATCTTTGTGTATAAATTCTTGGATTAGATTATATTCACTTTTTTCCAATTATATTAAAAAGCACTGTCTGAGTGGTACAGGACTTAATGAACCATTTCTGAAAGGGCTAGATTAAAACAGGCAGTGAGAAGTTTAAACTTACTTCATGCAATGAGAACCAGGCATAGTCTGAAATAACATACTTTGTAATTTTCTGATTAGAAATTCCAGACATTCATGTTAGTTCATTTACGTATTTACTTCATTATGTTTTTACTTGAGTTACATGAACTGAAAACTAAAGTGAATTGGAGGAAATTAGATTTAATAGACATTTGGGGTCTTGTTTTGTTTGGAATTTGATTTCCTTAAGGCATCATGTAGCAGTGTCATTCATATATAGTCATATAGAGCAGTGCTGTAATGCATGGCAATGCTATGATGAACTCTGTCTTTTCAGGTGCAGCAGTGCCCATACTGTAATTACAGTAACAAGGATGCAAACCGTTTACAGCTGCACATCATGTCCCAGCATTCCATACAGCCAGTCATCAGCTGCCCCTTGTGTCAGGATATCCTCAGCAACAAGATTCATTTACAGCTGCATCTCACCCACCTCCATAGCGTGGCTCCAGACTGTGTGGAGAAGTTAATCATGACAGTATGTGCAGCATTAATTTCCTTTAAATACAAAAAAGAAAGAAATATCTAAACTGTAAGCCTTACTAACTAGATCATACTCTGGAAGGGCTGGCAGGGAATAACTTGAATAAGCATTTCCCAGGCCTAGCGTATTCTCCAAAGAATGTTATAAACTTTAAAGTTCTCCTCCTATAAAATAAAAAAGAGCAGT
This sequence comes from Sinocyclocheilus anophthalmus, assembly GCA_018155175.1. Lineage (NCBI taxonomy): Eukaryota > Metazoa > Chordata > Actinopteri > Cypriniformes > Cyprinidae > Sinocyclocheilus > Sinocyclocheilus anophthalmus. The sequence continues at coordinate 241,705 of JADLZN010005347.1, forward strand.
TTTGAAAAAGATCTTTTGAAAGTCCCTATATCTCTTAATTGATTTAAAGCTTAAAATTTTGAATAAATCTATTATTTTGGTAAATATTTGTGTTTATTGTTTATCTTATGTTTATTGAAATCTGTTAAGGGACTGATGTTTTTTTTTTTCTTCAGGTTGCAGGCCCAGATGTTACAGTGCCCAATTCTCCTTGCTGTCTGCATCATTACAAGACAAAGTCCCATCTTTGATGGATTCTTCAGCTGTTATCCCTGAGGGATCCAGAAAACCCATGGGTAAGCACATTTATGCAGCCACAGTATCATCTGAAATGTATGAATGGCATTACAGAATATTCCTTAGAAAAGTTATAATAGTAGTCTTTTATAATGAAATGTTTTTGGAAGAATTCTGAAATCTTTCCTTTTTCTGAATTTCAACAGGAAACAGCTCTAAGAATTTGAAAAACAGTACAGGCCAAGACAAAAGTGAGGTTGAACTTGCCAATGAGGAACTCAAACCACCAAAGGAGGCTGCTGAGGCCCCTGACTGGAAGAAAGCGAGTGGTCAAGACAGGAAGAGCCCAGACTCCCTGCAGGAGCATCTTAGCGATCTGCAGAAGCGGCAGCAGCTCTCAGTCTCTGATCGTCACGTCTACAAATACCGCTGCAACCATTGCAGCCTGGCTTTCAAGACTATGCAGAAGCTTGAGATACATTCCCAGTACCATGCCATCCGTGCAGCCACCATGTGCAGTCTGTGCCAGCGCAGCTTCAGGACATTCCTTGCCCTCCGAAAGCATTTGGAGACTGGTCACCCTGAGCTGAGTGAAGCCGAAGTACAGCAACTCTGTGGAAACCTGCCGCTAAATGATGACATTGCTGAAAGTGAAATGCGGGCTCTGGAAGAGGCACAAGTCTTTGAGAATGAGCTAGACAAAGATGAGGAACTTGACCAAGAAGGGAAGGCCAGTCCGACTGGAAGTGACAGCAGCTCCTTGCTTGATGACTTGGGCTCAGAACCAAAGCGGACCTTGCCTTTTAGGAAAGGTCCAAATTTCACCATGGAAAAGTTTTTAGACCCCTCACGTCCATACAAATGCACAGTATGCAAGGAGTCATTCACCCAAAAAAGCATTCTCCTTGTTCACTACAATTCTGTCTCACATTTGCATAAGCTAAAGAAAGTTATCCAAGAGGCCTCAAGCCCAGTTCCCCAGGAGACCATCAACAATGTTGACAACAAACCATACAAATGCAATATATGTAATGTTGCTTATAGCCAAAGCTCAACCCTGGAGATTCACATGAGGTCTGTACTTCATCAGACAAAAGCACGAACCGCCAAAATGGAGAGTAGTACTAGTTCTGGGGGTGGTAGCAGCAGAAGTACTGCATCTAAAAGCCCTGTTCCACTAAATCAGGGAAATGCAGATTCTGCAAATGCACCAGTATCCTCTAACAAAGAAAACACTATAGATGCCAAAGAAGTTACCACGAAACAAACTACTGATCACATCTCTGTGCAGCCTACCCACCCACCAACCCAGTCACCAGCACAGCTTCAGATGCAACTGCAGCACGAGCTCCAGCAGCAAGCTGCATTCTTTCAGCCACAGTTTCTGAACCCAGCTTTTTTCCCACATTTCCCAATGACACCAGAGGCCCTACTGCAATTCCAGCAGCCCCAGTTCCTCTTCCCATTCTACATCCCTGGTGCTGAATTTAACATCAGCCCTGAGCTTGCATTGCATTCAGCTGCATTTGGGATGCCTGGTATGACTGGATCATTCCTAGAAGATCTGAAGCAGCAGATGCAGCAACAACATCAGCTGGGCCAACAGCAACAGCTTCAGCTTTCTCAGCAGCAAGCTCAGCAGCAGGCCTCCCAGTCTCAAATGCAGCAGCAGAAAGCACAGCAGCAGAGTCACAAGCCTAAAATTGAGTCCAACCACATTGTTCTGTCTGAGATTCAAATGTCCAGAGATGCTGAAGAGCACCTAGAAAAGCAGGAGAGCAAAGCAAAGCAGGATATAGCTAATGATATTGACAGTGCAAAAGACACTAAAGATTCCAGAAAGCCTAAATTTTCAGAACCTCTAATTCCTCCGCCACGCATCATCTCAGGAGCTAGAGGTAATGCTGCTAAAGCACTGCTAGAGAACTTTGGCTTTGAATTGGTTATACAGTACAATGAGAATAGACAGAAAACCCAGAAAAAGAATAGAGAGGAAGAGTTGACTGACAAACTGGAGTGTGGGCTGTGTGGAAAGTTCTTCTCCAACATGCTTATTCTCAAAAGCCATCAGGAACACGTGCATGGGCAGTTCTTTCCATATGTGGAGCTGGAGAAGTTTGCACAACAGTATAGGGAGGCATATGACAAGCTGTATCCCATAAACCCAGCATCTCCAGAAACACCACCACCACCCCCTCCTCCTCCTCCTGCCCCAGTGACTGCTGTCCCTGCCACTACATCTGTAGGAAAATCGCAGACACCATCTCCTTCACCTCTACAAACTCCTCAGCAAGCGCCACCACCACCTCCTCCACCACCCACTGCACCTCCTCAAGTGCAGCTCCCTGTTTCTCTTGACCTGCCAATTTTCCCACCACTGATGATGCAATCAGTGCAGCACCCTGGGCTACCCCCACAGCTTGCGCTGCAGCTTCCAACAATGGACTCTTTATCTTCTGACCTCACACAGTTATGTCAACAACAACTGGGACTGGATCCAAACTTCCTGCGGCAGTCTCAGTTCAAGCGTCCTCGCACCAGAATCACAGACGATCAGCTACAAGTCCTCCGTGCTCATTTTGACATCAATAATTCACCCAACGAAGAACAGATTCAAGAAATGGCAGAAAAATCTGGCCTTCCACAGAAAGTCATAAAGCACTGGTTCCGCAATACACTCTTCAAAGAACGTCAAAGAAGCAAAGATTCCCCTTACAATTTTAACATTCCACCCATGACCACACTGGAAGATATCAGACTTGAATCCCAAGTGAACATGCTAGAGTACTACAGAACTGATGCTACGATGAACAAAAGGTCATCAAGAACACGTTTCACAGATTATCAACTGCGAGTATTCCAAGATTTCTTTGATACCAATGCTTACCCCAAGGATGATGAAATTGAGCAACTCTCAACGGTACTCAACCTGCCAACGCGAGTGATTGTGGTGTGGTTCCAAAATGCCCGTCAGAAGGCCCGCAAGAGCTATGAGAACCAAACAGATACAAAAGACAGCGAAAAGAAAGAACTAACAAATGAACGATACATTAGGACCAACAACATGCAGTACCAATGTAAGAAATGCAGTGTCATTTTCCCCCGAATTTTTGACCTCATTACTCACCAGAAGAAGCAATGCTACAAAGATGAGGATGATGATGCTGGAGATGAAAATCATTCGGAGGAATTCACAGAGAACAATGAGCAAAGTTCAGCAAAGCCAACAGAGTCAGCTAAAAACTCTCTTGTAACAGCAAGCAGCTCTGGCTCCAGCTCTCCCTTGATGCCTTCACCTCGACCTGATGTAGGGAAATCCTCACCCAAACCTGAGCTCCTCCATGAAAAACCAAAATTGGGAGAGATTGCCCCTTTACAAACCCTCAAGAACCTAAATGAGTTCAAATCTTCCAAGGCTTCAACCCCACAGCCTCCACCACAAAAATTACCTCAACCACAAATGTCAAGACCCCATTCCCAACCACAGTCTACGACTGTCCCATCAAGTCCTCTTTCAATTGCACTGTCCTCTCTTAACAGTAGCCTACCACCTCAAATGTTACAGTACCACTGCGATCAGTGCAAAATCGCTTTCCCAACAGTAGAGCTGTGGCAGGAGCACCAGCACTTGCATTTTCTGGCTGCCCAGAACCAATTCCTACACTCACAGTTTTTAGAAAGGCCCCTGGATATGCCTTATATGATCTTTGATCCAAATAACCCTCTTATGACTGGTCAACTCCTGTCTGGAGCCCTATCCCAGATGCCAACTCCAAGCAACTCTGGCCTTGCTGTGAACTCTAACTCTGTGAAACGTAAATTAGATGAAAAAGAGGATGGATCTCATGAAAAAGATGGTGTTAACAGTGCAGAAGATCAGCACAGAGATAAACGTCTTAGGACTACCATTACTCCAGAGCAACTTGAGATCTTGTATGAAAAATATTTACTTGATTCAAACCCAACAAGAAAGATGTTAGATCATATTGCTCGTGAAGTTGGCCTGAAGAAAAGAGTTGTCCAAGTATGGTTTCAGAACACCCGAGCTAGAGAGAGGAAGGGACAATTTAGAACAGTTGGGCCCTCTCAAACTCACAAAAAGTGTCTCTTCTGCAGAGCACTGTTCAAGGCAAAGTCAGCTCTTGATAGCCACATTCGCTCAAGACACTGGCATGAGGCAAAACAGGCAGGCTTTAGTTTGCCCCCAAGTCCAATGATGCCTCAAGATGAAGGAGGACAAAGTCCCAATAAGTATAATTTTGCTGACTACCTACAGATGCCCACAAAGACTGAGATGAATGACAGTGAGCCTCCAACTTCATCTTCCACTCCAGTTAGATTTTTTGAGATGCCACTAAAAAATTTATTAAGTTTATCATCCGTAAAAACAGAACATAGTGATGAACTTGAGGGGCTTAACATAAGTTGTGCAGATGCCTCTTTTGATGCCAACAAAATGGACTTTGATGAGACCTCCTCAATTTACACAGCTGTGAGTGATGCCTCTACTGGAGATGAGACCAATAATGAAGTTGAGAATCTAACAGTAAATGGAAGTGAAAAAATGATTGAGAACAAAATGAACCAAGCACAAATCTCTGACTTAAATGAGGATAGAATCCCTTTCAACATGGTTAGCCCATCATTAAGTTTCTCTGGTAAAGACAGTGACTACTTCAATTCCAGAGATGATGAATTCGATGATAATGCAGACAAGAGTGAGACTTCAAGTTTGGCTGATCCAAGTTCACCCAGTCCATTTGGAGGTACCAATCCCTTCAAGTCTGCAAAAGCTGGTGAAGAGAGACCAGGCCACAGACGTTTTAGAACCCAAATGAGCAACCTACAGCTTAAAGTCCTAAAGGCTTGCTTCAGTGACTACCGCACACCTACTATGCATGAGTGTGAAATGCTGGGCAATACGGTAGGACTCCCGAAACGTGTTGTGCAAGTCTGGTTCCAGAATGCCCGTGCAAAAGAAAAGAAGTTCAAAATAAACATTGGAAAGCCATTCATGATAAGCCAGGGCTCCCCAGATGGGCCAAGGCCTGAGTGTACATTATGTGGCGTGAAGTATACAGCCAGACTTTCGATTCGCGATCATATCTTCTCAAAGCAGCACATTGCAAAAGTGCAGGAAACCCTGGGCAACCAGGTTAATCGAGAAAAAGACTATCTTGCACCTACCACTGTCCGCCAGCTTATGGCTCAACAAGAACTTGACCGCTTGAAGAAGGCAACCGACGTACTCAACTTGCCAGCCCAGCAGCAACCTGCAGTGGACAATAATGCACTTCATGGCCTTAGCCTGCCAACTGCCTACCCGGGAATATCTGGTCTCCCACCAGTGCTTCTTCCTGGAGTCAATGGGCCATCCTCCCTTCCAGGTTTTCCACCAAATACACCTGGTGAGTTATTATGACAAACACAGTGCAGTAGCTTAATGAACAGTTAATGCATTAAATGCTACTGTCCCATTTGCTTCCTTTTATGAACTGTGACATTCACTGATTCAAAGACTTTTAATGCATGCATTCACTGTAACAATGTGGAATATTTCTAGTTTGACTGTGACCCCTAAAAGTTCAGTTGATTTCATGCCTGTGCTTGTTTTCATAGTTTCATCTTTCCTTTCTTTTTGTTGTATCCTTCTTTTGATAAAGTGCTTGTAACAGTTTGGATCCATAACAGAGGAATAGCCCCAAAATAATGTCTAGCAAAGTTGAGGAGTGATTTTTCAGTCAAATATTTCAATATTATCTATACCACTGTATTTCAGCTTTAGCGTCTCCTGGTGCTGGCATGCTTGGGTTCCCTACTCCAGCCACCCCTTCTCCTGCCATGTCTCTCAGCAGTACCCCAACCAAGACTCTTCTTCAGACACCTCCTCCTCCTCCTCAACCCACCGCACTTCCTCTTCCTCCCACTCCTTTGGCAGCAAATCAGACTGAGCAGCACATAAAAGAATCAGAGAAATACAAGAAGTTAGAGAAGCCCAAGGTGAAAGAAAGAGAAGCTGACACTGCCCGTCCCAAGACCCCAATTGTGAAAAAAAGGGAAAAGCCCTCGCCACCACTTTCAGTGCTAGGAAAATTGGGAAGTGAGGCATATATGGACCCAGCACAACTGCAAGCACTTCAGAATGCCATTGCTGGTGACCCAGGCTCCTTCCTAGGGGGACAGTTCTTGCCTTATTTCATCCCTGGCTTTGCATCTTGCTTCTCACCCCAACTTCCTGGTGGAGTGCAGGGGGGATACTTCCCTCCTTTGTGTGGAATGGAAAACCTGTTCCCTTACGGCCCTGCAATGCCGCAGGCTATCGCTGGGCTTTCTCCAACTGCCCTGCTGCAGCAGTACCAACAGTACCAGCAGTCCCTCCAGGATTCCTTACAGAAGCAGCATCAGCAGCAGAAGCAAAGTGAACCGCAGCAGAAAACACCCCCTATGAAGTCAACGAGTGCACAGAGCAACTCTCACAAACCAAAAGAGGCTATTGAAACTAAGAATGATAAAGGCTCTTCAACAGAAAGCACAAATGAAGAACCCCGAACGAATACCAAAAGTTCAGGCTTTCCAGATGCATTTATCGTTCCGTCCATCAAACACGAGTTTATATGCAGAAAGTGCCAGATGATTTTTGCTGATGAAGACTCAGCAGCTCGCCACCAGAAGTCCTTCTGTTACTTTGGTCACCCGTTTATCGATCCGCAAGAGACAGTGCTTCGTAAGGCCGTGAGCAAGTACAATTGCATAGCCTGCAATGTGTCTGTCAGCGGGAACGAAGCACTTGGCCAACACCTTCAGTCAAGCTTGCACAAAGAGAAAACAATCAAACAAGCAATGAGAAATGCCAAAGAGCATGCTAGATTATTACCTCACTCAGTCTGCTCCCCCTGTCCTAACACCACATCTACCTCGCAGTCTGCAGCTTCTTCTAATAACACCTTGCCTCATCTCTCTCACTTGTCCAAGAAGTCCTGGCCAAATATTCTTTTCCAGGCCTCAGCCAGGAAAGCTGCTTCCTGCCCATCTGCTTCCCCTCCTCCCCTTTCCTTGCCTTCAACGGTTACCTCAACTTCGTGCAGCACCTCAGGGGTTCAAACCTCACTACCCACCGAAAGTTGTTCAGACGAGTCTGACAGTGAGTTAAGCCAGAAGCTGGATGACTTAGATAACGCGTTGGAAGTCAAGGCTAAGGCGGCAACCGGCCTAGATGGCAATTTCAGTAGTATCAGAATGGATATGTTCAGTGTGTAGGTGTGAAAAACGGATCCCTTGCTTAAACGAAAAAAGACTTTTAACTGCAGTTCCAAAGTTTCGCTAACCCAAAAAATTACAGTACCAAAAGATTGACTCAGGATTGTTTTTCCCATATTGATATGCTGGCAAGAAAATGATTGATTTTTGTTATGGACAGAACTGTTGCAGATGCTTGACTGAGCTTATATTGTATACAAAAAAAAACATGGAATAGGAAAACTCTCACAAGTTCTTTTGGAGCTTGATTCAAGCCAAAAATTCTCACGATAGCAAATTGCACCTCAGCTGGATTGATTTCCAAATGCTAGCATGTACTGTATGGGATAATGATCCAGAACTTTCAAAGAGAATTTCTCTTAGTTTAGTTAGGTGTAATTCAGTAGCTTTAAATTCTCAGGTCAGAACATAACATTTCTCATTTGTTGAAACAGCAACAAAGCCTGCTTATAAATGGCTTTTACCAAAACATGTCAAGCTTTATTGGAGGCATTTCCTTGATGTGTGTAAGTGTACCAAGAGACAATATAACTGTTACAGGACAACGCGCATATCCTTTTAGTTTGCCCTACAAGAGAGTATGCTTTTACCACTGAGGGAATTTAGAATGCTGAAGTCGTGTATGCCAGTTTGTATTGCCACAAGCTGTATTTATATACAACACCCTTTTTTCTTGTAGAATATACTAATAATCTGTGCCAACTCTTACCTTCTTTCTTTTACCTCTCATCACACCCTTTTCTGAAGAGGTAATAATTCTAGTTTTGATAGACTCTTGAGCATTATGTGAATAGGACATTTTTTCATTTGTGAATTGCTATACTGTTACGGTACTTGCTTGTGTCTGGACTATAGTGCACTTATTTGATTTCAGTTTTTGATTATTTTGAGGTGGCCATGTCCGTTAATTTGAATGATCTCCTTTTTCTGTGTTTTGTTTGTTCGTTCGTTTGTTTTAATTATTATTTGTGTGTAGTTCAGCAGCAGATTGGTCCACATTTGTTTCACATTTAACAATCCAGAGACATGTAATAATTGGTGCATCCATGAAAGTAGTACTGTATACTTGAAAAAGTGCAAGTTGGACAAAATGTGTTGAAAAATTGTATGAACATTTGCTTCTTTTAAACGAGAAAGCTGCTTTTAAAAAGGGGGACAAAGCATTTGTTTTACAAAAAGATTTTTTATTTTTTTTTCTCCTGTACTTCTGTAGGACTGAACACAGTGTTACCCCTATACATTGCCATTTAGTGGTTCGGCTGTTTCTTCCATTCTACTCTGGGCACTTCTGTTCATGTCATGAACATAGATCATTTTCCATCAATTTTAGTGATACTTGGATTACAAAGTATTATCTTATGACGTTATGCTGCTACTGTGTAATGTTTTTGTTTTGTTTTTTCTAAATCGCTTGCCATACATTTTCAGCTTCCTACTAGACAGAATACTGATTCATCATGAATTACATTGTTTTACTCATTTTCTTTCATTTTTTGGCTGTGTAACTTAAAGAATGTGAACGCTGTCAAGGGTGTTTAATTTTTACGAATCACTTTCTGGTTTGATACAGTTGGACAATGTGATTCATTCCAAAGTAACAGAAGGCTTAATGTATGAAAGTAAAATGCTCGTGAACAAAGAAAGTTAAGCTGTTGTACATATTCGTAGTTGGCTGTGCATGGTACAAATTTATTAATATGAAGAAATGCAAAAATGTATTGCTTTTGGTATTCCTATTCTGAGATGAACAAGTAGCATGTAATGCAACTGTTTGACAGGTTAAATCAAATCATGCTTAAAAATTGTTTCAAACGATGAAATTAAGTAACATTTCATTTTACTTTTTATTGCTGTACAGGTGTTTTTTCTGTTTAAGGTAAAATGTCACCGTTTTTCATTCTCTTTTTTGTGGACTTTTTAATGTTCTTATTTGAATTTTTAATATTTTAACGCTTATTTTAATCCTGAAGACACTTTTTGATTGTGTTTCACAAGAGACATCTTTGCCTCCTAAGGTGCAATCCTGCCTCTGTCCAAAACATGAGCGACTGTCCTGATTCCAAAGGCTTTTAGAACTCTGCTTTTGCCTTTCCCCCCCCCTCATGTGGACAGCATTTAGGAACTGAGCTTTGTCCAGCTAGCCCCGTGGCGCTAGGGGTTAGCGCCTGGCCATAATGCTTTTCCCCACACACGGACTGTAAAGGCCAAAAAACAAACCCAAAAAAAAACAAAAAAAAAAAAAATCACAAAAACAAAGGATGGTCCAATAATGTAATTGTACATAAATGTTGCAACTGCACAGCAGCCAAAAAACCTTTCTACGGATGGATAGTGTCAAGCATAGGAGGACAACCTTCTAAAGGTTAAAATTAGGATTGTTCTTCTGGATATCAAAGGGATGATCAAGGCGTAATCATATTCTACACAATACGTACTTTCAACGCCTGGGTAACATAGGAAATGCACCCCAAGGTTTTAATAAAAAAAGATGCCTCTATGGCGAAAACTTTAAATAAACTAAACCAAAAATGTTATTGATGTTTTATATATAGAGAGTAGTCTCATTAGTTTTTGTTACTGTAATGTTTGAGGTCTCAGCTGTACCGTATTACGGTAATAACATGGTTTTGAAACTTTTTTATTTTGTCACAGACCTGTTGTCATAGTTGAAATGACGTTTATTGTAGATGGTATTTGAACAAATTCTTCTGGAAATAGTTCATCAAGTATGTTTGTTGCTCATTGTTGTGATACATTAAAAACTGTATCTGCAAACCACTTCTAGGCCTGGCATCACTGTCTGTTTCTTTATGCTTTCACATACTTTGTGCATTTTAGACATCAATACTATTGAATAACATCACAAGGAAAAGACAAATTCGAGGAGCCCATCCATTCCATGCTTACCCTGAGCTCATGCTGCCAATGAGCTAGAGAAGAGGTCACATTATCCCTAAATCCACACTGAGAACATTTTTAATTTCACATGGTATGCCTTTACATGTTCTTTGGTTGTAATCTGGCTTAATCCAGATGCAATGGATTATCTCTAGAAGTGTCAATCTCAAGAGCCTTTCTGCAGGTATTTGTCTAAGCTTCTCCCCTGGAAGAGATAATGGATTATTCATCAATCTACCAAGCAGATCATCTGGCCGTGAGTTTTAACTGCTATTCAGCAGAGAAAAAAAGGACTTTGCATACTTTTCTTCTAATCACTAGTCATTTTCAAAACTCGCACACAAAAAAATATAATTGCCCAAGTTTACATTGCATGTCAAGCTTGCTTTTTTAAAACAAACCAGACCAACTTGGAGATCTAAGCACATCTCATCCACAGTTCCGTTTCATGCTCCACTGCGGCTACCTTTTCTTCCCATTCCCATTAGTACTAAAAAATTATTTCTTGGGAGGTCTTGTTATCCCATTTTGGGACCCACTTGATCACCTCTGGATCCAAAAGCTTTTCCTCCGCACATAACCATGTTTTTTTTTTTGTTTTTTTTTTTTTGCCCATTTTATCTTTTATTGCTAAACAGATGTTTCCCAAATCTGTTTTGCAACCCAGTGTTGAGGACACTTGGATGTCATTCCTGTTATTTTTCCTGTATCTTGCTGCTGTGCAGAGTGAGGCTCACACTATTCTGTGATTGGATAGGGTTTGACCTTTGGAAGAACAATAGCAGAAGGCATTTCAGTTCTGCCCTCTCCCCACACCTTCTCTCTATCTTTCCACAGTTGTTTGCTGACATTTAAGACTCGGGGACCAATCCCAGTAGCTCTGTACGTATTTTATGCCATGTGATCTTGGTGATTTCTCCGATTGTTTTATTGTTTTGCTCTGGAATGAGAGAGGACTGATGTTAATCCACAGATTTGCACCAAAGACTCCATCTGCCCTTGTAAAAGGTATTCGGTATTCTGTATTTTTAGTTATTTGAAAATGACCAAAATGACTTCAAATGCTTGGGAATTGATTATTTCATCAGCCAAAGAGACAAGTAAATCTGTCCATATGGGATACTTGTCATTTAATGGTAGTATACGTATTCAGTCAAAGAGATGCAGCTGATGTGTCGCATGCTAATGTTTATTGACACATTTATGGTTGACATTTTCTCAAGCCATTTGTTGGGTGGGGACAGTAAACTGAATAAAAAGTGATTTCGTACGTTGTCCTCTCTGCCACTGAAATCCCAATGTAAAAAACCTATTGTCCTGTAATTTGGTCCCTGAACGCAGTCCCCTTTCTTTTAAACGCTTCAATTAAATTAATTCTGCCACATGGAATGTATCTTCCTGCAATGATCCCTATTTTTCCTGTGGCAAATATTATATTTAAGCCCAGAAATGCCCATCAGTCCCAGATTTTTTTATTTTTATAAAGGTGGTGTTGTTATAAATTATTTACATTTAAATAAGCCTAAAACCAGAATACACATCTGTATAAAATAATTTTTTTAATAATGATATTTTGTCTTTTATTTATTTTTCATTTTTTACCTATAGATTTCTATTTTATGCCCTCCTTTAATCTTTCGTCTTTTAAGTGTCCTCCTCTCACCGGTGATCACAAGAGCTATTTTAGTTTGTTCTTTGATTCATAAACTTGCTCTGTTCCCCACACCTGTGCTTCATTTACCATGTGCACCTGAGCAGTTCCACCAGATGTGTTCGAGACAAAATTGCTAATAATTTATGCTGGGCTGACTGTAGAGGCCTTGTATTAATAGAACATTTCTGCATTTGTGACACAGACATAGATCAGTTCTCTAATTCTAATTTGCATTCATCAGTAGTGCATTTGTTGTTTGACTCGAGCAGCTTTAAATTCAAAATATATTTTTTTCTAATAAACTTTTAGTTTTATTAAGTCACAAATGAACTGAAAGGTAACCTAATCCACATGGGGCAGTGGTTAGCAGCATGTTTGCAATAATATAGAGTTAGAGTTCATACAAGGTTGCAGGTTTGAATCCAAATCCCATTTCACTTCCACTCTCCCAATACGTTCTTGCCGCTCTATACTGTCCTGTCACATTAATGCAAAAAAAGGCCAGATGAATTTGAAGGATTACAGGTGATAAGAGAGATCTCATCGAGACTTAAACTTAAGTACAATACAAAATGTTCCTCCGCAACATCACACAGCAGACAAATATAGAGGAAAGCCGAAGGGATAAAAGAATTATTCCATTCTGAGAGTGAAATAAGCTCCTAACATTGCCAATATCCATGTAGGCAATGTACTCAACAAACACAAATATCTAAGGAATGGGAGAATAAGGAGACCTGCAAGATATCTAAATAAGCCAGGGAGCTACACCTCTGAAACAAATGCTGGCAAAAAAGATGCTGTTTCAAACCGTCTGGGACTTCCCAGGCAGATTGTTCTGTTCTGTTTTCTGATTTGCTCAGAAAACCACACCTCCCAGATGGCTTGAGATGAAGGTTGGGAGACATTATTGCTTAAGAGATAAAACTAGTTGTATGATACCATCCCTCACAGAGAAAAACCTGAGGCATTGACGGTGTTTAAAGAACAGCGAGGTGTTTTGTAGATTTGATAACACAAAAGAAACACATCAGGGTTTTTTTTGTTGGCTTTCTGAATTGTGTGTAAAGTTCCAGTTTTTGCTACATAAAATGCTACATCTGTTATGCTTCAGACTGCATGTATTTTCTTCCCCGCCAAGCTGCTCTAGATGGGCGTGAAAGGACAGCGCTTCTTTATAACTCTAGCTTTTATGTGTCCTTTAAATCACCAAACGGCGTTGATATTTTCGCTGTAACAAAAGATACGATCAAACATGACGCGAGTCTCTGAAATAGCAGATGCTTTTTCAAACCCGTCAAACATAAAGTCGGTTTGAATTACGCAAAAACTCTTCGGGATACATAAGACAGTGAGATGCAAAAACAAATGTCCGTTTTTATATAATCATAACAATAGCAATGTAAACATCCACTAGAGATGAGTATTTGCTAATCCTATTTTGAGCATTTTGTTTACAAACCTTGCGTGTGACGTTTATGATGTCATAAATGTCTGGATGGTGAGTAAAGCAAAATATTACATTCAGATTTTTTGATTTGTTGTGCATGAATTGTTCTTTGTTCTGCTTTCATTATTTAGATGGACAGATCAAAGTTTAAAGGAATAATTCACCCAAAATGGAAATTTGCTGAAAATGGTACCATGTGAAATGAGTTGTCAAAACAGATTTTGAGCATTTTCAGTCCATAGTTGCTCACCGATGGATGACCTCTGCAGTTAATGGGCAGCCGTCAGAATGCAGATTTCACACATCTGAATAAACACCATCACAATCAATCCACAAATTAATTTAATTTAATATAATCCAAGTGGGTCCATCCCAACAGTCCCATTCTACATCTTGGATGGCCTGAGGGTTATACATTTTAAGCACATTTTCATTTTATATGAACTATTCCTTTAAATGCACCAAAAATACAGCAGTATATTTATATATGCATATTTCTGCTATAAGCAAATAAATATTGTCATAATGTGAATTTGTTGAAAGTAACCAAGTGCCAAAGTATTTAGTGAGCCGTTCCTTAAAGGGGTCATATGATGCGTTTTCATTTTTTCCTTTCTCTTTGGAGCGTTACAAGCTCTTGGTACATAAAGAATATCTGTAAAGTTGCAAAGTCTAAAGTCTCAAACCCAAAGAGATATGCTTTATATTAGTTAAGAGTCAACCACGCCCTCCTACAACGGCTCGTTCTAACACGCCCCCACATGTCCCACGATGTGGGAAGATTTGCATAAACGCCGCCCAGATGTTCACGCAAAGAAAGAAAGCGTAACTTATTCTCGCTGTAGTAATTGTTTGGTTGCTTGCCGCCATGGTCGTGAAGAAGCTCTGTGTTTTTTTCGTTGTGAAAGCGAAACTTCTTTGTTTGGTCTTCCAAAAGTGGATGATATCTGCTTCGTCATGCCTGTAGCTGATCCGTGCTGTTCACTGAGGAAATACATCAACTTCGGGCTGTGGATCACTGGATTGGCTTTCACCGTGGACTAAGCGGAGTACAGCCCGGGGTCGTCACATGTAGTTGCCACAAGCCTGCCGGACGCTCCTTCGTCGAAATCCGCCGGCCGTGCCGTTCTCAAGCCCACCCACCTCTGCTCACTCAAGCCGGCCCTCCGCTCACTTCACGCCGCCATGTTGTGAACACTGTTGGTGTTTTTTTTTTTCGTTGTGAGAGCGAAACCACTTTTTTTGGCTTTCCATAGAGGACACGACTAGAAATCATTGTTTAAGTTGTACGGTTTTTCCCGAACATTTTTTAAACCCAAATATTCAGATTTTGGGCAGCACATGTTTATGGAGGACTGTTTCCTATCCCTTGGTAGAAGTAGACTACACTGCCGGCGTTTCTGAGCCAACAGACTGTAAACAGTTTTTTTATATTAACGGAATTTGCCAACATTGATTATTAAAACGCATTGTTTTGGCAGTGTAAGGAGCTGTCTTGTTTTTTTTGTTCCATTTCTTCTTTCTTTTTCTTCCGATCACAATGCAGACCATGGTTATTTGTACGCGGGGCGCGATGCAAAAGGCACGCATAAAAAAAGAACAGTAAGAAGTTCAGTATAATCCGTAATTATGTCCCACTGGATGCAACAAATGCCTTCGTTTATAATGGGTTTTAATGTTTAATGTTTTTGTCTCGTCGCTCCGGACATCTCACAGTATGGTGAGGGGCGTATTTCCGTCACACGCTTGAGGTATTTCGCCAATCACAATGCACTGGATAGTTGGCCAATCAGAGCACACCTCGCTTTTCAGACCTTCTTTGTAAAAATCGACGCGTTTCAGAGGCGGGGCATAGAGGAGAAACAATAATGTACAGTATGTGGAAAATAATGTCTTTTGAACCATAATCCGCATAAACACATTCATTACACCAAATACACAAAACAAAGTTCTTTTTAGCAGCATCATATGACCACTTTAAGACATATTCATTAAATGGCATTCTGCCACTGATTGTATTGACTTTGACATCTGTCCTTTACTTCTAGGGAAGAGCAGAAACTTCTTGAAAGTCTCTTTGGTAAGAAAGTCTGCTAAGAGCATTACTGTAAATATTAATGTAAAGTAGTTTGTATTTGCTTTTCTTCACAATGTCTACTCACGGGAAGCAAGGCCAAAACCTAAATCCTTCTCTTAATTTACTTCCAGCACACGTTCCTCAGGGACTGCTGTGACTTGAGGTTGAGACTGCATAATACAATATTCATATTTTAATTGTTTCTTACACTGGAAACAACACTATGGCAACCACAGTAAACATGTCATGTTTCATAACTCTTTAAATACATTTTTAAAAGCATTTAAGCAGAGGTATGAATTTTTACGAGCGCTTGGATGCTTTTCAGAAATAGAGCTGACATTATTTGAATGATGTAAAGGTTTAACCACAGCCCTGCTCTCAAATGTAAGGGAGTAGCCTGTCTGGCAAATGGAGGTCTATCTACTATCTATCTCCTCTATCTATCTTCTACTCTATCGATTCCTATCTATCTATCTATCTCTCTATCTAATCTATCTATCGATCTATCTATCTATCTGGGTCTGTCCTGTCTTCTGTCTATCTGTCCTATCTGTCTTCTTCTATTCGTCTGTCTGTCCAGTCGGTCCTGTCTGTCTGGCTGTCTGTCTGTCCCGTCTTGTCCCTATCTGTCTGTCTGTCCTATATATCAGATTATATATATATAGAACAAAAGCAAAAAAGGCGTATCGTTTCCAGAGGCAGATTATTTTATACATAATGTTTGAGTATGTTGGGTAAGTATTAAGATTTAATAATATGTTTTATTAATAATTTATATTATAATTTTTGATATTTTTTAACGTTTTATACAATATGTTATAATATTACACACATTGGCGGGTTCATGGTATTTTTTAGGTTTTAGTATTTTTTTTTGTCATTTTTATTAGTTTTTTTAAACATTAATGTATCAAACATATATCACACATTATCATATTTTTTCTTTTTTCTTATTAACAATGTTGTTAGTATGTGTCAGTTGATGTTCATCAGTTTACAACTGCTTGTTTTAACAACTGAAATGATTTAGTGAAAGATGTTTACAGTAGGTAGTCTGAGGCCAACATTCAATCTCTTCCATTCATTGTACAACACAAAACATTTCCGTGTTATGCATATTCAGACTCTGAATATCACAGTCCCGCATGCCTGTTACGGACTTCTTCTGGTGCAACATTATTCATTTATTCATTGCAAAGATGTTGAACAAGAGGCCAGCCATTGTATTCTCAGAGAGCTTGTGTGTTTTGGCAGTGCCTGTCTGAGTCCTCCCTGCATATTTACATAGCACAGCCATATGTAAATTACAAAGCAGTGCATCCCACACGCCTGTGCTACACAAAAGACCCTCTCATTTCCAGACATGGGTCTTGGATTACAAGCATTTTCCCCTCTTACCTGTTTACCACTCTGAGTGGTTTCTCTCATATCTGTGAGATGGAGAAATCACAGGTCAGAGCTCACGTAATGATATTACATGCCTTTTGCCACCTTTTTGGTGCTTTCTTCAAGCATAAATGCAGACAATATTTGCGTGTTTTTCCTCCCATAATATGTATATTTGCTTACTGTCACAATCTTTGTCAAACAATAACAATCAAACTTTTATTTTAATATGATTCAAAAGACACATCTTAAATAACCACAACTAGTTTGTTAGTCATGAATCTGAATCATAAGTCCACTGTGAATTTCTTATTGATCTAAGACTGTCCAATGAATGAATGTGAGCCAGTAGGAGCACATACTGTAAACCCAAGGTTAACTCTAAGTATATGAGTCGTTATTTTGTCCACAAAGCATCAGAATAAACTGAGGTTTCATGGTAATTTGTTGACATCTTCCTGTACTTGTCCATGCACTGTGACAACTCTTTATTTCCTCAATATTTACTCCAGAAACACATCTTAATCATCATATGAAAATTGATTCATGATAAAACAGATGCTTGTCAACACCTCTGCCGGGCTTGTTGTGTTTATTCAGGGAATCATGGGTAATGTAGATGTAATGTAATGTGATCTAATGTAGATCATGTAGACATCAAGCCAGCACATGTGATCACTAAAACAATCCTTCGCAAACCCTAAAGTCCTCTCCAGTTTTCATCATCTTCATTATTTTCCTGTGTGTGTGTCAGGACTTTCATTAGAACTCCAGATAAGACAACTGCATATGTTACATAAACAAAAAAAACATTCTTTGTTTGTTTAATTACGTCAAACTTGATTTTATATGCACACACACGCGCACACACACACACTCAAGAAATAGTTCAAAACATTCTGCTCACTATTGAAATATATATTTTTAATTAGAATGAATCATATATGTTATAATATACTTTTTCCAGGATTGTTGAATAAAAATTTCAAATGAACAGCATTTATTTAAAATAAAAATTGTTTTATAAATGTCTTTACTGTCACTTGATTTAGACTAAATTAGGGTTGTTGCATTACCTCAGTTATGTGATAATATATACCTTCGGATTTTATATATTTTTTTACATTAAAATGACTGATGACTGTAAATTACTATATAAATGTTATGATGTGATAAAAACTTCTATTAATTACTGCTATTTTAACATATTGACTCAAAAGTCTTTTATAACCACAAATAGTTTGTTAATCATGAACCTGAATCATATATTCACTGTGAATTATGTGATTATCTTCTGATATATTCATTCATTCTGTTTTTTTGTTTTTGTTACATTAAAACGACTATATAAATGAAATGGTGTGCTTTTTGCTGTTTCCAGGTCCATTTATCATTCATGTAGCAAATTGCACAGGTGCAAGTAGATAAATTCAGATTTAGTATGAATGACGTTTTTCCTTTACATTTTGGCCCATCTCAAGGACACAGAGTCCAGTCCGTCTCTAGAGAGGTACTTTTGATTTCTGGTGACCCGAGACTCTGACTGACGCAGTTGTTCAGTGAAAAACATGCCTGGTCCTTTCCTCGTCTCTGCTTATGCCGTATTCAAATATTCATTGTCAGGACTATCTGGTGTCAACGAGAGGATATCATATAATTGTAGTACTTCATCTTGCTCAGCTACTTCCCCAAAACTGCATCACGACTGAATAGGTGAGAATAACCATTAAAATGCAAAATTACTAGACGTGCAACCTTCTCATGGTGAAGTTGGGTCTTTGTGATGATGCACCTGACCCCCATAGCTGAAATTCACAAATGGCCACTCGCTGGAAAGATGGTGTGGCGTTGTGAGCTTGAGCTGGGCGGACGCTTATAAATCACCAATGGGTAAAGGGTTTTTAATGCAGCACTCTGCGCTCGCAGCCTCCATTTTCTGTCACAGCACAGTAAAAGATGAGAGGCCCGGGGGGAATACCAGCCCCCAAGATGCTCTGAGCCGAGCTGTAGGTCATGCTGTGTGCCTCTCAATGGATAAATACATAAATACATGCAGCGATGCAACACTAGACATAAACACAGCTAAGATAGAAATGCATACACAAAAATAGGTTTCAGTACAGTTAGATTTTTGAGCTACCATCAACCCTGTATGATGTCAAGGAAATAATATTCCGAAGCTTTGTGATGGAAGATTGAAAACCTCATTTTATATGTACATATATGTATGTAATTGTTATACCCACACCACCCGTAAAATTTTGGTTTATAGCAACAACAACACACATTTAAGTATAAAAGTAGTATACTTAATATATAATCAGTAGCTAACTTACCACATGCATATGCAAACAGAGGTCCCGTTGTAAATTTTAGCGTAAAAAAATGGGGGAAAACAAAAAATTAGTAAATTAGTTTATATACAATTAGAATTTTGAGCAACCATTAATCCTGTATAATATCAAGGAAATAATATAATATTCAGAAGCTTTGTGATGTAAGAATGAAAGACTGAACACATCATTTTATATGTAGATATTTATAAATTGTATAAATAGTTTTATAAAAGCATATTTAATTTTGTTGTTGTTGTTGGTTTACACACACACATACAGATACAACATTTGAAAACTGCTATATGTTTTACATAATTTTAAATCTACATGTTTGTAATTTGTTCATGATGGTGCCGTCATCATCACAGATGGTCCTGTTGTAAATTTGTGTATGATGTTTATTCAAACTCAACAAATACCACACAGATGTCTAAAAACGCAGCATCTGTTTTTAACAAAATAAAATGTGTTTCAGAAGGAATAATTTTGCCTTTTCAAATGTTTGAGCAGAAAAGCTAATGCGCGATTCTAAATTGCTGCAGAGCCACAGCTGTTGTGAATGCAAAGCAATCAGTCGGGGCATATAGAGGGCAGCCCGTCCTCATACAAGCGCAGTATCACCAGTCTGTTAAGGACAAGTCGCTGCGTTCAGATTGAAAGATGTCTTAGAGTTGACTTTCATTTGGGTGTGTTGACAATGACCTCTGGAAAAACAGGCTTTGGTGGAGGGAAAAGCAAAAGTATGTCTTTCATTGGTGAATAGAAGTGCCCTGGTCCCCAGCATGAAAGTATGAGGATTTTTCTAATATCAGATCACGTGCATACAAGCTTTGTTTCACACAATTTCCTTGCGCCTCTTTAAAAAAAAAATGTGTTCAGTAAATAGTGGAGGCAAATAGGATACAGAAACAGCAGGGGAACAGGAGAAAGTTTACACTGCCTATCTGTACCACTGTAAAACGAAATGATAACATGCATGAAAATCAATTTCCCTTCTTCTCCTGCTGATCAGTATTTTTATGTTTGGTGGGGAAGTTGCAAACAGAACAAATTCTGTTGCTGAGGTTAATCTTCGCAGACACGTCTGTTTCTGTGATTTCCAGCTGAAATTCACAGACAGACATCTTTTGCAGTATGGTTTCCATGGGAACGGGAGGAAATGATTTTCTTGGCCAGCTGCATTAAAATGAACAGCTGTATGTTGTTATTACTTTTCAGGTGATTTGCACTTTAGAGGTTTCAGCTTATGTTCAGCAAGAGTCTTCTAAACTATAATTCACGCTTCTCTCTAATGCTGTCATGTTATATTTGAATATGCTTAATTCTGTGCACACACACACACACACACACCAACCAACCCTTTCGTGGTCATTAATATTATTTATTAACTGCAATATTAAATGAATTAATGCTTTTATTCATATTTTTTGGCATCATCGATCAAAGTGGGAGTAACGCACGCATTAGGTTAAAAAAAACCAATCTATTTTGTATAAATGCTGTTCTTTTGAACTTTTTCTTCCACAAGGATTCCTTATACATACAGGTATATTTAAAATATAAACCAGTGCAACTGTTTTCAACATTAATAATCTGCTGATTAATGTATCCTCTTTATTCGTACGGTTGAATATTGTGAAATATTTTTTATATTTTTAATATTGTTATTTGTTTTTATTATTTTAGTTCTTATGCTACTTTTATTTCTAATCTTTTTTAATTATTTCAGTTTAGTTCCTTTTCGTATAGCACTATTGGAATTAACCCGTGTGGTCTAAAATGTACTATATAATAAACTTCCCATCCACCTTAATAATATAATAATAAGATAAAATATAATAGAATGTTTCTTGCAACACCATATTATATCAGGCGGAATGATTAATGCGCTGACAATTCACCTTGTCCATCACGGGAGTCATTACAAATACTTATGTTGAAAGATATTAAAATAGAAAAGTCTATTTAGTTTTTAATTGTAATAATATTTTACAATATTTCGGTTTTTACATTAAAAATAGAAAACCTTGTTAAGGTGCTGCAATTCAGTCTCTTTATATGACCAGATAAGAGAAGGTATCATTCTGTAAAATTTCGTAGAGATGGGATGACTGTCATTAGGGCACAAGTTAAACATCTTTAGATGGCTGCACGCTACTTTCTTCCATGTGCAAGGTTTCAATCAAACTTGCTATTTGATTATCAAAACTTTCAAAGCGCTTTCGATTTGTCTTAAGCTGCAGGAAATTCAAGGGGACATCTGGAAGGATGTCTGCAGATTATTTGCAATTTTGTGTGTAGTAGACATCAATGAGAGGCCTGCTCAGACTTTGGCTGGAACCCACCTCACCTCAGGCTCATTACAGTGCAGACTGGCCCATAATCCGCCTTAATTCCTCGTTGCCGTTCATTCTCTCTTTAAGCCACTCTAGTCCGGCACAGCCAATGAACGGAGGGCCTATGGAGGCACACAGGTATTGGCTTTTCCTTCCAGGCATGCAGTCTGTCTTTGTAGTTCTCCACAGGAGTCAGCGAGGCTATCACTTACCGTGCCAAACTCATTCCCTCCACCTCAGACGTTACCAGCAGATAATGTCAGTGCCAGACTTGCATTCATTAGCATCAGCCTGGAATTGAGAGGCTCTGTGAGAAAGAGCAGGAAGCCATGACGTTGAGCTTGTCCGTTAAAAAGGGGTTTCTCAAACTACATGCACTGTTACGTCCCAAGGAATGGTTTTTATGAAAACGTTTTATCTTGAAACTTATTAGGAAAAAATAAAGTGGGAATGTCTCAGCTAACAGAGAATGTTCTCAGAACTGGCTAACATTCTCTCAAAGATATGAACAAACATTCTTACAGTTAATAGAATGTACATTCAAAGTGGTCTGGTATTTAATAATGGTCTAAAACCTTAGTATGAAAATGCTATTTATACATCATTCATGGAACAGTTTTAGTTGGATGTTTGTCTAAATTGTTTTTTAAATGTTACTTTGTTTCAGAACATTCAAAGGTAACATTCCTTGCAAAAATGGAATGTTCCCTTAATGCTGTATAGAACCAAGAAAAGTAACATTTTTAAAATATTCAAAAAAAATAAAAATGTGAATGTTCAGCAAACATTAAGAAACAGCATTAGCAAAACGTTCTCAGGAAATAGGATTTTTGTTCACTGGAGTATTATTAAAATTTTTTTTAAGTATGTTTTAAGAGAGTTGGATTTTTTTTTTATAGTCCATAAGGCCAAAAGTGCCAATAGTTGAAGAAAACCCTTTCAATATGTGCAGGCTTTATGGTAATAAATCAATGCAATTATGCAATTTTATAAAGAATCAATGCAATTATGTATTTTAAAGGTATGCTGCAAAATGTTTGGATGTTTGACTGACATGAGAAACTGGGTCAATTATGGCAAGAGATACAGATGGATGTTTGTTCCGCTGGTCAGAAGAGAACCATTTATGTTGAGAAATCAGTGGGTGTCAGGAAATGTATCTTTTTTTTTGTATCATTGATTCTCCACATTCCCGGTTTAGAGTGCAAATGCCCTTCCAACAGTGAAGAAACACAGATAATTGGCCACTGTTGACAAGTTTGTCCAGTAGCTGTGTTAGATTTGCTTTTTAACCATGAACATTTAATTAGGAGTCTAGAGCAACACATGGCAATGAACTGCATGAAGTATTTTATCGCAGATGTTTTATTTGTTTTTAATGACTTTTGCCTTGCCCAGACAAGCACAAACAAAAACAAAATCCCAGACACTTGTATTTAAACTCTGATATAAAATAGAGTATGTCTTTCATTACGCTATAAGCTGCTATTTAATTAAGCAAAGAATAGCTGCAAAGGGTAAGTACTAGTATTATGCAGACTAAACTAGAGCGCTTTAATTCCAAACCTGTTAATCAGTGAACTCAATGCCTGACATCAAAGGATCAAGGATGTGTTGATTGTAATGGGCTGGATCACTCATCAAAGAGTGAACCTGGCCTTGTCCACTGTAACACCCAGCATGTATGTAAAAAAAGGCATGTGGGCAATTGGCAAAGTAAATGGTGTCAAAGTCTACAGGTTTTTTTTGCTGATTGGAGACAGTGCAACCCTGAGTGTAAATGAGATTTGGAGAAGACGAAGTGCAAAATGAAGGCAGACTCTTCAGATGAACTGTTACAAAGAAAAATGATAAAAATGATTTGCATGTAACACTATGATGTTCACATGTCTGAAAAGCTTTGTAAAATACACATTGAATCAGTTGTCAAAAGTGTCTATAAAGCCTTTTTGTATTCCCACTAGCATTTCTAGGTGTTACATTATATGTCTTTTTTGAACTTTTTATTCTCAATTATCCTGAAAAAATCCCATCATTATTTCCATCAAATATTTGAATGCACACTAGTTTTCAACACGGATAAAAGCGAAATGTTCCTCAGCCACTTATCCATTGTAAAAGATTTGTGTAAGGATCATGTGCCTCTGAAGACTGGCAGTAATGGCTCGGAAATTCACAATTTTTCTATTTAAAATATATGGAACATTTTAGATTGAAATAATATTTCACAATATTGCTGTATTTTTATTGTATTTTTTGATCAAATACTTGCAGCCTTGGTGAGCATAAAAACGTTAAAAACATTTACAACCCCAAACTCTGAATAGTATGTAAAAACAAATAGCTTCACATGAATTTTACAAACAAACTAGCCTTGTTCTATTCGACTGGCTAAGAACACCATCTCTCCTTGTGCTGCCAATTGATGTATAGACAGTGCTAGAAAAGAGAAAACATGGATATGGTCATGGTTATAGTTTTAAAGAGTAGGTTGACAAATATCAAAGGGCAGTCTTGCCAAATGAAATGAGAAGACTTGCAGTGAACGAGCAACGGTGTGGATGAGACCTCATTTCCACGGTGTTTGTTGGTGAGCGTGGTGGACTGCTTTATCGGAGAGAAGTGTTTGGTGGTTGATGGCGTGTACACATGCCTAACCTGAATCCCAGGTGAGGGAGATGTTTGAATATTACACTCCGCTGTACAGAAAGGATGTTTGAATATTACACTCCCCCCCCCCAGGACATTTTAAAGTCGTTTCTGACAATTAGATTGAGAAACGTTAATTTTGTTCCGTTCATTTGCTTTACCTTTAAATAACACAGAAGCCACCTCCAGATCAGAGTTCACCTGGTCCTGGATATTTTTACTATCTTCCTCATTCAGTGACTTCACAAAGCGCGAACACACGTTCATGTCAAAGCGATTGGGTAATATAAACTTAATGACCATGGCGTTCTGTGAGTTGCTATCGTCTGCTGAGCCAATGCTGACGGATGGCTCCACCTTGATGCCCATCACTTCTGGTAATGGGCACAAACCTTCCATCTCCTCTGATGCCATTGGCCGCTCAGAATCTGTGATATTCCAAAAGAGGCTACTAGGCCTATAGCCTTTTCCTTAAATAGAATCAAACCCTTATAGAAAGTGGATGATGTTTAGTTCCCCTGCAGAATGGAGCTTTTGTGCCTGGGATATTCAGAAAGAAATTGACATTAGTTGAAATATGTGAACAATCTGATTTAACACACTACAGCTCAAATGAACAACTGTAACTCGTGTATTCTTTGTTGAATAATTTGAAAGGCTGTTAAATTGGTGACTTTTGTGTCTCTGTTTGATTATAGAACCTCACAACCATCACTAACAGTAATACTGTACTATAAACCCCAGCTGACGATTCCATGAATATTATTACAGTATTATGGCAGATTTCATGCTGGAAATTAAACCATGCACGTTCGAAAAAGCCCTAACCTCGGAAAACAATACATAATCTCACATGCCCGACAAATGAACGCGTTTAATGTCGGTGTGACCAAAACAAGGTTAGCCAACCAGCTAACGACCGTTATAGGTTACACTGGCTGTATTTTATCAATAAAGAGGAAGTGAAACAAATACTAATTAATTCCAGCATGTGCATTTCCTCAGTTAAAACACAGACAGAATACGAGTCAGCGGGTTAAGTTAATTCTGCGGCATAGCTTGATGTCTAATACAGGATTAACGGCCTGAGGCTATTATTTTATTTCAGCATTAAAAAAAAATATTGTTGAACATTTGACCACGAATGTAAACCATCATCTATTTTTAATAATGCAATCATACCTACCGAGTTTATTAATATCGTTTGTTTTGAAATGACGGGTTGAGGTTGAGTGTAAATACAGTTTTTCGAATGCAGAGTGGGTGGAGTCAAGTGTGTTCATTTATCTACAGTTGGATTTGTAAATGCATGCTGTACATTGTAATTACATTGTACCCATGGTAAGATGTGATTTGTCACTGCTATTTCTTCAACTCTCGCTATAAAAATAGATATAAATGTTTTCCACACAAAATCTAAAGATAAAAGGCATTTTAAAAGAAGCAAAATTAAATCATGAGAGGGGGTTCAAAGTTTCCAATGTGACCTTCATATAACAAGTTCAAGAAACACCCTGCTGCAGTTACTGTAACAAAATGGCCTGTCTTTCAAAACGTAGGTTTAATTCAGGATAATTGGGCCATTTTTTACCAGTCATCTCAATGGCAAAAAGTGTCCCTTTTTAACTGAATTCACTCTAATGGGTTGAAACTGCAATGGCAATGCCTGCCTTATGCAACTATTCACTCTGCATATGCGGGCTTTATTTGATTTTGATTTTTTATTACATGAGCTCTAACATGAGTGATGTTTGTTTGGAATCTAAAGCAAATCTTGCATGATATATTCAGTGATTTTTTTTTGGGGTGTGTGCTCACGAGTTCTTTTCATTTGTTTATTATTACAAAATGTTTGTGTAATTTTGGAATTAGTGGTCACTGGATATGTAATCCTCTATCAAAGCCATTCTCAGAACCCAGTGGAGCAATGCGTTAAATCTGGTCCAAACAACTGAAAAGGAAACAAAGTAGACTAGAGACTGGCCCACTGCAAACCACTGGAAAAACATCCACATAATAACATTTCCATTCTCTGCTTGGGTGCAGCTGAAACGTTCAGTGCAATTTGATCAGACAGCTGCATATTCACTGTAGTATGTAAGGGATGCTTGATGAAGACAACATGAAAATTATGTTTGGAAAACTTTTTTTTGTTGTCATGAATGCATTTTTTTTCATGAACGCAAATGTATAGTTATTATTACTTCCTAGAGTCTACTTGCTTTAAGAAAGCAGCTGAACTTCATAGTTTTTTCCTCACTATCCAGAAAGCCTGTGCTTTTGAAGTTTATGGCATTTTTCATACATCATGACCACTATGTGATTTTCTATTCCTCTATTAAGTGGCTCTGCGATCATGCATTTATATTGCTAGATTTTCCCTCTGATTGCACAACGCTAATCAGATTATATGGGATATACTTAATATTTCTACATAACCTGTCAAAGTTCTGCTTTAGCAGCCTCTAAGCCCCATTCACTTTTGTGTTCATAGTTAGCTCTCTAGAGCACTGCAAACGAAGGAATTTAGGGCAGTGGTTGAAATAGACACTGTTACCAGCCTGCAACCCCAATCTTTAGATACACACAGCAAATGGACATTTTTGAGGTAAATGAATCACTGTGTCCTTTGTCAAAGTACTTTATAGAAAGTCAATTATATCAAAGTCTTATAAAATGCCTTTTCTATTCTCTGTCTTGTATCATCCTGGATGTAAAGTTTACTGTTTCTGTG
>JADLZN010005348.1:0-25073 GCA_018155175.1 Sinocyclocheilus anophthalmus
AAGAGGTGGAGCAATAAGGTCACTGGGGTTAGGCAGTGTCTGACAGAATTGGAATGGAATTTACAGCAAGTATGTGCCATGTGGCAAGGAGTGCGAGCAAATGACACTCAACACAGATTTGTGAATACTTCAGAACAATGCCGCTGTCACAACGAGTTTTCACAGACATGGAAAAAAAAAAAATCTAATTGATTTATTGAAAGAGAAATGCAGAACAGCGCTAACTGGAATTGGAGCCAAGTTTAGTTTAGAAACAAATGGCCTGAATCATCATATGAATGGTTTTGTTGCAGATCACAATTTGAATTTAATGTTCAGTGTCACTTGTTGACCCAATGATTTGGATCTTTGCTAATTATTGATTGTGATTAAATACATTTGTAAATCAAAGCACAACACCATAATCTTGAAATATCGGTGGCGGTAAAAGATTCAACCAAATGAAACTGTTAGTCATTATTTACTTGCACGTAAAAAATTATGTTTGGGATTTGTGAATAAAACTGAGTTGGAGTATGTTTACAAGAAAATACTATTTTCAGTTTTTCTACTTCAATTTAACATTTAAATTAAGGTCCACTTGCCGGTTTCTTGTGCAGTTGTATTTGTATGTGTACTAGCCATTTCTGATATCAAACTGGTTTCTAAGCCAATATATTTTTTCCAGTGTAACCCGCCTCGAGTCGTTTCAAACCTTCATGATTTTCTTTTTTCAGTTGAACACAGACTTTTAAAATGTTTTGTTTTTTTTTTTTCCATACATTTAAAAGGTCCATCAAAATCATGCTGTTTCATGGTTTGATTTTTGGGGGGGGGGGACTGTACTATATAGACCGATTGTTTAGGAAGCCATTCAGTTTTTCAAATAGTTATTATTTTTTTAAACTGGCAAGGGTGAGGTCAACTTGATGACAGAACTACCTATTTTTTTTTTTACTATCCCTTTAAAATACAAAGCCGACATTAGTTTTAACAGGAGTAAATCGGACATATCATATTGTTCTTAAATATCCTTTATTAAATGAAAGAAATACAATACTCCCATATAATCAGTGGGATTTTATATTAGATTGATTGCACATTGCGGAATCTGAATATGTTCGATTAACAGATCTGTGCTCGTCCCGAGTCTATTTGAAACCTTAAATCAGAAAGCCTTGTCTATAAGGTTTTACTGACATAATGTGAACCACAGAATTACCAGATAACCACATTATTCCAGTCTAGAAACACATCGAGAAGCAAGCAAGGCTGTAAACTTTGAAACCAGGGCAAAAGTAACAATATTTAAGGAAAAACCCTGACTACCACCATACAAAGCCACATCTCCAATATTAGCCATTCTTTAGAAGGGAACATGCGAACGGTCTATATTGATGCCACTGCATTAAAGGAACACTCCACTATTTTTAAATCAGGCTCATTTTCACGCCTATTTAAACAGTTGAGTTTTAACATTTCGAATCCAAATCGAGCCGATCTCCGGTCTGGCGGTGCATTTTGAGGCTGTAGCTTAGCATCAATCCTTGACATCTGTTACCATTACGCATCTCAC
Organism: Sinocyclocheilus anophthalmus; assembly: GCA_018155175.1. Lineage (NCBI taxonomy): Eukaryota > Metazoa > Chordata > Actinopteri > Cypriniformes > Cyprinidae > Sinocyclocheilus > Sinocyclocheilus anophthalmus. Next base: position 1,556 of record JADLZN010005348.1, read on the forward strand.
TCAAATGGCTATGGCTAGGCACTGAATACTCCTCTTGGCAATGATATTCCGCAGGCTCCGTGAAAATAGTACCCCAGCTAGGTAACTTCCATCATCCTATTTTCAGGCGACTGTCGTGAATATCATTGTGCCGGCTGCATCCCGTGGTAACGGGTCACAAAGAGGTCCGTGGATATTACGGCCTTAGTTAGAGTATAGGTTTCCTACCATATCGGCCTAGACAATCGCAATAACTTTTCAGTTTCCCCAGGTCTTAATACCCTAAATGTAACTACAGATGATCAAGTTTTAAATAGTGAAATATCGCAACTAGGTTTGGGTCCATTTTGACGGAGATGCTAGCTTTCTAATCAATTTCCAACGATCTTATGCTAGCTACAGCTAAAAGTCTACCACCGGACCCGGATATGTGCTGAATGGATTCGAAAAATGTAAACTCAACTGGTGATTCACATCTAGGAGTTGGAAATGGCCCTATGTGTTATACAAACTAGTTGGTGGTTTCCTTTAAGGATTTGAGCATAGTGGTGGGTGATTAAGGCAGACACACCACGAGTAGTAGGGTAGGGGTTACGGCACGTGTAATCCTTTTAATTTCTTCTTGTCTGCTATTAAGTAATGCTAAGACAATAGGATAAAAAACAACGGAATTAAGTCAGTTAGGCTATGGATTGGACAGTGTCGGGACGGTAGAAGTGTGACTTATTGTGTTTATGAGGTTGCTGAGGAAGAGTCTGTGGTCTCCGCTGTAGGATTATTACTGCGACCCATCTGCTGAGTGACTCTAAGGACAAATTGCATACACGAAAACCAACAAGCACGACACACAGGCACAGTGAACCCATTACTGAACAGCATAAAACATTCACCTCATCGCCAAGGGTTACGAATCCAGGGACCACAAATTGCTCTGCCTAAAAGTGGTATGATACACATCCGCCTCGGACTTGGTACCATCTATTTGAGACATGAGGAGCTAACCCTAAATTTCAGTTTTGGGCTCCCCTCACCAACCCGTGAGAAGAGGCGGGCCTCGTCGATTATGCATGAGTTTCGTAGGCCGGATCTCTTGTCGGTCGAAACTGGAGGCTCTCCAGTTAGGACCTGAGGAGGCTGGCTTTCAGTTCCGTTCAATCCGCGTCCTTTGGGTGATGGCGGGAGATCATTCTCCAGTACTGCCTGCGATACGAGAAATAAAACAGGCCGTCAGATGCTCTGACATCAAAAGAGGAGGTATAAGTAACACTTACAATATGATGGGCAATGCTCCGACGCGGGTCAACTTAAATACACACTCCGTGGTTCTAATTAGGGACTCAAACAGGCGTAGTTCCCGCTAGATTCATGCCGTGTGGCTCGCTCGGGTGGGTTTGTGCGGCAGGCGTCGGCTCTTTTTCGTGTATTGACGAAACTGCCAACAACAACCAAAAACAGCAACGAAGCATACTCAAAGGTGAGAGCCAAACGGGGTAACGGTCCACGGGGGGAGTTTGAAAGGGTGATGAAAGTGAGTATAGATAAATAGTGAAGTATATAAAATAGAATGTTAGATAAACTTTTAGACGCGGCCCACTTATATAGGTATTTATTAAAATCGTAATATTAACTTTTAGGTTACAAGCCTTTTACCAAGGACCATCCGGTAAACAGGTTATTTTAAGGTGTCCTTGGTTACACCGACTACTATTAGAATACCCATTAAGTAGCATAAGACCTGCAAGTAGAGCCCGAAAGCCACCCTAATCCGAACCATAGAGTAAGTACATGTAGTTAGATCTAATATTACTTCGGGACTTAAATGTTATAATTACACTTTACAAGGACGCCTTAAAATAAAGTGTAACCAACATGTAATAATAGCTAGAAATCATACAGCTATTCTAATTATATAAAGGCAACACAAGAAAAGGGTTGCAACCAATTGAAACCAGTCTTTTACCTGCTGATATTCTCGTTTTTGGGCTTCTAGAGCTTTGCTTCTCTCTTTGAGAAGTTCCTGCTCCTGTCGTAATTTCTCCGCCCTTCTGCCAAGCTCCATCTCCTTATCCTGAAGTTCTGCCTCAAAGCGCTGCAGCTCCTCTTCGGTGTACACTGGCTTTGTATCATCCAGTGTCTTGAAGTGTATAAAGATAATGATTTGGCACAAAACACTAGCATGCAAAGACAGTATAATAAAGTGGGACATGCATCTAAATCTGACTCTAACCTCCCATTCATTTGGATTGTTAAACTCTTTCTTCTCTGTAGATTTGAGGAACTCTTCCAGGCTGACCAGTCTATCATGATTGAGATCTACCTGCAGTGAGAGGAAGCAGCGAGCGAGGAAAAAGCTATTTAAAAGTGAACGGTTTAAAGGTAATTAAAACGAACTAAGTAACCAATTAAAAAAAATAAATAAATAAAACTAAATAAATGAATAAGCCAGGGACGGTGTTAAATTTCATATAAAACATGACTAGTTCGTCATCTCCTGGCAGTCCTGAAAGAACAAACGGATGTAGTCACTGCTGCTCCACACATTTGGAAATGGTTCAAAAGACTGAAAATTGAAAGACAGATAATGGAAGAGATAGGATTTAATGACAGGCATTTACATACCCACATCTGGATAACATTTTTATGCCTATACAGAGTGCTAACAGCTTATTCATGTTCATTTATCTACAAATTTTAAAAAACCAAGAAAAGCTCACGAAATTTAATGATTTCATGTAAACACAAGCATTTAGGCGTTTAACTGATTGGGTTTAGTGTGTTTAGCATTTTGGATTCTTCACTGTGAAGAAAGTGAAGGTTTTACGTTTTTGCATGCCATGTTTTCCCAGGCATCCTCAGCGCGCCTCCTCAGCACAATCGGCTCCTCTTCATTCTTTGTGATCCATACACCTTCTCCAAGCTAAGACGTAAACAAGAAAAGATGGCCACCATCGTAAAGATCGTACTGGCTTGCGACCTTTAGTCAGTTTTTGCCATTTGCTCGTTTTCCCCTGCAGTGTCAAATAACAACTTTAAGCTTCGAGTCACACGTGGCCAGTTATCAAAATCACAATGTCTATATTGTCAGGTATGTTTACACATACGAGGAATCTGTTGTAGTGACAGAAGCTCCACAGTGCAACAAAGCATCACACGACAGGACACAGATATAAAGAGAATAATATCTGTTTGAGCAACAAATCAACAGGAAAAACGAAACAAACAGTAACAAACACGGGAGAGCCAAGCCACTGAAGCCGGTGTCTTGCGTTCGCATCTTCCTTATATTGTGGAATTCATACTGTTGAGGAGGTGGTGGTTATTACTCAGACAGCCTTTAGAGTCCACGAGAGTCTATAAACGGCTGACTGCCGAGGCTTCCATCCTTGCAATGAACCAGATTCAATGGTTCCCTGACCTCAAATGTAACAGAACAGTACCGAATGCTTTTGTGGAGGGCCAATCCACTCTTGCTCGCATCCAACAGCAGCAGGAGAAATCAGGGGGGAGAGCAGAAGAAGACCGGCACCATGTATCTACAAGTGAGAACGACTGCAATTAACTCATTTTTGCCAGTGAAGTGCTGTGCTTAGGACTGGTTTCGACAAAATAGGGGTCGTCACCGTGAGCTTAAAGAATTTGCTTGGGATTGTACTCTTGTGGATCAAGCCCTCTGTCCTCTTTCCAGACCCTCCCGTAACTGCTCTCACGCTACCCTGAAGGATGAAGGAAGTAAATGAAGAACGGTTTACGTAGAAAAATCTCAATCAATCTATCTAGGTCCATACATGCTCCACTTTCTTTCTTCACTTCCCCCTCATCCGACGTTAACTTTAGGATGATCTGCGTTCTTTTCTTTCAGCCCGTCGATGCGCTTCTCCTCCCGGGTCTCTCTCTGTCCTGGTCCAACTCTTCAGGTACTCTCAGTCCTCTCAGTTCTTGCGCATCGTTCATAGCGCTTAGAAACCTAACTCCTTTCATGACGTTCTGCTCATAAATCTCAAGATCTTTAGTGGGCTAGACAAATAAGCACAAAACATGTGTTAATGCCTCGTCACTTTATTTTTTCGTTAGTATTTGATTATATATTAATTATGTCTTGTGTTTTGATGTATTATTCGTTTATTAATCTAATTTGTATTTTTGGCCCTAAAAATTTGACTTTCACTGTGTATAATGTAGCGTTTGCTGATTTTGTAAGTGTGGAGTACATAGATTGGGTGACATTTTTCACTTTGGTAGAATGGGTCGGTTCTCCGCTGTTAAATCATTGTATAGAAAAAGTCAAATCAAGAAACTTAAAAACAAAAAAAAAAAAAAAGGAGAAAAAAATATGTATACTATAAGTCTGATAAATGTTGGGGGAATTAAGCAAAGAAACACGAAAATAAGATCAGAATTGGTATTTGACTCTCGTATTGTGATACTTGGGTGAAAGTTCATGAGTGCTGAACTAGTACGGATGCGTGCTTTCAAGCTATTTTTTGATTAGTATTTTTTGCAATTTCACCTTATGGCCTGTTATAATGGGTGTTACCCGTGACGATAAATACAGCCCAGGTCTATTGGGCCTCAACAAGGTTCTGATGATATGAGGTCCAGATTTCAAAACTTGCTTCAACAATGAGGCATGATCCATCGAACCCTGAAATCACATCAAAGCATTGCGTGAACAGGCGCGAAGTCCGTCAACGATTTTCTTGCTCCTCCAGTAGCACTTAAATTAAATAACACAAACTCCACGCACCTGTGCTTGTGGCTGTCCACTTGTAGCCTTCAGCAACATCCTGAGCGTAGACCCTTGCCGTCTTCAGCCAGGTCCATCAAGTTCCGCGGTCCCAACGAGTGGTGCCGCACCAAAAATCCAACTCCTTACTTATGAGCGTCCATTCTAAAACACAGTACTTTCCCTTAAGAACTTACAGTCACAGATGAAAGGTGAGAACGACGTCCATGCTCAAGGCCAAGAACAGCGCTTAGAGACATAGTGCTATTTTGGTATTTTCCCCTCTGATCATTTTTCCATCCAGTAATGGATTGTTTTAAATAAAATCTTAAATAAAGATTATTGAACCATGAATCAACAAACCAGCTCCATGAACGAGATGAATCACAACATTACAAACTTTAATGAATTGAAGCAAAAAAGCATGAAAATGTAAGAAAAAGACAATGGGACAAGTTCTATGCACTCAATGTCTTTTATGAAGCAATGCCCTACACATCTCAAAGTTACATAAATAATAAAACCAACAATACAAGGTATAATAACTAATTAGCACTGTCCCGCAGTCATGGAATACCTATAAATGCCGGTATTAAAATTGATGTAAAATGCCTAGATGTTAATATACTAAGCCCATAGATAAAGAAAAGCGTCGTTGAACATGAACCAGAACTGTGATGATCACATTACAAATTTTAATTTGAAGCAACAACAACAAAAAAGCAAAACAGGACTGTGTACTTAACGTATTTTATGAGGTAATGACCTACACATACCCAATTATATAAAAAAAAATTATGATACATACAGTAATTGACTAATAGTCACTGTATACAAGTTTATAATACATTACACGCAAAATACAATACACATTATTAAAATAAATTTATATATATAATTATGAATAATAAACAACACAGAACGGAAGACAGGATAATAGGAGAAATAAGTTTGAATTGTGAGAGTATGTCCAACTAGTTAAAATAAGCTGAAATCAACTTACTTGTGATTCTGGTTCGGTACGGAAAGCATGTGTTATAACTTACGATCGTTGAGCTCCCGGGTAGTCTGATCTGGAAGGATACTTACAACCTTAATCATGTTTTATAAAGAAGAGAGTGGGGATTTTTTCCAATTTGGAGCCCTACGTTTTGTTTGTGCTCCGTACATGCAGTGAGTGCTTGTACCAAGAATGATAATATCGTCTGTCTGGTTGGCAGTCATGAAGTTTTGTCTCTAATGAGGTCTGTTTTCCAAAACCTCAACTCACCTACACATGTGTACGGTCATAGTACAGACCAGTATCGCTGAGAATAAGCACGGGATACAGCCAAGCAAGATAGAAGTTAAAATGAACAAAGTTAATGCACACACGGGATAAGCATGTTTCTAGTCATATGATCAAGATTTGTGACCATATCGTTACCAGGCATTCTCCGTCTGGTTGTCTCCTCATCAGGAGGTTCGTTGGTTTGCGAATCTATGCACTGTCCACAAGACCCACGAGACACAAGTACCAAACAAGGCGAGCCCAGCACCTTCAAGCGCCAGTCATCCGTGGGATACCGTTTGTAATAACATCAGACTTAAAACAGCATTACATTTTTCACCAACTAAAGGTATACCTTGACACGACGAATCATTAGCTGGTATATTTTGTAGAGAGAACACTGTCTCTTTAAGCAGACTGTTTTTCTTTTATACAGTACACACATCGATCCTGATAAGAGAAGCAGGGAAAGCCGAGAAAAGGAAGTCTGTGGACAGTTAGCTAAACACCACTGAACCTGTGTCATCACATCAAAATTTCAATTCATGAGAAAAACAGTCACAAAATAGAATGACATCTACCGACGTCTTGTAGAGTCTCTGGTCTGAAACTCTACCGCTAAATCAATAAACGGCGAGTTCTGCTTAACCCTGGTTCAGATCCTGTTTGACTAGTGAGTGAAATCATCGGACTACAAAGTTAGGCTCAGCGTTGCTAGCCTGGAACAATACCACAACAAGTGCGGCATATGAGCGAATGACGCAAGCCAAACGCGAACGCTTTCTGCACACATGAACCCTTACCTGTAAAAAATAAGTAATTTAACTGTACAAACGCTTACGACAAAAAGTTAATATTAACGGTAATTCCCGGACTATAGCCGAACAGGGAAAACGTTAAATATCGAACCCAGAACATTTTAGGTAGTTTTACAGTGAAATAACCTGATTACATAAATTTTACGTTTTTAGAGAGTAAAATAACAAAGTCCGAGGTAATTTCGTCGAAAAAAACTTTAAACTGACACGCCCCGAATTCCCTGGCATGACACAGTAGTGTGTTTAAAGATCATGTTTTTTTTGAATTAGTTTTTGTTCTAGTTATATATTGTGGCTTATGTTACAAGTCTTCTGTTGATTTAATGAATTAGAATGCATTATTTCATAGCGTGTGTGTTACCATAGATGGTTTTTTGGGTTTTATATTAATGAGTATGTGCACCTTTCTATATATAAAGTAGTTCCTAATTCTCGCTTGTGTAACGAAGCTGCTTGTTGATGAGCGTTGATTCTTCATGTTGGCTTGCTCTTGTACCACCTGCCTTTAATTGTGGTGTTGTCAGTATGTTTAAGTCAAACTGATTTTAATAGCGTGTGCATGTTTGCAAATATTACTATGTTTACTTTACAATGTCGTGGTGTAAAATGTAAAGTTTTTGGCCAAAAATGTGTTTACAGTTTTTCTGTATTTTTTACAAAAATTAGCCTGGCGACCACACTGCCAACAATTATTTGTAAAAACACATAAATGTTTTTTGTAGCGTGTACAGTATCTTGTATCTGTAACGCCATTAATTATCAAAATTATAAATGGGATAATTTGTAAAAAATAAAATTCCATTAATCCACTTTACCAAAAAGGCCAATGTAATGTAAGTGTCCCTAAACAAAACAACCGTTATTTGGATGTAAAGTAAAAATGTTCTATTTTTTTAATTTACGTAATAATAATAATAATAATAAAACTAATAAAACTTTGTAAAAACGCAAGATTGATTAATTTAGTTTTTTGAAGATCTTGCACAATGTTTTTCTTTCTTTCTTACTCTTGTTTCATATTTTAATTGTGCTAGATGGACTTTGAGAGTCCTAACTAATTACATTTTTAGAAGACCTTGCAGCATGTTTTCTTTCTTTCTTTCTTGATAAATAGACTTTGAGAGATGCACATTGTTGGCAAACATAGACACTTTATTTTAATTCTAAAAAATAGATAGTCGTTTTTACCCAACACTTTGATTACAAACAAGCTGAAACACTGACAAACAAAATAAATTAAATATAAAAATGTGCACACAATAAATAATATGATCATAAAACGTAGAAATGTAATACATAAAGTGAAAAGGATAAACCTGAAATGCATAAGAAGTCACAATTACAGTTATGGCAATAGAAGTTCATAAATATGGCACAAGTAATCGTATCCCTCAAACAAACTAAAATAAAAATGATTATAAATTAGTTCACTTCATGAAGTTACGAAGACAACCATAAATGTCACATTGGTGTTTCAACAGCGTTATATCTGATAATAAAAGGGACGCAATAATATCACACTCATAATTACCCTGCATTAAAGGCGATTGATCGTCTTAGGGTCTGGGGTGTGCTGGCTCGTTCATCTTCATATCCGCATCTTTCTTCCCGCTGGGCTCCGTTCCTCAGTCTCTCCCTGAGAGCTCCCTCTATCAGCTCAGTGCAGCACTGCAGCACCACCTGTCAAGCAGGAATAGTTAACAGAGGCAAAGGGAGGACAGACACAAGAAGCAGGACCATAATAATAAGAATAAGAGAATAAGTCTCTCTCTCTCTCTAAAAATATGATTATTTTGATATTTTAAATGTTTAGTTCTCTCATACTCCTGCAGATAAATCTTCGCGGTGTCCACATCAGTCTGACAGAGTGTGGCCAGGGCAGAGGTCATGACACTCTGCTCTCCTGCACTCTTGGCTCTCAAACCCCGCAGGGCAGAGTTCAGTGCAGCCGCTGCAACCAGTGATGGAGGTGTTCCCAGAAAGCGCGAGTCACACACACACATGGCAACAAGTGTATCGCTGTGGCGCCGCAGCGTTGCGACAAAGTCTCCTGTATGCACATCACGATCCTTGAGCTCCCCGAGCGTGCGCAGGAAGTGTGGGATAAAGTCCTGAGGGGTCACTGCTGCCACATCCCACCGCAGAGTCGCCAGGACCACACGCTCCATTTCCTGCCGGAATAAGCATATACTGACTTGTACTGTCCATATGCATGTGTATATGTCATTTTTATTCATCTTTTAGTTCTTTTCTCCAAAACTTTTCACTTAAATTATTTCATTTCTAATGGGGGGAAAAAAGTGTTAAATTAGAAAAATGCAAAACAGCACTATTTTTTAATGATTTATTTTATTGCTTCAGACTTTTGGACAACATTGTCCATAATATTGAGCTTTCAGTGAATTTTGATAGATTTTTTTAAAAACACTCACCCGCAGGTTTGATGAGAGAAAGTCGTACTCTGCTGCAGCACAGAGTGCATCTGCACTAACTGTGTCACTTTCTGTCAGTTTTGAGGCCACCAGAACACAAGCTGCAGCCAGACAGGATGGCGAGACAGGCAGGGATAGAGTGGCCGACAGATATCGATCCAACAGGGAGACAGCCAGGGGAAATACAGACTCATCGCAGTCACATTCACAGCACGCCTATGAAAACACAGAAGAGGAAGATTTAAACAGCACCAAAAAAACCCCCCTCATAGTCAAAGCAAACATATAAAGGACTGTAGAAACTTTGTCCCTGTCAGTTAGTATGCTTCATTTTGATTTGATGTCCTCAAATAATTTGCTATTAAAAGGATGTAAATTCTGTCATTATTTATGCATGTCTTTCCAAACCGGACTTTCTTTATTAGAAAAAATGTCTGTGTTGTTGCCCATACAATGAAAGTCAGTGGGTCCAATGTTCTTTTCAACTCTATTGACTTTTTAATTATATGGACAAAAACATTTGAAACTTTATTTAAAATGTCTTCCTTCGTGTCATTACTGTTGTATATTTAGAACTACACTTTTATATTTAGTATTATTTTGAGTATTTTTTCATTGGCTTTATGCTACTTTTTGTGTCATGTGATTAATCAGCTGTTGTGTAAAGGCATGTGGGTTTAAAACTTTTCATTGTCTGAAGAAGAGCCTGCGTGCTCGAAACGCCACCTATGAAACGGTCAGTTATTACATTTTTGTACTTTTGGAGCCTAGGTGTGATGACTTATTTTCTGTTTTCATATACAAATTATATTTTTAAACCATTGTAAGACGTTTACAGATCTTCAGAAAGCCCCAAAATCTTCCTCCATGGTCCACTTGCCCAGCTTCTCTGAGTGTTTCACTGCTGTTATTAGTGTTTTTCTTTAATTGTTTAATTTTACAATTATTTAGTTTAATTTGACATTTTTGCTTATTAATTATTAGCTTTTCAGCAACTCACATACATATCCACAATTTGGGGATCCCTAGTTTAAGAGTTTCAGGCCCTATACTGACAAAAATGGTATGCATTTTTTTCCTTTATAAATTTCTAGTGAGCTTAGAAAGTAAAAGTGAAATATTGAATAAATATAAAATTCTCAAGCAAAAAAACTGAGTTTTTTTTTTTGTAAAACTCTAATAATCTTTGTTTTACAACTTTTGTTTATAACTTCAAAAAATTATCTTTACTATGTATTTTGTACACTAATTGTGAAAAATACAAAATTACTGATATTAAAAACATGAACAACATATTTGACTTGCACTGGATTTAGTTTTTTATCATGTAAAATCTACCTCCATGGTCCACTTGGCCAGTTCCTCTCTGCGCTGTGGTTCTCTCTGGATGAGAGAGATGTAGAGAGGAGATGGCAGGTATCTCTCCTCTGACTGCAGAAGTCTGTGAATAACCCTCAGTCCGGAGGCGCTGGGGTCCCATGGGGCTCGGACCGAAGACTGAGTCCTGTCCTGGCCCTCTTCCTCCTCACACCACAGAGACACAGACATCACTCCTGCCAGCAGATGTGATCCAATACTGAAGCTGTCCCAAGTGTGTCTCAAAAGTCTTGGTCCCGAGTAGAAGAGTTAGTGCAAACTTCCTTGCCCTTTTGAAAGTGCTTGTGTTTAAATGTGTTTGTGAGTGAGTGTCTGTGGGTTTCAGCAGCATTCTCTCATCGGTCCGTTTAAGATATCCTATGAGTGAAAGGACCTGTTTGACTGCTGAATGAAAAAAGTGAGGAAAGTGAGAATAAAAGAGGAGGGTGTTGTAAAATGCAGTGAGTAATAAAAAAATAAAAGCACACAATGCTGGACTGAGCAACAGATGCATCAAAAGGTTGGACGAGAGGGAGACCGGAGAGAGAGAAGAGGAGGAGAGAGGAGCGCAGCAGGAGAGGGACAACGTCGCCCAGAGAGCAGAGCAACAGCTTGTACACCGTCATCGTGCAGCAAGAAAAGAGAGCTGAGAGAGAGAGGAGAGGAACAGAGTCATCACACTGCTGTGACAATAAGACGACATGATAACATAGACCTCGTGTGTTGAACATGAAGCGGATAAGATAAAGACGGTGGATTACATTTACACATCTATATTCAATAAAGATTAAAAGGCATAGACAGTAATTCACGTGGACTTTGATGTATTTGAAAAAGTCTGCTAGTGGTCTGAAGGCATGCGGTGTAAAGCATTCTACAGGCAAATCCAAAATATGTCTCATAACTTTAGCCATTATTAGAGACATGCAATGCCCAGTTTTTGTCGCGTGACACCATTAAGAAATGTTAGATGACTATTATAATACATAAACTACCTAGCCACTAAAAGAAGTAGCGAGTTTCAAAAACATATAATATATCTGTGTATCTCTCAGAAATTCGTGATTTTGGTTGGTCTTCTCATCAGACTTAATTTTACACAATATTGGAATTAGATATCAGTTCAGTCTTATTTTTAAGATTAATTCATAAGCTGAACCATTCATACCCTATGGTGGAAGAAAAACTAACCAAATATTCTTAAGTTTATGCGAAAATAGAAGTGAATCACTGAATACCACCTTATAGCAATCCTTTAAAATTGTTGTAAATGAGTGGCCTATTTAATTTAATTGTTATGTTATATTATTATTATCTTAGTAACATGATATTACAATTATATATCATTATTATTTATTATATTATATTATACATAGGTAACAGGGTTAAAAAATTGTTTGCAAATGACAATAAGGGAATAGAAAACAGAACTCATTTAATATTAATACAATTAGATCAATATTTTCTAAAAGTTAAGCACCTACTTTCACTGAACTTCTAAAACAAAGATTCCAAAACATTTGTCAGGCAGACCTTAAATATTTACTTGAACTACCCTCCCGAGATTCTCATTTAATATCTGAATAATTTAACAACTCGTGCACATGTTCAGAGTTCTTAGATGTTGGTTAAGGTTCATGTGACAAACTGAAAATGTAAAAGAGTTTTTAGTTAAGTGCTTTACTTTATTGAACGAGTTCGGTTTTTAGCACTGGATTTGGGTATTTATTGGTATTTATCACTGCAGTTTTTGTAGTAACAGCCTTTTGAGGCTTCATTCCCTATTCTAACCAAGACAAAGTTGTTGTCTTGTCTAGAATATGTAATGAAGCCACAAAAGGCTGTTACTACAAAACCTGCAGTAAGACTGAAACTGATAACCCAGAACACCTGATTTTCCAGGTCTGAAATGACATCAGCCTCAGAGCAGATGGAAAAGCTTTTTGAAATCTGATACACGAGTGTGAGACAGAGACTGAGACTGATGGGTAGAGCTGGAGAGCGTGCAACTTTTGTGTTCTTCGCACTGAAGTCACACTTGCTCACGTGCCACCTAATCACCCCGTCACCCCCGTTTTGCGTGGAATCTCATTGTCAAAGCAACGAGTCTCCCATTATGCCTCTCCATCTCACACAGCACACACTCATTCAGCCCCTCCCTGGGCCTGTGGCAATCTGGTGTCCTGTTTAAAGAGTGGTGAGTCCTCATGGGAGGGCTGGGCGAAGTATGTGCAACAGACAGTGGAACCGGCAGGTCAATGAGCCGTATTGTCTCTCTTTACAAATCACTGTCAGACACCAGTGCCTGGCCTTCTGCTCCCACTCACTTCACACACACTTCACACGCTCGCACTCGACTCCTGGATTGCCCTCACAGTCACAGCAGGACACGCTGAAGTGGAGACCTCAGGACTGGATTTGTCAGTGTGTCTACAGGTGGCTAAACATTTCAGAAGTTGAGTTTTTGTAAAAAAAATTAGTCATAGAAAATTTGATTGTACCTTTCTTCACAGCAACAGTTATTTTTATCATTATTTATAATTTAGTGCATTCATTCACAGGACTTCAGCTATTTGTGTGAATTTAATTTGCTTCTATAGCTTTTGTGGTCCCAACACACCAGCACTAAGACCAAAACTTTTGCCATGACAACTTTACAAATGAAGTAATACATATATAATATATTAGAAGATATTACATTCATACTGCATTTTTCATCAAATACATTCAGCCTTGTTTAGTCCAATGTATATGTATATAAATAGTTAGGGGTTATATTAGCTCAAGTTTTTGATTTTTCTCATAAATAGAATTATAGAATATGGTGAAAGAAATATAAGAAATGATTGTGGATAGAATAGAGTTACACAGAATATAGTTAAGAATTATACAGAACATAATTCAGATCTTTATGGAATAATTTTAAGAGACATTTTTTTCCATTCATATTAAATTCTTTCATTTTTGAATTGATAGAAATACAGAAACAAGACAATTGCTGTCATAGAGTGAATGTAAAAAAAACTGTTGAATGTGAATAGCATATTTTTAGTTTGAGTTCATATAAAAATGCATTTCAGAAAGTTGTAGAATTTAATTTGTTTAATGTCTTTACAAATCAGCAAACAGTTTGAAGACATTGTTTAGATCTATAGAAAAGACACGTCTCTGACTGACACAGTGCTATAGGAAGTTATAGGTGGTTGCCAGGGGGTTGCAATAAGATCGGTAGGATGTTTAAGGTGGTTGCCAGTGTGTTCTGACTGGTTGCTAGGTGATCGCTAACTGGCCCATGTCAAATAACCCCAACCCTAAGACATTATGATATTCGGATTTCTAAATATGACTTATTTTCACTGATTTATAAACCACCAGGTGAAAACTGTAAGTCTGGGTGTTTGTAAAAGCAATAGAAAAAGTGTCCCGAATAACATATTCATCTCACTCCCATTTGTGTGAAAAGTAAAGAGAACAGAACAATGTGAAACGTCCGATATAACTCTCATCGCACAATAACCCTCTAAAAAAAGTTCTCAAAAGCACAAAGGGAGACTTCACTCAGACACCACAGAGCTGCTTGAACTGCTCTAGCCCTTGAAAACTAACTAGAGCTTAACTCAGTGCAGATTGAGTTTGAATGAGACACTCTTCTTATTTTCTGTTCTCTAGTAAAGCGAGGTCATGCCAGCTGTAAAAGTGACAAGATGAGTCTCAGGAGTAAAAGTGTGTGTTTGTGTACAAGACAAAGAAGGGTGGCAGATCGCAGGGCTGTTTAAGTGCCATGCTAAATTCATACGTTGCAGCTGTATTCAAACAAACACAGTGGGAAAATGAAGGGAGGGCGAGAGAGAGACGGACAGAGAAAAGAGGAGGAAGAACAGCAGAAAGAGCAGTGAGCAGGACGGTGAGAAGGAGGCGTGGTTCTCCACCCCTCATTTTCCAGCTCATTTGGCAGGACAGTGGACAACAGTGACCCCATTTACCCTGATCTTTTAACCCCAGTCAGACACCTGCTGATGGAGTGTGTGAATGTGTTTGTTTGTGTGATGACAGCATTGGTGGGGAGTCCTGTGACAGACATAAATTAAATGGTTCAACAAAACATGCCAAATGTTGAAATATAAGATTTTCTGGTTCATCAATTCTTCATTTTACTCTAAACATAGATTTTTTTTTTTTGGTTTCTAAATAATAAGAAAAAAAGGAGAAGGAGGAACTATTACATTTAAAATAAAAGTGATCTAATAAGTTCTCATCTCTCAGTTCATTCTTCTTTTAAGGCTTTTTTCTTAAACTGGATGATCTGTTGTAATCCTGCAGCTGATGAAGTGGTTTTATCTGACTTATCCACTCATTTGCGTGAGAATCTGAAGGGAAGAGAGAGGTGGGTAAAAACAATAGGGATTTTAAATTATATATATATATATAGGACTTTGACTTTTGCTTTATTCATTTATTAAAATTTCCAAGACATTTTTTATCATCTGAATGGACATTTACACATGACGTAATGTAATGCTAATACATATAATGTTTTAAATCAAAATTATAATAAAGTGTTACAGAGAAAGATTTTCATCACTGTGTATTAGGGTATTACAATAAATAATAATAATAAAGTGAAAATATGTATCTAGGCTGTTAATAATGAATTCGTTTTTTCATTTATTAAAATAAAAACTAAAATCTGAACATTTACATGTAATTTAATTCTAAGGTTATTTTGAAGTTTTACAGAGAAAGCTTTTTAGTGGTTTATTGTGATACTGAGATAATAAAAAAACAAAAAAAAAACTTTTATTAATTTATTAAAATAAAAATTCACATTTCCATTACATTTTTTATTATCTGAATGTGCATATGCATGTAATGCAGATAATGCATGCATATCATATATAAAGCTAACGTTTTTAATCTAAGTTATTATGAAGGATTACTGAAAAGCTTTTGTGATGGGGGTCAAGGCTGTCAAGGTTAAAAATCCTCTTATTTGGGTAAGGACTGACAATAAAGTGGACATTTGGCAAAGAACAATACCTCAAACTCAAAATGTCAGGGTCTAAATTTCAATGCTTTATTCTTTAGCCATATGAAAAAGTTTAATGTTAAAAAAGAAGAAATATGAAGTAGCTCTTGCTACATTGCATGCAAAATGGTAGTGCACACCATTATTTTCTGAGTATGCCAGTAAAGAGAGGGAAAAGTAAGTGAGGGAGAGACAGGCAACACAAACAAAGACAGAGATAACAGAACAAATATACATCATCATACAATACATAACGAATAACATGGTTTTGGGTACTGCGAGTATAGTAATGTGACGAGTGTGGCAGGGTCGAGAGCCGTGGGAACAGAGCGAGGCAGGTGACATGAGTGATTAGAGTCCCAAAAGGAGCTCCAGAAGGAGGAAAAAAAGAGAGAAAGAGACGATATGAAGGACCAGAAAGGACCAGGCCTGGACTATTTATGTTGTTGTTTTATGCTGCAGTCGTCTGTGAGGGGCTGCCGCTTTATTTTTGTTTTGTGTTTGTTTATTTGATAACTAAAGTTTCATGTTTATATGTTCGCCAGTTCCCGCTTCCCTCTTCACATAACTATGAACTTTGTTACAAGTGGCTCCAACAATTATATCTAATGCTTATAAAAGAATAAAATAGTAACAGATAAAATATGAGCTCACACTATAAGCATCACAGGATGTAAGTGTTCCCTCTCTTCAGAAACTCTGCCTGCAATGCCCAGCCATTAACTCAACAGTTTAAACAGCATGTGGAAAATACTCGGTCCTTCTTAGGAAAGTACAATATAAAATAGTCAGCTGATCTAATTTTTATTAGGTTCCTGCAGATCTAGATTTCAATCTCTGAATTACATTCCCCATATTTTATAAACAAGTTAATCATTATCATGATTATTCATCATTATAGTTAAATTAAAATCATCTGTTCCCCTTCTGCCAATCACCTTCTGGAATTAGGGGTATGTAGGAGGGGTGCGCTGTGGTGTCTGCCCATTAAACGGCTGGCAGGATGAAACTCCTCTGGCCTCTGACTGAGCGAGAAGTGTGTCTGTCTCTTTGGGCTCTGAGTTTGGACTCTCGTCTGATGAGCTGCACGGAACACGCAGCCCAAGAACTTCCTGCACTTTCGAAGGCAGCTCCTGAGAACAGAGCAGTCAGTAAGCATTATGTAGTATGCATGGCCATGGTTATTTTTCATAGCATATCAGCAGTCATATCTGTCCCGTCTCACCTTGCAGTGTGTCAGCTGCAAATAAATAGCCTCTGCTCCACAGAGTACTGACTGCAGATCCAGCTTCATGGTCAGCTCATTAATGTGCTGGAAACACACACGTTTAGAATCAACCAACTAGCTTACTGTGTATGTCATATTCCTGGTTCTGCTTTATATTTCCATGGGCTAAATCAATTCTATACACACCTTCAGTATAGAGTTAAAATCATGATTTGAACCAATCAGCTCCTCTTTCTGTGACTCAAGAATGGAGCTGGCCATAAGTAAGTGGAAGTTTTCACAAGGCAGGCGGGTCCACAGAACCTGCAAAACATGTGTTGTTAATGTTCAATAAAACTATAAAAATAATTTTCGTTAAATGAAATTAAAGCTGAAATAAAAAAATAATAATATAAATAGCATGAACACAATAGAAAATAAATAGAGAGATGAAAAAAACTTAATTAGAAAAGTAGGAAAGTATAGCCCATACGGCATATAACTGTAATAAAATTAAGTTGAAAGTACAAAAAACTCTCTCTCTCTCTACAGTATATCATATATATATATATATATATATATATTATATATATATATAATATATCTATAAAATCCAAATATTAAACACAACACTGATGAGAAGTGGGTCTTTAATATTTAATAAATGAATATAACAAATAAATATTAAGAATCAAACTTTTGTGTATAAAAATATACTGTGATAGCAGACTGCACATTCTTTTAAGTTAATTAAACTACAGAATACAACAGAAATCTACTTTAAGTTCACATGCTGTATGTAGTTATCATCAGTCAGTATATTTTGCTAAAATATATCGATTCAAATGAATTATAAACGCATCATATTTAATGTATTATTAATGATGATGGTACATTTTATATCAATGTTTTAAAAATAGAATATGAACTTCAGTTTTAAATGACATAATTAAGAGAGTGACATCATCTGAGTTTACAAAAGAGCCAAGTTCAGAAATTCTACCCTAATATAAAATTCATAATGTGTTCTTTTTTTTGTTCATGACAAAATTGGTTGTGTAACATACACAGTCACATACAACATAGTAGAAAAACACTGTTTAATGAAAGTCATAGAAAATCATACAAATAACTTGTTTGTCTCATCTTACCTCCCACAGACTCAAGATGTCTTCAAAAGAGAATTCTCTCTTAAACCAAATCAGTAACCAACGGAAACAGAAACAAAGTGAACCACTGTCCTGAGAGTCTAAGAGAGAAAAAAATTAATTAAACCAGCTGTTCCACCGTGCATCAGCCGAAAGAGAAAAAACACATATAGAAAGTAGAGGTTTATAGAGAATGTGTGTTTGTGTTTACCCAGGTAGTCACACAGCTCTGGATCAAGTGCTCTCAGTAGGACACTGAGCTGAAGCAACTGCTGTTTCATGGCCTCTTGAGACTCTTCAAAGTTTTGGTGCTAAAGAAAGATAAAGGCTTTATATCCAGAGCTAACACATCGATTGAACAACACAATCAGAAAACAAGTGTGTTTACTGACCACTAAATCCATAAAGCCTGTCAAACACCAGAAAGACTCCACCTCATTCTGGGTAACAAAGAGGAGAGGAGACAGAAGATCACTCATCCCCTGGACATAACCTAAAGAGCAAAGTGAGAGAGAGAGAGAGCGATGGTGAGAGAATAAAACAGCATCCTCTAGTGATCGTTAGGTGGGAATTAAATGGAAATACCACAGATCGAAGTTTATCACATGCAGTCTATGTCATACAGTACATCAATCAGCAGTGCAAGTACTGGGTTTCTCATTCCCGAAAAGAAGGAATTGTGCTGTTTGCTGCTTCGATTAACATCCCGTTCTGTCAATAAAGAGAGGAGCAAGTCAGATGTAGAAACGTGACCGGTTACAACTTACTGTAAGACCTATGGGACCAGTTCTAAACGTAACCTATGATGCGCTACGGATCCGCGAAAAGAACGAGAGTTTCCTCATTCCTCTTGCTCTGCACTAACTGATTTCCATGAACCTTCATCCCTGAAAAACTTCATTCCCTGAGGTGGAAAAAGATACATGGAAAAGAGCAAAAAAAATAAAAAGAATCATTTAAAACAGAGATGGTTCACGGGTTTTAGACAGAGAGAAAGAGGAGTAGACACATATGGCCTTATCAGTCGGGTTTATCTATTCATGGATAAAAGGGTCATCCGATGCGATTTAAATTTTTCTTTCTCTTTGGAGTGTTACACGCTGTTACTGCATAGATAAGATCCCTAAAGTTGCAAAAGACTAAAGTCACAAACCCAAAGATATATTCTTTATAAAATTTAAGACTGGTCCACGCCCTCCTAAAACGCCTCATTAAAACACGCCCCCACATGTCTACGTCAACTGTGTGGGAAGATTTGCCTAATAACACCGCCCAAAATGTTCACGCAAAGGAAGAAGGCGTAACTTTTATTCCCGCTGTGAGGATTGTGCTGCCACCATGCTACGTGGCTAGACGCTTGTCTTGTGTTTCGTGTGAAGCAAAAACGTACTTGGTTTTTTGCGCCTTTTTTTTCCAGAAGAGGACGATATTGCTTCGTCATGCTAGAGCTGATCCGTGCTGGTCGCTGAAAAAATACATCAACTTAGTGCTGTGGATAGCCGGATCGGCTTTCACCATGGACGAAACAGAGTCCAGCCCGGGGTCGTCACATATGGCAATTGCGAACAGCACAACCGGAAGCCCACCGTTCTCAAAGCCCGGCCGGCCCGTTCCTCCACTTCTAGCCGCCAGGCCTCCGCTCCCACTCAAGCCCGCTGTCTGTGTGACGCTATGTGGTTCGTTGTGAAAGCGAAACTATTTGTTTGGCCTTCCAAAAATGGACAACTAGAAATCAGTGGTTAAGTTGTATTACAACACCGTTCCAGAACAGTTCAACTAGGCCTTAGCCTATCCCTGAGCCCACGGGGGGGAGGGAGTCGGTGACTTTGAGCGGCAAAAAATGACACTAAAATCGGACAAAACTGCCCACATGCACAAACAAAATAATTAAATCATTACGTCTGTTCTGCTACAAAGTACATTATGAATAGACATTGTCCATTAAATGCCGCGAACATTAAAACTATAAATTAGATGCTCAATGATTGCAACCAAATTTAATTTTAGCGTTTTTTACAGTGTTGAGGCATTTTAACCAATCACCACAACAATGCTGTGAGATTAGGAGATGCCAATGGCCAATCAGGCAGAAGCGTTATGATGAGTCATCATTGAAAAACAGATCAGTTTTTCTTGAGTGCGCACGCTGTTCGGGACTCTGCGATTCTCTATTCATAACATAAAGCGGCAGGATGTACATAACAAATGTAAGTAAGATAATTAATTCACAGTGTATAAAGATTTCAGTGATTTATAAATATAGGTTTGTTTTTACGAAGACTGCTTAAATCGACTGTTATGATACCTGGCATTGTTATTTTTGTGGGTGTTGTTTTCTGTACTGGTGCATGTGTGCAGGTGTTGGCTGTTCATCAAGGAACGTGATTGGCGAATCCTGAAGCAGATGACTTTAAAAAGGGCGGCGCTACCAACCCAGGGGAGCTCACTTTGGCGTTTGCTTCCGTGGCGTGAGGAGCTCCGGATTCCATCTCCGTCAACAGATCACCAACAGCGTTGTGGTTGCTGTACATGGTTCTTGCTATATCTGATTTATTGTTGTTATATTCTGAGAAAGTCCTGGGAGCGTAGGAGGGGTCTGCCCTTTACTTTGACTTAATTTTGCGATGTGTTTTTGTTTAGGGAGTTAGGGAAGTTGAATTGTATTTTCTTTTCTTTATAATTAGGCCATCTAAATATTTTCTTTATTTTATTAGTGGTTTTGTTTATTATTTTGGCCATGGCCCTCTCTGAAGCTAAAGCTCCTTTCATTAATTTCATTCTTATTTAATAAATTTTTTTAAACTGTTATTTGTCTTTGGTGATCTGTTGGCTGTGGCCGGAATCCCGTTACATCACTCTTTCGTCTCTCACCCTAGTAAAAAACAATGGGTCGTAACAAATGGGGGGCTCGTCCAACGGTATTAGTATTTTTCTCCTTTCGTTTGCTGCTGTAGTAAGTTCTGGTTGGCAGTTTTTTTTTTTTGTGTGGAGGGGAAGGGAATATAAGAATGGATTTTAGTATTGAGGCATTTCGGCAGAAGCCTTCGTTTGAAGCATTAGAATCGTGTCGTAAAGAAGATTTGTTTTTGGTCGCTAATTATTATGATATTTTGGTAGTAAAAGCAGTTCGTAAGGAAGAAGTGCGGGATGTAATATACACTGAGTTGATTAAACAGGGGGTGTTGATAGCAGCGCAAAATCCTGAAAGAGCGGGTAAGGAGACTGACGAAAGTTCAGGTGATGAAGAACAGGTGCCCAGTAGTGATTCGGTGCTTCGCTCGCTTAGTGGGTTAGGGACGGAAGATTTAAAACTCGCTATTAAATTAAAGCAACTCGATTTGGAAATTAAGCATCAAGAGTATACTACACAACTTTTATGTTTTAGACAATGCGAGTTGGAGAAGCAGGCTTGGTTGCAAGCCCCTGGTGAGTTTAAGACTGCACCTGTTGTTGTCCCCGTTGGTCAGGTTTTGCATCACACCTCTGATTCCCCATTGTCTAGGCCTTCTGCAAATTCTTCCGATTTTGATGTTTTTTAAACAAATTAACCTCGTCCCACCATTTAGGGAGGCCGAGGTGGATTCATATTTCGGCGCTTTTGAGCGCATTGCTGCAGCTTTGCGTTGGCCAAAAGAAGTGTGGCCTCTTTTGTTGCAATGTCGTTTAACAGGAAAGGCTCAGGAAGTTTGTTCGACGCTGTCTATTAATGACAGTTTAGATTATGATAAGATTAAGTCTGCTGTGATGAGAGCCTACGAGCTTGTCCCCGAGGCTTATCGACAGAAATTTCGTTCACACGTGAAAACTGCCAATCAAACATTCGTTGAGTATGCTCGTGAAAAGGGTGTTCTCTTTGATAAGTGGTGCCAGTCCAGCAAAACGACTAATTTTGAGCAGCTTCGTGAACTCGTTTTACTTAGATTTCAAGAATTTGTTGCCAGATAAAATAGTGGTGTACTTAAATGAGAAAAAGATTTCCACTCTTGCCGAGCCCACAGTGAGTGCTGATGAATTTGTATTAACGCACAAAAAATGTGTTTGTAGCACCTGCTCGGCGAGAATTAGGCCTACCCTATTCTGCGAATTCGGACAAACCTAAATCAACTAAATTAATGAAATTGTCAGGATCACCTGACATTCGTGAATGTTTTCATTGTCACGAGACTGGTCATTTGCTTTCGGTCCCGTTTTGAAAAAGAAAAATAAGCTTAAACAAACGAAAAGTGTTGGCTTTGTTCGAACGGTTGGTACCGAATCGTACGAAATTGATTCTGTTTTTGAACCTTTTATTGCTCAAGGTATGATTTCGATAAGTGGTTTGGAGGAGGATCAAGTCCCTGTTACCTGGCTGCGTGATACAGGAACTACTCAGTCCTTCATTTTAGAAAGTGCTTTGCCATTCTCGAAGGAAACGTATTGTGGCTCAGATGTTTTAGTGCAGGGAATTGAGATGGGAGTTGTGAAGGCTCCCTTGCATAAGTTACATATTCGTTCCGATTTGATAACTGGTTTCGTAAAAGTGGCTGTACGAACGCAGTTACCTGTGAAGGGAGTTATAATGATTGTTGGAAATGATTTGGCAGGTGGAAAAGTACTTCCTCTTCCTGAAGTCATTGAGAATCCGTTTAGTGTATTTTCTGCTTTAAGTAAAGAAGATGCAGAAGATTTAACTGTGTTCCCTGCATGTGTGATTACTCGAGCCCAGTCACGAAAATTTCCCGATGTCGTTGATCTTTCCGACAGTTTCTTTGTGGATAAAGATGATTCTGACCCGGTTTCGCTGCAGCCTGAGGTGTCCGTGTCTATGTCGTTGTTCCCTGTCGGTGGTGCTGATTCTGCTGATCCGTTACTGTCTATTGATCGTGCAACGTTTGCTATCGAGCAAAAACAAGATTCGTCGCTAGCGTGTTGCCGAGATTCTGTGGTCATAAACGAGGATGTTGTGAGTAAACCAATTGGTTATTTTTATGAAGACGGAATTTTAATGCGAAAATGGACACCTTCGACATCAGATAATTCAGGCTGGGACACGCTTTATCAGGTGGTAGTCCCTAAGAGGTTTCGTGAACAAGTGCTGAGTGTCGCGCATGATAATGTTGCTGGTCATATGGGCGTCACTAAAACACTTTATCGTGTAATGCGTCATTTCTTTTGGCCTGGAATAAAATCTGATGTTACGAAGTATTGCCGTTCTTGCCATACGTGCCAAATGGTTGGGAAGCCTAATCAAATTATTCCCCCCGTCCCAAAACTTAGTTTTTTAACCGGGGGGGGTGGAAAAACAGTATTGTGAAAGCCCTCACACTTTTCTTTTCTACTTTTGGACTCCCAAGGGTCGTTCAAACGGATCAGGGAACAAATTTTATGTCCCGTTTGTTCAATCAGATTTTATCTCAATTGCATATTCAGCACGTTGTTTCAAGTGCTTACCATCCTGAATCCCAGGGAGCCCTGGAAAGATTCCATCAAACGTTGAAATCTATGTTGAAGACTTATTGCACTGAGTCTGAAAAGGAATGGGACGATGGGTTGCCTTTGCTTTTATTTGCCCTCCGAGAA
>JADLZN010005349.1:0-28312 GCA_018155175.1 Sinocyclocheilus anophthalmus
CCATCAGTTTCAGTCAATAAATCAATGTCAGACTGAGATTTGTTTGCCGCAGGAGAATGGGACACTTCTGACATCCCATGAATACAATGAGGATTAATTCTTAGCATGTCAGAATGTTCTAAAATAACTGCACAGAAATTGCACGCCAGCACAATATGTGCTGTATTTCAAAACATATTTTCGAGCATGCTGACTGAGCAATCATACAAAGATAATTTAAACTGATTCATTTATGAATCATTGAGTTTGATAAATTATTCAACTATTTTCACATTTTCCACTTCATTTATAAAATATGTGACCCTTATTAGTCGCCTGGCAATTTCTTTAATAACATTGATTAGAGTGACCATAACAGTAGTGGGCAAAATGGATGTCCGGCATAGGAAAATTGACATCTTCACCCTTTATTCAAACATTTTATTATTAAGGATTTTGTAAGCATATTGCATGGTTATGCTTGGAGTGTAAAACTAATGCACACCCTCAACTGTTTCATTTGTAACAATGTAATGTAACATGACAAACTGAAATTACACACAATGCATACATTTATTGAGTATTGCCCTGCATGGAGAATGACTGCTGTAATCAAAGGGAGAACCAACAAAATGTTAATAACTAATAGTATTCTTGTATTCAATGTAAGTTTTAATTCCTACAAGCATTTTGTTTTTATGGATTTTTTTGCATATAACTAAAACCCATATTCTATGGGTTTGCTTTTTTTGCAAAAACAATGTTGTCAGTTAAATACCAAGTCGTTGATAATTTTGATCTGTGAGTCATTAAAACGAATATTGACAAATACCTCTCTGTGCATCACTTTCTGTCCTTAATACTTGCTGGGTAAAGTTAATGACGTGAAAGAGCGACTACGCATCAGGCATTGTGCATAATCGACCAATCGTGGAGTGCGAGAAGGTGGAATCTACAGAGAGCGGTCAAAGCAATGCAAATATACATATAATGTATGAGGACTGCAGAGAGCACATCAGTAAGAAAACAAAGACATTTAGTCAATTTAGGATTCCCGGCCTTGACTGGGAAAAATAAGATGTATGGTCACCATAACATTGACTAATATTTGTGTTTGGACCGAGGTCTGGTCACTGTACCAGAGGTTAGTGCTTAAATTTACCTGCCCAGTTAAATAACACAGATCCCACTATATAATTGATTACAAATAGCTCAGCTCAGTGCAGGATTGTTTGTGCCATGTCAGCTTTGAAGAGGAAGTTTAATTATATCCCAGAGGTACACTCACAGTACCTCCAATACAGTGAGGAACTGCAGGTCAGTTCCTGCGTCCCACTCTTCCTGTTGTACTTGAAGTAAAAGATCATTAGCATTCAACTCAGCACAAAGCAGCAAAAGCACAGGCTTATTTGGCCAATCTGCCGTATTCTTTTGAGCAGGAGTCAAGATAGTAAGATAGACTTGTCCCCATTTTTATTGTGTGAGTTCTAAGAAAACAACTGGGAGAGAGATCCGTGGATGACTACCGTCCTGCACTAGCACAGTTAAGTTTTTGTTCAAATCACAGCTGGATACACTATACAAACATTAGATTTGATATTTTATCCCAAAATGTCAGTGCAAACACATTTATCCCATCAAAATTCTCTAGCAAGAGCTGACATGCTGCAATCAACTTTCTCTGAGAGTTTGATGTCACAGAGCAGCAGCTACGACTGCTAAAGCGAGACATATTTCAAAGACGTCTGAGTCACTTCTGTAGCGCTGGGACAAGCAGCATTCATTCGGCTTGGGTCAATTGGAAAATCGTGTTAGGTTTACATCTAGATCTGAATGGTGCTGCTTACCGCGTCCTTGCAGCACCCTCGCTTTATTCATCTGTAGTATATCTTCCCACAACATCGGCCTCCTCTCCCACGGTAGTTAAAGAGCTTTTGTTTATGTGAAGTCAGAGGATCTAAAAGAACATCTTGCAAGTGCTAATCAAACAGTCTGAGAGCCAGAGAGCTTGTGATACCTAGATATGAAACCATATCAAAGCGCGAGGCCGTGGCTCTGTTCTTCAAAAAAGATCACTGGCTACCAACTGCACCTCATCAGCCAACACATAGCAGCAAACCTTGGCAGGAGTTGTACACTTCGGTGCACATTTAGGTATTTTAATTAACAGCATCGCTGTCAATTAATATTTCATTCTCTAATTAGCACAAGGACCTGACAACCTGCACAGGAGTCATCACATTTGACATATTTGTCAGAGCCTGTAATAAATTACCTCTTTTTTTGCTCTTTTTTTCTAGATTTGTTGTAAAAAGACAAAGTCTGCATTTTGCACTACTTTTCTGTATCAGCGCTGTATTGAGAGCCTGCTGGAGATGATGAAAAATGTAACTGATTAGGCCCACACAGAGACCTACGCAAATTTCTGCAGAAATCCAAGCATTCATAAGTTTTTACACATCCCCCACATGCACATTGAATGTTTGTTTATGGCATATTTTTTGCCAATTTTTTATTATGCTTTCAACAATCAATAAGAGTTAAGAACTCTCTAGGGATGCACAATATATCAGCACCATACTGTATAAGCCAATATTAGCTCCTTTTTCATTTAAAGATATTGGATATTTAATAGTTTTCACCTGTTTTAAGATTTGGATAGCTTTTTTCATTATCTAGCACTAAATTAAAAGCATAGTGATATATTACAACAAAGATTTAAACGTAGGCAGTGATTCTCAATTGATTCCTAGGTCGCTCATTGTGCACAAAAATGTTCAAAGGCCCCATGTATTTAATCGTTATGATGCTCTGATAAGGATTAAGGATAAAGTATTAAAAGGATAGATAAATAAACCATGTCAGAATGCCCAGTTTTTTGTTTAGTCAATTACCGACGTTCCAGGTCGAATCACACTTGGGAATGATCTCATATCAATAGCAATCATATCATACCACATATCAGATGATATATCATACAGGGGGAAACCCTGGTATTACAAGAAAAAGTAATACAAAAATTATCAAACACCCTAATACATATAGTTTATAATATAGTTAGTTGTTTTGTTTATTACTGCTGGTCTTGTTTTAAATTTATTTGAAATTGGCAGCTGAGGCCCCTTTTGGAATTTGCCCCCCTCTTGTTGAGACCATTTTTTTTCTGCTTCACAGCAATTTCATTTAAAGGGATATTAACAACAAATTAATGTGTATGCTCCTTATGCCTTCTTTAGTCTCTGGTACACAAAAGAAAATATTTGAAAAATAGATAAAACATTAATGAATAAAACGAAATCTTACTTAAGATAGTAATAAATTAATGAAAATTATATATATATATATATAATATATTTGACTGCTACTCAAATCAGGCCAACAACTGTCCTTTTAGCACACACAACACTGCTCCACTGATCATGTTCTGGTTACTCCACTGCACACCTCGGATCACTTCCTCCTCACTCTTAACTTCAACATGGTCCCTGACACAACACATACCCCTCCACATGTCATCTTTCGACGTAACCTACGCTCACTCTCACCCTCCCGGCTGTCTGCTATGGTTTCATCTTTGCTTCCTCCGCCTAAACAGTTATCGTCTCATGATGCTAACGGTGCTACTGATTCTTTCTGCTCCACTCTTACATCTTGTTTAGATACTGTCTGCTGTTCTCCACGAGCATCGTTCTAAGCTAAGGGCTGCTGAAAGGGTGTGGCGCAAATAAAAAAACTGACCTTAATGTGTATCAGTCACTCCGCTCTTCCTGCCTCAATTCGCCATTTCTCCTGCCTCCTCCCTTCACACTGGTGTTTTTCCCCCAGCATTTAGACAGGCTCGTATAACCACACTACTTAAGAAACCCACCCTTAATCCATCTCTTTTAGAGAACTACAGACCACAATCCCCTTCTTCCTTTCATTGCAAAAACACTTTAACGAGCTGTGTTCAACCAAGTCTCTGCCTTTCTCACAGAACAACCTCCTTGACAGCAACCAGTCTGGTTTCAGAAGTGGACATTCAATTGAGACTGCCTTGCTCTCAGTTGTTGATGCCCTAAGACTGGCAAGAGCGGATTCAAAATCTTCAATCTTATCTGGCTGGATCTGTCCGCTGCTTTTGACACGGTTAACCACCAGATTCTCTTGTCAACCCTACTGGAAAATGGCATCTCAGGAAACGCACTCAGTGGTTTGAGTCTTACCTCTCAGAAAGGTCCTTCAAGGTATCTTGGAGAGGAGAGGTGTCCAAGTCGCAACATCTAACTACTGAGGTGCCTCAGGGCTCAGTTTTTGGACCACTTCACTTCTCTGTCTACATGGCACACTAGTCTGGCGGCGAGACATCGCTTTATATCACTGCTATGCTGACGACATTCAACTCTACCTATCATTCCATCCTGATGATACGATGATAGCTGCTCGCTTCTCAGCTTGTCTAACAGACATTTCTTCTGAATGAAGGACCATCACCTTCAACTCAACCTGACCAAGACAGAACTGTTTGTGGTTCCATCAAACCCATAGTTTCATAAATTTCACTATCCGGTTAGGCACATCAGCCATAACTCCTTCAAAAAACCGCCAGACACCAAGAATGGTTTATCAGCTCTGAAATCGAATCAATATACTATTTTGGAACGCACTTGGCTAAACTGCCCGGTCCCAGATTTGCGTTTAGTCAACCTTCAATAAGATCAGGCCCTTTCTTTCTGAACATGTTTCACAACTCCTTGTTCAAGCTCTTGTACTGTGTAGGCTGGACTATTGCAATGCTCTCTTTTGGCAGGTCTTCCAGCCACTTCTATCAGACTTTTACAATTAATCCAGAACGCGGCAGCAACATTGATTTTTAATGAGCTGAAAAGAATGCATGTCATACCTCTGTTTATCAGTTTGCACTGGCTACCAATAGCTGCTCGCATAAAATTCAAAGGCATTGATGTTTGCCTACAAAACCACGACTGGCTCTGCACCCCTTTACCTTAATTCATTTCTTCAGATTTATGTGCCTCTAGAAGCTTGCGTTCTTGCAAGTGAACGGTGTATTATTGTGCCGTCTCAAAGAGGCACAAAATAACTTTCACAAACTTTAAATTAAATGTTCCCTCCTGGTGGAATGACCTGCCCAGCTCAGTCCGAGCAGCTGAGTCCTTAGCCATCTTCAAGAATTGGCTAAAACACATCTCTTCCATCTTTTTTTTTTGACCCTCTAACTCTAGCACTCTCCATTTTATTTATATTCTTTAAATATAAAAAACAACTTGACCCTTTTAGACTTGCACTCTATTAATTTACTAACTGCTTGTTTTCATAAAAAAAACTAACACAAGCTTTTCTATTCTTTTTGTATTCTATCTATTTGTTTCTTTTTATTTATTATACAATTATAATTCTGACTTTGACTTCTGATTAACAAAAGCAAAAAAAGGCCTCTAACATTAGCTTGCTCTATTATTTTTCTATTCTATCGGTTTTCTTTTAATTTATTATGATGTTTAAAAACTGCTAGTGTACTGGTCATTAAGCAACGAGACTTGTGATAGCACTTCATACATTGCTATTTTTTGGTTTATTTTGATTGCTTCCATTGCCTCATAACAAACTAGAGTTTGCTTTGGATAACAGCTCTGCTAAATGTCTAATGTATGAAAAAAGGCCCCACTTAAAGTGCACTAAGACAGACAATTTAATGACTGTTCTTCTTCTATAAAAATAACTTTAAAAAGTGCCTTGTAATAATCTTGAATTAACAGTTTTACATCAAAGTAGACACCCTGCAAATACGAAAACATCTTCTTCAATTTGGACACACACGCCTGTCAAATTCTCAAAACAAACAAATACAGACCTGCACTGCAAATACATAAACACGTCCACATTCTGACAAACAACCAAATACAGAACTCCTGCAATTCTCACAACCACCAAATACCAAACGCACTGCAAATACAGAAATGCCTCTGCACAGACTCACAACACAACCAAATACATAAACGCAGCAAATGTTCTCACAACACAACCAAATACAGAAACGCCCTGCATACAGAATGCACTGCAAATTCTCCACACACAACCAGTTCCAGAACGCACTGCAAATCAGAAAAGCGCTGCAAATTCCACACACCACTAAGAAATAACTGCGCTGGAAAAAGCGACAGAACACGCTCAATCTCATCAACCAACCAAATACAGAAACACCTGCAATAGCTATATAACATGCCGCAAATATAGAAACCCGCTGCAATCTCACAACGACAACCAAATGCAAACCGCTGCGAGTTCTCACAACACAACTACACAATTGCGCGGCAAATTCTCACACAGCAAATAAAAAAAAAAAAAAAAAAAAAAAAAACACCTGGAAAATTCTCACACACAATCAAATCCAGAACTCTGCAAAACCGAAACGACGCAATCTCCCAACAAAACCAATGCGAACGCGCTGCATTGCTCACAACACAACCAACCAAAATGCGCTGCAAATTCCACAACACAAACGCGCGCAATTCTCACACAAAAAACAATACAACATACGCACTGCAAATTCTCACAACACAAACAAATACAGAAACGTCCTGCAAATACAGCTTCCCTTAAACCTTTCGTATGTGGTCTGGGCATATTTGCAGCGGCATTTTTTGTTTGTTTGTTTGTTTTGTATTTGCATCATGTTTTGCAGCAACGGTTTCTTTGGTATTGTGTTTGGTGTATTTTCAGCGCGTTTCGTATTTTGTTGTGTGTGAACACAACCAGACCAAATCAGAAATGCACTGCAAAATACAGAAACCTGCTGGCTCAAATCTCACACGCAAACAAATACAAAATGAGCTGCCAATTCTCACACACCACCAATACCAAACGCGCTGCAATCTCACAACGCAAACAAATCCAGAAATGAGCTGCAATTCGCACAACACAACCAAATACGAACCCCGCTGCAAATTCCTCACAACACAACAAACAGAACGCGCTGCAATGCTCACACACAGCAAAATACCTGAAACGCACTGCAATACAGAAACGCACTGCAAATTCTCACAACACAACCAAATAAAGAAACGCACTGCAAATACAGAAATGCGCTGCAAATTCTCACAACACAAATAAATACAGAAACGCTCTGCAAATTCTCACAACACAAATAAATACAGAAACGTGCTGCAAATTCTCACACCACAACCAAATACAGAAACACGCTGAAAATAGGCTACAGAAACATGCTGCAAATATAGAAACACGCTGCATATTCTCACAACACAACCAAATACAGAAACGCGCGTTAAATAGGCTACAGAAACACACTGGGCAAATACAGAAAACTCGCGCAAATTCCACACATACCAAATCAGAAATCACTGGCAAAGACCTCCGACAACTCAACCCAAATACAAGAACGCACTCAATACCGACACTGCTTCAAATTCTCACAACACAGACCAGAAAGAAACTCGCTGAAATAGCTTCAGAAACGCGCTGCAAATTCTCCACAACACAACCAAATAAGAACCTTGCTGAATAGGCCTACCGAAACATCTTGCAAATACAGAAACACGCTTCCAAATCTCACACCATCAAAGAAACGTCTTGCAAATAAGCGTCGCCTAAACATTTCCGAGTGGTTTGTGCTATTGGCAGCGCATTCTGTTTTTTGTGTGTTTTTTTTTATTTGCACACGTTTCTTTGTGGTATATTGGTTGGATTTGCAGCGGCGTTTCTGTATTTTCTTTGTTGGTGAGAATTTGGAACCTGTTTCGGTATTTGGTTGTGTGTTGAAAATTTCATATTTTTCCTGTAATTTGGTTGTTTGTGAGAATTTGCAGCGTGTTTCTGCATTTGATTGTGTTGTGAGAATTTGGGGGGCAGTGCTTTCTGTATTTGGTTTTTTGTTGCGTGAGATTTGCAGCGCGCTGTTGTCAAATTGATACAGATTTTTCTTAATTTGCAGTTTTTTTTTTTCTATTTGCATGGTTTTTTTCCTTTTGCAGCAAGTTGAGCCTCTCACCACCGTATAACATGCTTGATTATATTATGTAAAGGCTTGATGATAGTACATTTAAAGTTTATATATTTATATTTCTAAATTGCCACTTCATTATTAAAATTGTATTAGTTATAAAAAGATTTACATACACATACACAATTTTAAATAGAAATGACATGAAAGTATAATTTCATTTACTATAGATGTTTGTCAGTACATTCGGCAGCACACTAACTAACTATATTTTAAACACATTTGAAGTACTTATATAATTATATATAAAGATGCACTAAAACCCTACTTAGGTGGGTCAAAAAGCACTTTATGTTCAAATAACAGCATTTAATATATATTTAAAATTCTTTAAACTCAATATTCGCTGAAAGATATTATGATGTTCAAATAAGTGCTCTTTTTAAAAGTATGCTAAAGTGCGCTGCTGATTATCTGCAGACTTTATGAACAAAACTACTTTGGATAAACTGATACATGGAGTTGCCGGTGTCAAAAATGTTCTAGATCAAACTTGCAAGGCATCTGCACCCTGACTATGATAGACTACATCCCTTAAGAGTTCCACAAAGACACAATGTCATTTTTTACACATCATTAAGCTACCCAAAGCAAACCTCCTCAACAATAAACTGTTGCCCCACTGTCATTACTATACTATTCTCCTTTTCGTCCCCCTCCATGCAGGAGAGCGCACCCATTCCCTATGCATTTCAAAACAGATGGTGAGAGACAGATATTGATACAGTCATGCGAACTGACTCATCATGGAAGTAATTTATCTTAATTGAGAAATGAACCTTCCCAGGGTGAAAAATGACATTAATTTACTATATGATTAAGTGAATAACTGACTAAGGTGGAATGAAGATCAAGAGCCACAAATATGAGCCGTGAATATCATTTTTTTAAGAACGTTCTGTAATGTAGACCACAGGGCCTGTTACAAATTTGCTTTCTACAATTACTCTTTTATATGTTCCTCTAAAGTTCTGCCAACCATGTCATTCTCAGCAAAGTTCTCTGATAGAGCATCATAAAATTACATGTAGATTAAAAAGGAAACTTAACTAATTGCAGAGCTTGCCAAGCTACATTCCCCATATACTAGAATCACTCTGTGTTTTATTAAATGTTGCACTCAACCTGGGAAAACGTCAGTTGACGGCGAAAAGTGCACAAGCTATGCACTGGGCAATACTGCAGTGCAGAAAGGAGGCTAGAACAGAGGTGTCAAACTCAAATTCCGGAGGCCAATTCCTGCCGAGGTTTGTTCCAACACACAGACCATGTAGGTTTCATAAGCCTGAATACTGATTAATGATCAGGTATGTTTGTTTAGGGTTGAATCTAAACTCTGCAGGAATTGAGTTTGACACCCCTGATCTAAAACCTGGCCTTTTTACTAAGGGGCCCCCCCGCTTAGTCCACACGAGCCATAGCTTTTCCCTAGCGATCTTTTTTTTCTCTCTTGTCTCAGAAATAGCCTACGTCCACACGAACTGACACAAACGATGTACGATACTGCCAGACCGCAGTGTTGTCCTGTAATTCTGCCACAGAGGATAGACAAAACTGAGAAGAAAAACTTGGATTATCTTATACAACCTTTACACGCGTTAATACAACAAACATGGAACAATACATTTCTGATCTGTGTTAACGTTAGTTAATAAAAAAACAATCGTTCAGTGTTTGTTCATGTTTTTGTTGCGGTTATGTGATGTAGCGGTGTCTGACTAGGGGCGAGAAGTGGGCTGATGATGTCATCTTTTCAGAAAATATACGGATTCGCTGTTCACATGAAAACGCAAGGGCAGCATTTTCAGATTTATCCACTCGGGACCCGGTTTAAAAAAATATCGGTTTCACTCTCCCAAAACGGTGGATCCGTGTGGACGAAATGCCTATACGATAAAAAATGTATGCGTATACAGCTAAATGCATCTCCGTGTGGACGGGGCCCTATCCTTACCTTATTTTGTATTTATTTTGACATAGTTCTTTGATTTAGTCATAATTTTTGTCTTTTTACAAAAATATCCTGGTTTTTAGTCAAAAAAAAAATTTTCATGTCAAATTAATTAATATTAGCTAGGTCTACGCTGACTAAAATAACAACTTTAGTCAACAAAATGCAAAATTACTTTTTTTTTTATGATACCCCCACATGCAAATATTAGGGTTGGTACGATTTTTTAATATTTCCAAGTCTCTTGACTTTGAAATATAAAAATCCCCACTACAATTACACAACCTCGTGCGCACCCGATCTATATGTGGTGGTTTCCTTCATCAGAAAAGATTTAGAGAAATTTTGCATTACAATTTAGCTCTTGCTCACCAATGGATCCTCTGCAGTGAATGGGTGCCCATTGGTGACAATGCAGTATTTGCTAATGCCTCCAAATCTGTTCTGATGAAGAAACTCATTTACATCTTGGATGGCCCGAGGGTGAGCAAATTTTCATTTTTGGTGAACTATCGTGGAATAATTTAAGATCGTATAGTGCCGGCAACGCTCATTTCCCACTCGCTCTGTTTTTTACTAGATGTTGCAGACTCCAATCCTGTGCCAATGTCATTGACATCCTACAAATTGCACAGGCATAACTGTCGTGCAGGAGAGACTCAAGAACACGGCCTTCCATTTACGAAGCCTGACTCTACTTTCTAAGCTGACTAGTTATGTTTGAAGCAAATGATGTAAGGTAGGTGTTGTTTTGTATGGAATAATAATGTGTGTAGTTGTGACCACTACTGCTGATACTGAATGTGCTTCCAGCATTTGTGAGGAACAATAATGAATAGAACACAGGTGTGTGTTCGTGTATGTATGTGGCCATGTCTACCGCCCTTTACCTTGGCAAATGGTTTGAAATTGTTTTATTTTCCGGAATAATCAGTATTCACACCGTGACGCTGCAGGTCTGAAATCTATTTCTAGCGGGTAACAAATAACTAACGTGGAATAAAGCACAGCCAGACTGTTTAAGAGGCTTGACCCATTTCGAGAGGACTTAACAATGCACATGCTCCCTCCGTCTCGCTCTTTTTCCTCCAACTGCTAACACTGCAGGTCTAATGTACCATGAGTCAAACGTTACAGTCAGTGCTCTAGGGCAGAAGAGCACCAGCCTATTAAGTTAACAGAGAGCCACGCATCAAGATGAGGGGTGATCGAAAGCATAAGACACTGGACAATTTGTCGAAAGGACCAGACAATGTATACACCATGACAATGCTATAAGATTTCTCATCAGAAACACAAGCAATTTCCTTATTGGTGTTAAATGGTGCTGAAATACCCATACAAACACAATACAATGTTGCACCATGAGCAGAAAAGGCTAAATTACTCTTGCCTCTTGTCTTACAAAGCGAACTGCCATTTGTCAAAAGGCTCCAACTATTTTCCTACCAATTTCCAAGTGAAATCACTCTTCAGCAGAGTGTCAAGGCATATATTTGAAATGCACTGCGGTCCTTTCCTAGAGAGCAGCATTCCAAGTCACTTGAATTTTATTTGAAAGCCAAGTGCCATATTTGAACAGTGACACTTCAAAAGCTTCTCTGTTTTATTGTAAGACACCAGATCTTTTGGGAGAGACTTTGATATTCTCATTGAAGCTGTACAGACACCTCTCTTGGCTCCAGATGGTGAATTCTAAGGTAACTTGGAGGCAATGGCATGTGAGTGTAACATGAGTTCATTTCCTTCATCCAATTATGTCAAGTCATGAAGAGTACAACTTAATTTAAAAGGTTAAAAAAATCAAGTACATGTTAATGTACTTGTGTAGGTTTTTTACTTGTTGAGGTTCTTCCAGTTCATCCAACATAAGGCCTTGGGAATCAAACACAAGGCCATGGGTTCAATTCCCAGTGAATGAATTAACTGATCAAAAACACACCTTAGTGCAATTTAAAGGGGACATCAATGCAAAATTCACTTTCACATGGTGTTTCCATATAAATGTCTTAGTAGTGTGTGAACACTGACACCCTACAATGATAAAAATTCCATTAACTCCTATTTTTTAAATCCCCAAAAAACCTAAACAGTCGCAATTATCAAGCCGTTTTAATTTTCTGAGCAGTATGAGGTCAGCCCCCACGACCGCCTGACGAACTGTCCTGTATTAGCCATAGTCCCTCTCATCCATTGTAACACTGTCCGCCAGTTTCCAGCGCCCTCAATGCACTGTAGCGACAACCAGTCTGTAGCAGTGCAGGTGTTTTTTTTGTATGAAAAAGTGAACATAAGAGTCTTCATTTTCTCCCGACATCAGAACCACTGAGTACGAAGTGGATTAGTTTTGTTTTTGAAGGTAATGCGCCACCGATTACACAAAAAGCAGAAGAGAGGGATGGCGTGGCGTACTCATTATCTTAAGAGCTGGCACCGAAAGATCAATGTTGAACATCTGGTGTTTGACACTATGAAAACGGTGTTTTGTTTTACACGACCACTGAAAATTTTAAACAATGTATGTGGCAGACATATTCAAAGAATCATACCAACTTCTGGAAATGGGCATCCAATGTCCCCTTTAAGTCGATTTGGATAGAAGCTCTGTCAAATGAGTCATAGAAGTAATTGTGGTTATTTTTACACAGTTCTTAGCTTTAGTCATAGTCTTTGTTTTACTCTGACTAAAACAGTGTCTAACTTTAGTCAACAAAATGCAAAATTAAACCAATTTTTCAAACATTTTATATACGTAACTACAGTTCAAAAGTTTGGGGTCAGTAAGGTTTTTAAATGTTTTTGAAAGAACTCTCTTATGCTCAGCAAGGCTGCATTTTGGAGTACAAAATCTGTAAAAACAGTATTATTGTGAAATGTTATTACAAATCAAAACAACCATTTTCTGTTTGAATATATTAAAAAAATTATTTATTCCTGTGATAGCAAAGCTGAATTTTCAGCAGGCATTTCGCCAGACTTGAAGGGTTAGTTCACCCAAAAATTAATATTAGTCCATAAATTACTCACCCTCAATCATCCTAGGTGTATATGCCTTTCTTCTTTCAAACGAATCCAATCAGAGTTATATTAAAAAATGTCCTTGCTCTTTCAAGCTGTTTAATGCCAGTCAGCGGGTGTTGCAGTGCTTCATTCCAAAAGAAGTGAAATAAAAAGCGCCTATCCATAAAAACAGTGTCTCACATGGCTCCGGGGGGTGAACAAAGGCCTCCTGTAGCGAACTGATGCGTTTTTGTAAGAAAAATATCCATATTCAAAACGTAATAATCAATTTAATCTAGCTTCGCTCACTGTTGTACAACGCAGGTCCGGGCGTGAAATGAGCTAAATAGGGCACTTTGCGCATGCGCTGCGCAGAAGTGACTAACGCGGCAGCGCAGGAGATTCAAACCAAACAAAGGTACACATTATTAGAAGATACAAAATGGAATGCTTTGTAAGGAAATGTCGGAGGATTTCGATATAGCCAAATGAGACTGTTTCCGTTGCTAAGTAAGGGAAACTTTGCTGTCCTTTGGCTCCTGTACAAACTTGGTTTCACAGACTCACGGCGCATGCCAATGCTACACTCATACGTCCATCCGCACCGGAGCTCCTTCCAGGTACAACTGTTGGCGCAATGCACCTTAACGAGCATTTGCATATGGTATTTTAAATGTCCTAATATTGTGTTGAGTCCTCTACAACAGGTTTTAAATGCATTTAAGTCATAAACTGTAATGTTCTCGAGAATATACATGTAATATGTAGGAGTAATTTGCCAATGATTTCGAACGATTCGTTCCAAGCAATTCGGAGCAAACCCCTCCCTTCCATAATCCTACTCTGCTCTGATTGGTCAGCTGTCCAGGCCTGCTGTGATTGGCACAGGGAGGAGTCCTTGAGCAAGTTAGCGAGGGCTACCATTGACAAAGCACCTTTACTTAAAACAATAATATATTGCTCCAATCCATTCTTATAATAATGACATAAAATACAAAAACACTTATGCAAGTGAATCGTGCCCACAGCTAAAGTTTAGCTGCTAAACTGTGAACACTTAAAACAATGGTGGATACGTTAGCCGAGTGCTTACGTGACTAACTGATGAAACAATACAGTTTGTAACGTTAAACCAAAATATGTCTACTGTAATGTTTGTAGAACGACAGACAAAAGACGCTCTGTGTTTTAACTTTTAATCAGAACGCAGAACATCTGTATCACAGGCGCACAGCCAAACTAGCGCTCGCTCTCCCGCATTCACACTATAACTGCCGGTGCACCAAAATAAACAGCAATTTCACAATGATTTTAAAGTCTGTGTGCTACACTACATTCTGTATTATTAAATGAATTAGAACAACGTCAGTCTACATTAATCGACAAATTCTTAGGAAATAGTGTCCACAGCGAATTATCAGAACTACTTCAGTAAGACAGTAATATCGTGCTTTACCTGGAAACCTAAAGCTGCACTAGGTATACATCACATATTAGCACAAAAACTTGATATTTTGAGTACTCAATTGAAAATTTACACATAACGTATCAATCGTACTTACAGGTTGTGGTTCGGAGAGCTTGTTAGTCTAAATTAAGAGGATTAGAAGCCAACGAAGATAAAAGCCAAGATTAGAGAAGCAGTCCTTGGTAAAATGACATGCACACAACAAAAGGTTTGAATTGTATTTCTGTTGTATCCTTGAACACAGCGTCTTCTCAACATGATGTAAACACACTAACTAGCGGAAGTGTTTGTGGGCAGGTCAGACTCTGTTCGTATTTCGCGGGCAGGCAGGGATTATGCAAATGTGTTTACCCAGTGACGTATACCGGTAACAGGCGATTCAAATCGACTCTCTCGTTTGAGAACAATATCTTTATTTACAGCACTTGTTTTGATTAACAACTTTGCAGATTGTTTTCGATTAAGCATAGCTACGTTATAAAAACTGAACACGAAGAGATCTTTTTTCAAAACCCATATGACCTGCTCAAAGTTACCTTAAGCTATCATTAACCGTGATTATTCGTTTTTGACTATGGAGTCATAACACATCGATTCTACAGAGAGCCTTGTTCATCCCCCGTAGCCGTGTAATACTTTGTTAATGGATGGCGCTAATTTACTTCTGTGGAATGAGCTGCAAAACTGCTGATTGGTCATTAAACAGCTGAAAGATCAAAGACAATTTTTTATATAACTCCGAATGGATCCATCTGAAAGAAGAAAGTCACATACACATAAGATGCTTTGAGGTGAGTAAAACACAGGCTAATTTTAATTTTTGGGTGAACTAACACTTTAAGTGTCACATGATTGTTCAGAATTCAGTTTGATGAATAGAAAGTTTAAAATAGCAACATTTGAAATCGAAATATTTAAAAACATTATAAATGTCTAGTACTAGTCACTTGTGATCAATTGCAAAAAAGAAAAGTATTTTTAAAAAATGACCCCAAACTTATAACACGTGAAAACTACATAATTTTGTGAAATCTTAAGCTTTAGCTCATCATTGTCCATGTTTTAGTGTTTTGTTACATAAAGAGCACATTCCCAAAAAGACTTACACTTTCGGACTAGCCCATACCGTTCACTTGTCTTTTATCTTTTCACACATATGCAAGCTGTAATAATATTACTTTTGTGTTGTGTATATATCTGATTAATCTCATATAAGATGCATCTGGCTGAGTTAATTAGCTTGCTAGCAAAGCAGTTTACCCGTTTTCATGGTATGTTTACTTTTTATTGCCAGATTCTTCCACCGCGTGCTGATCAAGCAGTCCAGGTGAGAGAGGATACACAGTAGCCTACAATCAATTACCTCAAATAGTCAATCATGGGTTGGCACAAACTGAAGCGGCAGCATCCACTGTGGCTCTTTGTATATTGAGTTTGACTTGTTTGAGGTATTGCTTGGGAAAGCAGAAGTGGTGTACTTTAACCCTTGTGTTGTGTTCAGAACCCTTTCACACTTACGAGGTTACAGAGCAAAAAAGGCACTCCCTCAAAAATTGCTTATAAATCACTCATTATGCTAATTATCACCAATATTGGATTCTTTTCTTTCATTTAGGACTGGTTTTGTATTTATATTTGCTTCTGATTAATCGTAGGCCTCATTTATCTGAGAGTAGGCACCTCATTTTTTGAGTGAAAAAAGCATTATTTATGAATAATTTTCACAATATTAAATAAAAACAGATGAATATTTACACTGTTTATCACACTAGTGTACTTTAATGTTTAATCAGGGAGTTTGCTTTTAAATGCTTTTATTTTGTACTAATGGTTAGAGAGTTGGACTCATAACCCAAAGGTTGTGGTTCGAGTCTCGTACCGGCAGGAATTGTAAGTGGGGGGAGTGAATGTACAGAGCGCTCTCTTCCACTTTCAATACCACGACTGAGGTGCCCTTCTTTCTCACTCACTCACTCACTCACACACACCACTCCAGACACACTCACACACAAACTGGCTTCACCCTGCTTCAAAATAATCTTTCTTTCATCTTCTTTCTTTCATCACACCTTCTAGACAAATTATTATGACAAAAGGTTTTGAGGTTTTCATGTTCTCACAAAGCAGACAAAAGTTTACTAATAAATGCTTTAGCACAAAGAGAGAGCAAACTGTGTATGCTATTCTGTGTCAGCTGCACCACACATATACGTTTTCTATGTTGTTTACGCTTTGATCTGAAAGAAAACAACGTATCCACGTGACGCAGCTGACACAAAACAGCATACACTGTTTGCGTTCAGTGTATATTCCCAAAATGGTACCAGGTCAAATGGGGGAGAATAATTGTTGAATAAAGTCGTTATTTTTGTTTTCTTTTGCGCACAAAAAGTATTCTCGAAGCGTCGTAATATTACGGTTGAACCCCTGATGTCACATGGATTATTTTACCGATCTCCTTGCTACGTCTCTGGACCTTGATCGTGGTAATTACATTGCTGTCTATGGGAGGGTCAGAGAGCTCTCAGAATTCATAAAAAATATCTTAATTTGTGTTCCCGAAGATGAAACTGGGTCGTACTGATGTGGAACGACATGAGGGTGAGTATTATGACAGAATTTTATTTTTGGGTGAACTACCCCTTTAAGATTCTTTATGAGACCATTTTCATGGAACAACAAACCAATATTTATACGGTCAAAAAAAAATTGCACAGACACTGTCATACAGAGACAATGTCATGCAACAACAAATCTGACCATTGTGACATGAAAAAACAGCACTGCCATATCGAGAACATTTCATGGTTCAACAATATTTATATGCTCTGTCTTTGTGCTAAAGCATTTATTAGTAAACTTTTGTCTGCTTTGTGAGAACATGAAAACCTCAAAACCTATTGTCATAATATTTTGTCTAGAAGGTGTGATGAAAGAAAGAAGATGAAAGAAAGATTATTTTAGCAGGTGAGAGTAACAGTTCGTGTGTGTGTGTGTGTGTGTGTGTGGTGTGTGTGTGTGTGTGTGAGTGGTGAGTGTGTGAGAAAGAAAGAGAGAGTTATACTATCAGATCCTTTGGGATGAAATGATATGGATGCAGTTCAGGTAGGATGAATAGAAAACTTTCCAATCGTTTGTATAAGTGTGTGTATGTGGTGTGGTGTGTGTGTGGTGTTTGTGTGTGTGTGTGTTAGCGTGAGTATGCATGCATCCAAACATGAACAGGTTCAAGGCCTTTATGTTTGCAAGCACACTTACATATGTGAACGTGAACATGATCAACATGCTCCTGAACACTAATAGTTTCTATTACTTTCATTCTTTCCCATTCACTTTGAATGGCTGGACATTTTTGACCGGGAACACCACAAGTGTGACTTTGTGCCATTTTGTACAAAATAAAAGCATTTCAAAACAAACTCCCTGATTAAACATTAAAGTACACTAGTGCGATAAACAGTGCAAATTTTCATCAGTTTTTATTTAATATTGTGAAAATTATTCATAAATAATGCTTTTTTCACTCAAAAAATTAGGTGCCTACTCTCAGATAAATTAGGCCTACGATTAATCAGAAGCAAATATAAATACAAAACCAGTCCTAAATTAAAGATAAGAAGTTGACAAAAAGATTGAATCCAATATTTGGTGATAATATAGCATAATGAGTGATTTATAAGCAATTATTTGAGGGAGTTATTTTTTGCTTTGTAACATCATGGGTGTAACAAGGTGAAAAATCTCCCCCAGAAAAGTATGAAAATTATCAAAAAAAAATTTAGTAGTAGTTATACCCTTTGTGAACAAAGTCACAAAATTTCAGTCCAATGCGATAACATTAACTAGTATTTTCGGGGAAAAATATTTTTTTTTCAGAGCAAAAAGGACCCGAACACCACATGAGGAACACCAAACAGAACGGCAAATGCATGATGGGAAAACAGACCTGTTGGCACACAAAAGAAGTCCATTAAAGACAAAGACTCCATTTAGCAGGAAGAGCTCTGCAGTGCTGAAAAATCTAGATGCTGAAAATTAACATCCTTAATTCTGTGAACATGCATCAAACATTAATAGACTTCTGACACCTGTACTAATATAACATAAGCATAACACAGCACTATACAGACCAGCATTCACAAATGAAACAGTATTGAAAAAAATAAAACTGTTTCTTTCTTCAAGAAACATAAAGGTAAATACATATTAGGGGTGTAATGATAAATCAGTATTGATCAATGCTTTAATCAAATTATTAACAATATTATGTATCAATGCAACATGTGAAAAAATTATATACATTATATTTTTTAAGATGCTCTTCTTTTAACACTCATGTTAGCCACATCTGCACACAATTTCAGTCAACCATTCTACATTATTTCACTAGTCACCATTCTATCGAACAATTTTTTATATTGTTTGAAGATTAACAACTTTTTTTTTTTTCCTATATAAATGTTTTTTTATTATTTAATTTTATTTTTTTTTTTTTTTTTGTAAAAACATTGGTGTTGTTTTTTTGTAAGGGGAATGTCCAATGGGATGACCAATTTGCACATTTTAGAATGGCACAGAAGACTGAAAGACTTTCTTGACTTTTGTGAAGCCAATCAGATGATTGATGATCTTATTTGTGACTTTATTTATTTAACTAAATTTTATTTTTTGTTGTGGATGTTTCAATTGGGATACGGGATTTGTTCAATTAAATGTTGAGTAGTGAAAAGGGAGTAGTGGGAACCTTGGGCACATAGCCGGGCCGGGGCCTCAGGGTTACCTGGGAGTCGGCCGGCCTGAACTCTAGGCACGAATCGTCGACCGAAAACACGTGCAGGTCCCCTACCCTCTTGATGGAGGCCAGTGCAAGCAGGAGAAGAGTTTTAATTGAAAGAAACTTTAGCTCAACTGAATGCAGAGGCTCGAATGGGCCCTGCTGTAGTGCTGTGAGCACTAGTGTCAGGTCCCAAGAGGGTATAGAGGGGCCGTGGAGGATTTCAGCCTTCTTGCTCCCCCTAAGGAACCTGATGATCAAGTCATGCTTCCCCAGCGGCTTCTCTTCTACGGCCATGGTTGGCAGCGATTGCAGCGACATAGTCTTTGAGGGTGGAGGGAGACAGCCCTCGCTCCAACCCTTGCTGCAAAAAGGACAGCACGACTCTGATCGGGCATCTTCGGGGGTCTTCTCGGTGAGAAGAGCACCACTCGACAAACTGGTTCCACTTCAAGGTGTCTCGTAGAGGGTGCTCTGGCCGAAGTGATGGCGTCAACTCTTTGGGTATGTCACCTAGAACCTCCGCGTCCCGTCCAGGGACCAGACATGAAGTTTCCAGAGGTCCTGACGTGGGTGCCACAGGGTGCCCCGTCTCTGAGTCAGTAGATCCTTCCTCAGAGGAATCTGCCGAGGGAGGGGCTGTCACGAGGAGCATTAGTTCCGGGAACCAGGTCCGGGTGGGCCAATAGGGCGCCACTAACAGGACATGCTCCTCGTCCTCCCTGACCTTGCACAGTGTCTGTGCAAGAAGGCTCACTGGGGGAAACGCATACTTGCGAAGGCCCCGCGGCCAGCTGTGTGCCAGTGCATCCGTGCCGAGTGTTCCCTCGGTCAGGGAGTAGAACAACTGGCAGTGAGAGGTTTCTGGAGAGGCAAACAGGTCTACCTGAGCGGCTCCGAAACGTCTCCAAATCAGCTGGACCGTCTGGGGATGGAGTCGCCATTCTCCCGGGAGCGCAGCTCGAGACAGCTCGTCGGCTGCCCGGTTGAGCAGCCTCAGGAATGTGAACAGCACGAAGCGACCTCAGATGCTTCGGACTCCAAAGGAGTAGGTGGTGGGCGAGTTGCGACATACGACGGGAGCGCAGACCACCTTGACGGTTGATGTACGCAACGGTCGCAGTGTTGTCCGTGCGGACTAGTACATGCTTGCCTCGTAAGCACCCATTGAGACGGATCAAGACAAGGTGCACTGCCAGCAACTCGAGGCAGTTGATGTGCCAATGCAGTTGGGGCCCCGTCCAAACCCCTGACACTGCAAGCCCGTTGTACGTGGCCCCCCCAGCCGGTGGTTGAGGCATCCGTGTGAACCACAGCATGCCTGGAGACCTGGTCTAGGGGCACTCCTGCCCGGAGAAATGCAAGGTCTGACCACGGGGTGAGGGTTTGGTGGCAGGGCGGTGTAACTTGGACCCGGTGAGTGCCGCGTTGCCACGCCCACCTCGGGACTCGGCCATGGAGCCAGTGCTGAAGCGGTCTCCCGGGAGCCTTTGAAATTGTTTCAGTGGGACCGCAATCCTGCTCAACAGCAGTTCAACACAGACTGAGCACGTTCCTGCGTGAGGCGTGCTGTCTGTTCGACCGAGTCCAACTCCATACCGAGAAAAGAGATCCTCTGCATCCGGGAGAGTTTGCTCTTTTCCTAGTTGACCCGAAGTCCCAACTGGCACGAGAGCACCAAGTCCCTGTGCTCGCACAACTGATCCTGAGACTAATATGAGCCAGTCGTCGAGGTAGTTGAGAATGGAGAACAAGGGATGCCTCCGCAACTTACGTGAAGACCCGGGGCGACAGGGACAGCCCAGAGGGCAGGACCTCGTACTGATATGCTCATCCTTCGGACGCGAACCGCAGCAATGGTCTGTGGTGTGGAAGGGTCGACACATGAAGTACTCGTCCTTCAGGTCGATCACTGCAAACCAATCTCGGGGACAGATGCACCCGAAGATGCGTTCCTGCGTCAACATCTTGAACGGTAACCGGTGAAGGGCCCGGTTCAAGACACGCAGGTCCAAGATTGGTCGTAACCCACCGCCTTTCTTGGGTACAATGAAGTAGGGGCTGTAAAATCCTGTCTTCATATCGGCTGGAGGGACCTGCTCTATCGCGTCCTTCGCCAGTAGGTCTGCGATCTCTGCACGCAAGACAGGGTCA
This sequence comes from Sinocyclocheilus anophthalmus, assembly GCA_018155175.1. Taxonomy (NCBI): domain Eukaryota; kingdom Metazoa; phylum Chordata; class Actinopteri; order Cypriniformes; family Cyprinidae; genus Sinocyclocheilus; species Sinocyclocheilus anophthalmus. The sequence goes on from JADLZN010005349.1 coordinate 21,344, forward strand.
TCTGCTGCTTTCACTGAAGTAAAGTGGATGCCCCTGAACTTGGGAGGGCGCCGGGCGAATTGAATCGCATAGCCGAGCCTGATGGTTGGCAGAAGCCAGTGAGACGGGCTGGGTAGCGCTAGCCAGGCTGCCAGATGCCGCGCAAGTGGCAGCAATGGAACTACAGGCGTACCCGCAGTGGGGCAGTGAGGAAGAACGCAGGGACCCGGCCCGGGTGTCTCTTTGCCGGTCCGAGGCGGGGTCGGAGTGTGTGCAACACTGACCTGCGTTCGAGCAGAGGATGCGTGGGTAGTCCGTTGGTTCGTCCTCCCGATCCACCCACTGCTGCTCACTGGCGAGAGAGGGTGAGTGTGATACGACACTGGATTGTCCACAACCCCCTGTCCCCTCTGGGACCCAGAGATAGAGGAAATTGCTCTTGTCGAGTATTTGGGTACCAGCGACTGAGAGGTCAGTGGCGAAAAAAAACTAAAGATTCTCCCCCCGGCCCTCCTCCGGGGGAGGGAGTGGTGTGCTTACCATCTCCCGAAGAGCAGGTCCCTCCACCTCTGGCTTGCCCGTCTCAGGGCCTCTTGCTCTTTCGCTTGCCACCCGGTTTGGCGGGGGCCTGGACGGGCGGGGCGGCTGCCTGCGACCGGCTCCACGGTGCGACCTTAGCTGGAGGCCGCGTAGTGGTGGCAGGGGGGCAGCCCTCGGCAACGGCAGCAGCTGCACACCGGAAGGATGTACCTGATGGCCTCAGTCTGCTTTTTGGCAGCGGAGACCCGCTGGGGCAAAGGGGGGGGGGTTAAGAATCGTGTCTTGTCCGTCTCGCGCAAGTCAGCTAGAAATGGCGCTCAAAAAGAAAAACTGGACCACCATAGTGGACATCGCACAACCCAGAGACCGACAACAACGCCGCAAAAAAAAATAGCGTATAAGGCAGAGGCAGCTTCTCCACAGGTCGTATAGGTATTGCTGGCCAGTCGAGTACCTACAGACCTGGGAGGGGAGGCACAGTTCTCCCTGCCGGTTGGAGGCGGTATTAGGACACAGCTGCATCTCAACCGACCGCTCCACCGGGGGACCCTTGTAACCCCCTAGCTGAACCACCGTCAAGGGTGGTGAGGGAGGACAAGCCATCGGGGCGGTTTCTGGCAGTGAAAGGTGCCGTCCACGACCTGGTGAGCTCCTCATGCACCTCCGGGAAGAGGCGTGGCGCTTGAACAGCGGGACACCCCAAGAAAACCAATCGTGCACCCTTGAGGCTGGGACACGGTGGGAAGTCTCACTCGGGCCCTACCCCTACGGTGGCCCGGGAAAGCATAGACATTATTTCTGGATCTGATCCAGGCATTGCTACGGTCCCGGACGAGAGCAGTGTAGCCGAATCTTCCTCTCCAGAAAGCTTTGGCTCACCCTCCGATGCAGCAATCGATATCTGGTCGTTGGGAGGAGCGCCAAATGATACAGCTGATACGCTCCTTGTAGAGGGCCCAGCACGTTCCATTGTCAGCTCAACTGGTTGCAGAGTGCAAGAGGAGCGATGGTCCCCCGAGGGTTGGTTCCCTGGAGGGTTTGCCACCACTGTTACCCTCAGACCGCCCGTGCTACTGCCTGAAGTAGCCCTCGCCTGACTGCCGCCATGACGAGAACTAGATCGAGGCAGAGGCAACGGAACTCTGCCCCTTTGAGGAAATGGAGCTTGGCCCGCAACTCCGAGATGATAATTTTCCCGCAATGAGAACATGACTCATCTACAAACGCTACCTCAGCGTGCTAGATGCCCAGGCACGTGAGGCAGCGATCGTGACAATCACCCAGCGCCAGGTAACGACCGCATCCAGAAACGCTCAGTTGATACGTTGTCTATAGCAAGACCTACATCGTCTTTACAAAGACATAACGTCAAGTTTGCCACGCAACGTCATCTTAAAAAGACGCACCCGTAATAGCTCTTTTAGGGAAAAAGCTCTTTTAGCGTGCTGAAGCGCACAGGGGAGATGGCCGCCTGCAACACAAACAGGGGTAGTGCAACCTGTTGTGGTCAACCCACCACTCGACAGAGGAACGACCACCGCTGAAGCGCCGTCTGCCAACACGATGAGCTCTCCAAGAGCGCGCTGAACTCTTTCAGTCTTTTTCTCTCAGTAGAGTAGTCAGGAGCCGAACGATGTGATCGCTCGGCTCCGAAACAAAAAGCTGGTATGCTTTGCACCAGCTGCCTTTTTATGCTCACACTGTGATCAGCGGCAGCTGGATGCAATATTCGCATGCCAATGTGCATTGGCTCGTATAGTTTTACCACTCGAAGTAATTGTCTCTCTAAGCGGATCCCAATTTGTCGTTCATCCGACGTGACGTCGGGAGTGACCGGGGGACTGAAAGGGAACTGGTTGGGTAAAATAGGCATATAATGCCATAATATCAATCACAGGCCCTTGAATCTATCACATCATAATACTGTTTTCAACACGGATAATAATATGAACCATTATTAATAACTGAGCACCAAATCAGCATATTAAAATATAACTAGCACCAATCAGCATACTGAATGTTTTCTGAAGGTAATGTAATGATGATGTAAGTAATGATGCTGAAAAATTCCGCTTTACATCACAGGAATAAATTACCTTTTTATTAAGATACACATGGAATGCGGAAAAAATTTAAACTTACTTATAAACTATAGACATAGTTTATTTAAAAAAATTATAATAATTATTTACAATATTACTGTTTTTACTGTATTGTTCATTTTTGACTGTATTTCAAACAAATGCAGCCTTGGTGAGCAAAGTGACGTCTTCAAAACATTAAAGTGCCCCTATTATGCCATTTCCAATATTGCCTTTCATGCAGTGTGTAATGCAGCTGTATGTGAATGTAAACGATCTGCAAATTTGTAAAGCTGAAAGTGCTCGATAAATAAAGTCTCACAAAATAAAGAATCGACTCTGAACAGCCTAAACAAGTCATCAGTAATTCGAATCCCACTTCCGTGACAGCTACACCTCACGGGGTAACACATTTGCATAATGTGCGCCTATGTTCTACGTTGGCCGGCCGTGAACAACTTGACCCCGCCCACAAACATGTAATTTTACTGACGACTGCTTCTCTGAAAGATGGATTTCTTAGTATCCTGTTTATTTGGACCAGCTGCTCCACTGAATCACAACCTGTAAGTATGATAAATAATAGATGTTTATATTTTCTGTAGAGCATTCAAAATACAGAACTATTGAAATAGGCTTATCGTTTCCGAAACACGCTGTACTCTGGTAGACCAATCACAACAGACTGAGCCATCTGACCAGTCAGAGCAGAGTAGGCTCACGGAAAGGCGGGGTTTAGAGAGACCGAATCCTTGAATTGCTTCGAACGAATCGTTTGAGAATCGTTGGAAAATGAGGTGATATTAAATGCTTATTTTGAGAAAACGAAAGCGTTTTTTTGATCTTGCATGCATGTAATCCTCTTGTAGGAGACTCCCAAAACAATATTAGGAACCTTAAAAATGGCATAATAGGGGCACTTTAAAAACACCCCCTTAGACACCCTTTCTAAATCTCTTAGAGAAGCCTGGAGGGAAAAATACCGTTTGTCACATCAACACTATATGGGAATCAAGTCAGAATTCATAAATCTCACTCACAACAACACAGGATCCACACAAGCGCACACACACACAGACATAAAGATGCACAGTCTCCTCTCAGGGCCAATAAATCACAGCCGAGCTGAAGCAGAACTCTTCCTCTATCCATCTGCATTGTGGAGTTCTTGCCGGCCGTTTGGCCCCACAGCCTTGTCAGCACTTCACATGGAGGTAGCCTACTTCTGCGACTCCTCAGACCCACATGCATATATTCATTCCGATCACAAAGGCTTATGCCTTATTTATATGCCTGCACAGACAGCACCTTTAGCATCTGTGTGGGGTGTTTAGTGGTAAATTGCTACAGCCATGCAACATCACAGAGGCCTTCTAGTTATGGAAATATGGGTTGATTCCGGCACCTTGAAGCAGTGGAGCGGTACTGTAGGGAAACGCCACACTTTTTGATCTTCGGTGTATTAGTAAAGTGTGTCAGTGCAGAAACTTAGAACTTCCCACTATTTTTGCTCTTTGGTTAAACATTTTTTCAGCCCTTATTCTATTCTTTCATAATACTGTATATTTATGAATTGCTGAAATACATGATGATCATGTTACTACTGAACAATAAATAAAATATAAAAAAATATGAGACCACATAAAAACCTGAAAAATCATAATCAGATTTAAAACTGTAAATAAACAAAGGATTTTACAATTTAAAATGATTGTTTTCTATTCTAATATATTTTAAAAATGTAATTTATGTAGTCGGGGTGGTGTGGCGAGCTGAATTTGTTGGGTGGGCATGCCATTACAGTCCAGTCTCACGTGTGCACCTAAACCACATAAATCAGTTTGATGTGCTGATTGGTTTGCTCAAGAAATATTTATATGTATCATCAATGTTAAAAAAAGGTTGTGGTGCTTAACGTTTTGTGGAAACCATGATAAATATTTTCAATATTTTTCGATGAATAGAAAGAACAGCATACATTGTTGTTTCTGTTTTTTTTTGGGGGGGGGGGGGGGGGGGGGGGGGTACTTGGTACAATGGTACTTTTTTTGTACCATTGTACAAGTCTACTGTATCCTTGACAAACAATGTATACATTTAACAGCAGCCCATTAATTTATTACGTCAAACTGACCTCAACCATACAAAAACGCCAAACTTTTGTAAAGTACTGTATATATATATACGTTTTATATATATATATATATAGTATATATATATACACAGTATCTCACAGAAGTGAGTACACCCCTCACATTTGTCAATATTTTATTATATCTTTTCATGTGACAAACACTGAAGAAATGACACTTTGCTAATATGTAAAGTAGTGAGTGTACAGCTTGTATAACTGTGTAAATTTGCTGTCCCCTCAAAATAGCTCAACACACAGTCATTAATGTCTAAACTGCTGGCCACAAAATTGAGTACACCCCTAAGTGAAAATGTCCAAATTGGGCCCAAAGTGTCAATATTTTGTGCGCCCACCATTATTTTCCAGCACTGCCTTAACCCTCTTGGGCATGGAGTTCACCAGAGGTTCACAGGTTGCCACTGGAGTTCTCTTCCACTCCTCCATGACAACATCATGGAGCTGGTGGATTTTAGAGACCTTGAGATGCTCAATAGGTTTTAGGTCTGGAGACATGCTTGGCCAATCATCACCTTTACCCTCAGCTTCTTTAGCAAGGCAGTGGTCGTCTTGGAGGTGTGTTTTGGGTCGTTATCATGTTGGAATACTGCATTGCGGCCCAGTCTCCGAAGGGAGGGGTTCATGCTCTGCTTCAGTATGTCACAGTACATGTTGGCATTCATGGTTCCCTCAATGAACTGTAGCTCCCCAGTGCCGGCAGCACTCATGCAGCCCCAGACCATGACACTCCCACCACCATGCTTGACTGTAGGCAAGACACACTTGTCTTTGTACTCCTCGCCTGGTTGCTGCCACACACGCTTGACACCATCTGAAAAAAATAAGTTTATCTTGGTCTCATCATACCACAGGACATGGTTCCAGTAATCCCTGTCCTTAGTCTGCTTGTCTTCAGCAAACTGTTTGCAGGCTTTCTTGTGCATCATCTTTAGAAGAGGCTTCCTTCTGGGACGACAGCCATGCAGACCAATTTGATGCAGTGTGCGGCGTATGGTCTGAGCACTGACAGGCTGACCCCCCACCCCTTCAACCTCTGCAGCAATGCTGGCAGCACTCATACGTCTATTTCCCAAACACAACCTCTGGATATGACGCTGAGCAGTGCACTCAACTTCTTTGGTCGACCATGGCGATGCCTGTTCTGAGTGGAACCCGTCCTGTTAAACCGCTGTATGGTCTTGGTCACCGTGCTGCAGCTCATTTTCAGGGTCTTGGCAATCTTCTTATAGCCTACGCCATTTTTATGTAGAGCAACAATTCTTTTTTTAAATCCTCAGAGAGTTCTTTGCCATGAGTTGCCATGTTGAACTTCCAGTGACCAGTATGAGAGAGTGAGAGCGATAACACCAAATTTAACACACCTGCTCCCCATTCACACCTGAGACCTTGTAACACTAATGAGTCACAATGACACCGGGGAGAGAAAATGGCTAATTGGGCCCAATTTGGACATTTTCACTTAGGGGTACTCTCTTTTGTGGCCAGCGGTTTAGACATTATGGCTGTGTGTTGAGTTATTTTGAGGGGACAGCAAATTTATACTGTTATACAAGCTGTACACTCATTACTTTATATTGTAGCAAAGTGTCATTTATTCAGTGTTGTTACATGAAAAGATATAATAAAATATTTTACTAAAATTTGAGGGGTGTACTTACTTCTGTGAGATACTGTATATATATATATATATATGTAGAAATCTGCAAACAGAATTTTCACTAGAGGACTTAATATACTTGTATTCATTTCATTCATGTATTTCCAGACACAGGAACAGCCAGTTTAATTATATTGCTCAAATGTCTTTGCTGTTTTGTAGATTAAATCTACGAAAAACCACCAGATGGCTCTATTGACTTTATCTGTAGATAAGATTCTTTAAACAGCAGCTGTTTTCAGGAGGTTATGAGAACAACATATGCTCAGAGTTAGTCAAGGTGGGAACAAATAAGGATGCAAAAAAAGGATATTACAGAGGCAGGACCTGAAATAATCTTTCTGACTTTTTTAAATGCAGATATAACTAAATTGGGTGGTCTGCACTTAATAAAGCTGATTTTCCTGACTATATTGCCTTGGAAGTAAAGCATGTAAAATAAATTAATTAAATAACAACAAAAAGATCAGCAAAAATCAAACACATTACAAAAGATAAACATAAACATTAAAAAAGTTATTCAGAACATATGAAAACAGATCTATTTGTTTAAAACTGCA
>JADLZN010005350.1:0-21494 GCA_018155175.1 Sinocyclocheilus anophthalmus
GAACAAAATTATAACGCAACACTTTTGTTTTTGCCCCCATGTTTCATGAGCTGAACTCAAAGATCTAAAACTTTCTCTATGTACACAAAAGGCCTATTTCTTTCAAATATTGTTCACAAATCTGTCTATATCTGTGTTAGTGAGCACTTCTCCTTGGCCGAGATAATCCATCCACCTCACAATTGTGGCATATCAAGATGCTGATTAGAAAGAATGATTATTGCACAAGTGTGCCTTAGGCTGGCCACAATAAAGGCCATTCTAAAATGTGCAATAATTTTGTTCAGTGTAGGTGCGGTCCCACTCCTCTTCGCAGAGCTCAGCGCCTGGATTACTTCATAATCCACACCATATTATGGGGCTGGCACTAATTGAAAGATAAATGAGTTTATTTGGGTTAAATCCATCACCGTGACACAAACCCAAAGGAGAGTGAGGGGGGAGGAGAGATGAGAGTGCGAAGGAAAGCTGAAGACGTTTGTATTAGCCAGCTGGATCAGAAAAAACGTCAGAGGCGAATTTATACGCGGGATAGCAGGTAATGTGTGAGAACGAAGCCATTATATCCAAGGCTTATTTTCTTGCAGAAACTTTGAAGATAATTTTTGCCTGAATATCATGGCCAACATGTTGCTTGTGTTTCTACTAGCTTATTTTTTTGCAGGGTGTGTAACAGCCAAAGAGGGTTAGTGGTGTCTGAGCACAGACGTAATGGCTGGACGTGCCACAGTCAGACACGGTTCACATTTTCCACTTTGTACGCTGTCTCTTATTAACAAGTGAAATGTGTTGATCTTGCCTTACCACCAGCATGTGTGTAAGCGTGTGTCCAATCAAAACTCCTTCATGGAAATATGGGAATGTAAATAGGAACAAAACTCTGGGTTTAAGAGCCATAGGCAGACAGGCATATAAATCAGCGCTGAAATCAGTCCCTAAATATAACGGCTGAACTTGTGAACTACAGAGTCCGGTACAAAGCTTGACCGTTTGCGGTGAAAGGAGAACAGAAGTGGCATGGCTTTCTCACGCTTTTAAAGACACAGATGGAGTTTTTCAAAGTGGGCCACGTGACTCGTCCTACATCATAAATTCACATGCATAGCATCTGTCTCTACTCCTGCCAAATGCTGAAACCACAGGTGCATTTTTCAGAGAAGAGTGAAATATTTTCACATCTAATAGTCCACATTTTTGGACACATCGAGCATAGACCTGATTTCAATACAAATACAGCAATAAAATCAAAATACAATCCATGAAGTTGAATACATTATGTACAAAATATTTTCATAGTATAATTTAGATGCATTTATTTACACACTTATTTTTTTTATTATTATTATTTATTAACATTCCATTGTTGTGCTTTCAGCCCCCGCACAGAAAATATCTTTCTCTTGTGCTATTTCTGCAGATTCACTTTTAAGATGCGAAATTTGACGGACCATATTACACTGAAAAGTAGAAATTATTAGTTACTCGACCAATACTTTCACAGACGACCGAAAGAGATGTAAATTAAATATTTGCTCAATGTACTCTAAAACAGCCCTTTTAATTTACAAGTTAATGAAGTCAAAGAGCAATGGACTTTAATTTTTGGAATGCTTCTTTTTCATCTAATCAGGTTTTTATAACTTATTGAGACGAACCTACAACCATAAAGCACTTTTTTGCAAGTGAAATAACTACAATGTTAACTGAAATTATGTATATTATATATGTATGCATATAGATACAGTAGATTCGATAGATTATAGATGGATAGATAGATAGATTTTATATCAGCTAGTTGCCAAGCCAAATTTATCTTGACATACTATATAAAACTACAACTGATATAAAAATCACATATTAAAAAAATAATAATAGTAAAAGTTACAAAACACAATTAGTAAACCTTTAACTAAAATAACAGAACATTTAAAAATAAAAAACAATTTAAAATATTAATAACATGTATAACAATGATCTTAGACACGTTTTTTTTTCTTAAGTGTATTAATTAAGGTTGTCAAATGCATGGTTAGTTTATGATACGCAATACATATAAAATAAAAGCATAAAATTACCAAAAAAAAGTTTATTTTAACTTTCCAAGAACATTTCTGGAACCGTTTAGGTTGGTATGAATTACATAAAAATATGTCCCCATAGTAATAAACAATAATGTAGAAGATGAAAACTTTCAGAAACAGTTCAACCTATTCTAATTCAGCCAACACTGAGCACGATATGGGGTAAATAACATAATAAGTCCCCATAAGCACAGCCCCAGCTGTGAGAGCAATGCAGCAATTTGTTAAGAAGATGACATAGTTAATGAGAACCACTTGCTGCTGGACTCCATAAATTCTGGAGGGGGAGGGGGTTTGTAGTTTTACGCTCATACCCCGCCCCCCCTCCCCCCCCCCCCCCCCCCCCCCCCCACCCCCCCCCCCCCCCCCCCCCCCCCCTCTGAAGTGCTTGGAAAACATTCGTTGCACGTCACAGACAGCCGCTGAATTTCCTGCCATCCCAGATGTGCCCACACAGCTGTGAAGCAAATGTTACCCGGAGCCTGTTGTCTCACAGGGCAGTTTAAAAAAATATATTTTGTGTGTGTGAATGAAATGTGTGTATTGTTTAGAATTTGTTTGTGGAAATAGTGTATATTTGTGTATCATGTTGCATGTAGAAGCTTTGTGTTTGTGAAGCGACACGTCTTTGGCTCGCTGGCCGTGATGATAAAGGCACAAAAGGCATCTGTCCAGAAGTGTGAGCGGTCCTAATCACAGCAAACTCAATCTTAATCAGTGTGGTTAACAATAGCTTTCATACACACTATGATTTCTCTTTCTCACTCACTTTTCTTTGTCTTATTATGTCTTTTCTGTTTACATGTAAGACAGCCAAATACTGAATACACAGACATGGAGCTCTGCATTACATTCACAGGTTTTCCCACTCAACACTACACTTTTCCCACAGTGGACATCAAGGCAGTTGCATAAATGAGTCAACAACGTGTCTTTGACAAGAAAATTACAGATCTTTTAAAACTCTAGTTTAACACACGTGTCAAGTACTTAGAAATGGATTCATTTTCTCTTTGTATTCATTTTGCACTGTAAAACAAACAAACAAAAAAACTGCCAGGACAGTATCCATTAATTTTACTGACATTTCTGTTAACCCTTCAACACAACCCAATGCAGTGGAAAATTCAAAATAAGGTAAAGCACCTGTAAAAATAAATCTATACGGAAAATTCATTCATATTAATACAGTACATTGGGCACTATTTTTTGGATCATGAGGTCATGTGGTCATGTGTCAAAAAGAGTTTTAAATATATTTTCAGTGTAATTAATTCATAAATATAATTACATATTTACATTTTTATTATTATCTGATATTTTAAGATATTGACTTGTTTTACATTCAGTTTATGTTTTTTTCTCCTGCATATTAACCCATATGATTTATTTGTTTGTTGGTTTGAAAAACTGCTTAAGGATCTTTTTTCAAGAATTTCATTATTTTAATTAGTTTTTTTTTTTCTTCAATATGATAACGGTGATCTTTTTTTATTATTATTTATGCACTTTTATATTATCTATTATTATTTTTAATGAACTTTTTTATACATATTTTCAGTTTTCATTTAAATGTAAAAAAGTTTGCAATTTTATGTAGCTTTATCATTTTTATTAATTAGTTTGTTTGTTTGCTTATTCATTTATTTATTTATTTGAAAACAATTGAAAACAATGCAGGATAACAGAATAGCTGACACCATGATTCTATGCCCCACAAAAAAAATAAAAATAAAAAATGAATTATACAGAAATTAAAATGTGTTTTTGAACAGATAAATGGATAGTAGAGAAAGTGAACATCATGTAATTGACCCATTCTAGGACAACCACCCAACATACGACAAGCAAAACAATTCTGCCTTGATGCTGGCTATACTTAACACTCTCTGATCCCGCACAACCCAATGTTATGGTGCAGATAAGTGTACAAAGCAACGGTGACATGCGAGACCAAATATGGAGGAGGTTATCAGCGCTGGACATGATAGATGGATTAGCCACTCTGAGGATGGACACAGGATCCAGGCACATGTCTCTCATCATCGCTGCAGAAATGGTCCACAGTAAGGCCTGTTTGGGGCCTCTGAACTGAGATCAGATAAACACTCTGCTGATGGGGACTTTACTGGCTTTGCTGAAAACCAACTGGAGGTTTTTTTGTGTGAGTGTGTGTTTGCACAGCCATGTTCAGCAGACATAGCCTGTCATGTCGTGCTAAGTGGTGAATGGGGGCTCTGTTTCATGCAGTTTGTACATTCACTCAGTCTTTGCTGGCCCTCTGGCAGCAGTGGAACTGGCTTGAGCCCTCAGACTATCATTCACTGTTATTTGTCTTAAACATTCCTCTTAAAACATTGGCGCACACTAAAGCTCTGTTCCAAAACACAGTATGCTGCCTACATAGACATCTTGCTCACTGTCATGAAATCTCATAAATGACTGATATGGAACGTTCTACAAAGGCAGAATCTCTATGTGAGAGGAACAATGCAATATTCTAATACATGTGTCTTCTGTGGAAAATGCCGATACCGCAGGTTATTACCATAAGTTACAGTTCACATTAAAAAATAAAAAAAAATACATTATCATCAACCCAAAGCTAATGATAAAAAGTAAAAGCTCTGTTAAATGATAAATAGAAATGTAATGTACACTACTGTTCAAATGTTTGGAGTAGAGTATCTGTTTTTTTTGTTTTGTTTTTTTAACTCAAGAAAGAATACTTCTGTACGCAAGGATAAAGAAATTGATGTCCAGAGTGGAAGTAAAGACACTCCTATGTGAGATTCTGAAAAGATTATAGATTCAAATATATATTCATAAGAGTACTTCAGAATAAAGACTTATATTAAATTAATGCTGTTCTTTTGAATTGTCCATTCATCAAAGAATCACGAAAAAACTGTTATGATTTCCACAGAAATATTGAGCAGCAACACTGTGTTTTTACTGTGGTGAGCATAAGAGACTTCTTAAAAAAGAATACTAACCAACCCAAACTTTTGAACAGTATAGTGTAAATGACTGCATATGACTCCGTACATAAACAATGATTAGTAAATTTATTTTTTTATTTTTTTATGTTATCCATTAAACACCCTCGGGCCTCAGAGGGTTAAAAGAATATGCATATTCATTTATTTGATACTATACGCATGTCATTTAAGGGGACATACACTCTTAAATGACATGCGTATAGTATCAAATAAATGATACAATACGCATGTCATTTAAGGGGACATACACTCTTAAAAATAAGGTGCTTCAAAAGGGTCTTCAGCGATGCCATAGAAGAACCATTTTTGGTTCCACAAAGAAGCATTCAGTCAAAGGTTCTTTAAAGAACCATCTCTTTCTTACCTTTTTATAATCTGAAGAACGTCTCGGTTACTTGTGTAACCCTCGTTCCCTGAAGGAGGGAACGGAGACATACGTCGGAACTGACCGACGAATTGGGGATCGCTTTGGGAGACCAATCTACTTCGAGTGTAAACTAAACAAGCCAATGACAGTTTGCGTGCGTGTTTCGCCACGCGCACCCCGCCCCGCAGTGCGGGTATAAAGGGAGAGCGTGTGCAAACGCACATCAGTTTTTCGATGAGGATCCGAGACTACGTGCCCCGGCCGTATAGCGGTGGTACAGCAACTGTGGCGATGGGACGTAACGTCTCTGTTCCCTCCTTTAGGGAACGAGGGTTACACAAGTAACCGAGACGTTCCCTTTCAGTCAGTCACGTTCTACGTTACGTCAGTCGTGACTGACGAATTGGGATCCGTATGGAAAACGCCACTATTGCTGACCCCCTCCATTGCCCTGCGGAAGCCGGCAAGTCCCCCACATCAGCTGGGGCGGAAGATAGGACAGCGTATAGGCAGAGGTGTCCGCACTGCTGTTCCAAACAGTGGTACATTGGATAACACTGGGAAAGCGTACCCAGTTGGGAACACTACGGAAGCCACATCCCGCACATCGGAGGGGAGGGTGGGGTAAGGGGGGAGTATCATGTGGAATTACACATATGACTGGCCCAGGGCATGCTCATATGGATCCTGCGGTAGACTCACCCCGCCTTGGGTGATATGACTCGGAGGGCAGTTCGAGATGTCCAGCGACGACTGCCAGGGAAGCCCCCCCACCCCCCCCCCACACACGGGCTTACCGTGAGGGGAGCCGTACCGTGGAAGAATACACATGTGGGATCACCCAAAGGGAGAATCACTACACACAAGGCAAAATTTGCACAAGGGCTGACCTTGGGCATACACACAAGTGCTGAGCCTGGCGTCTGGCACTCCACCACGCCTGACCACCGAGGGTGCGGGAAGAACTCCACCAGGGTTCGCCATGGGGAACTTATTGAGGAGCACAAAAGCGCATGTATCCGGTCCATAGAGGGGAATGGCACAGCAAGCGTGATCAATACCGAGTGGGTTCGGTGTTCCTGACCCTCTGAGGTAAGTACACGAGAGGACACGGGCTCTACATAGTTGGGGGGGAGATTATAGAATCTCGGCAAACGTGTTAGCGTCGCCCAGCCTGCCGCTCTACAGATGTCCTGCTATCGAGGGCGCCCGCACCAAGGGGGCCCAAGCAATGCCACTCCTCTCGTAGATGGGAGCTCTCACTCCGTGGCAAGTAACCTTGGGCCTGTAGCTAAGACTATAGCCTCCACTACCAATGGGCAGTCTTTGTTTGGTACAGCCTTCCCTTCTGCCGGCCTCCGTAACAGACGAAAAGCTGGTCTGAGGTCCTGAAGCTCTGCGTACGGTCCAAGTAAACGCGCGAACGGGACAGAGCAGAGCGATGGCTGGGTCTGCCTCCTCCGGGGGCAGCGTTTGCAAGTTCACCACCTGATCCCTGAAGGCATGGTGGGAACTTTGGGCACATATCCGGGCCGGGGTCGCAGGACAACGTGAGAGTTACCCGTTCCGAATTCCAGGCACGAATCGTCGACCGAAAATGCCTGCTGGTCCCCTACCCTCTTGACCGAGGCCGATGCGGTGAGGAGCGCTGTCTTTAATGACGGAACCTTAAGCTCTACTGACTTCAGAGGCTCGAATGGCTCCCCCTTCAAGGCTGCCAGGACCGAGGGGAGATCCCAAGAAGGTAACAGGGAGGCGCGGCAGGATGGTCACCTCCTTTCCCCTTTAGAAACCTTATGACCAAGTAGTTGCTTCCCCAAGGACTTACCGTCTACGCCTCGTGATGCTCGAGCATGGCGCAACATATACCTTTAAGGTTGAGGAGACACCTTCCGCTCGCCCATCCTGCAGGCATAGAAGCACGCTCCGATCGGCCTCTACGGGTCGTCCCGCGGAAGACATACCAATCGACGAGCAGGTTCCACTTCAGCCTGTAAGTGTGTCTGGTAGATGGGGCTCTAGCTGAAGCAATGGTGTTTATTACCGCTGGGGGTAGCCCACCTAGAAACTCCGCGTCCCATCCAGGGACCACAACTGGAGATTCCACAAGTCTGGACGCGGGAGCCAGAGGGTGCCCCCTCTCTGAGAAAGGAGATTCCTCCTCAGAGGAATTTGCCAAGGAGGGGCTGTCACGAGGAGCATCAGTTCGGGGAACCAAGTCCGACTGGGCCAATATGGCGCTACCAAGAGGACCTGCTCCTCGTCCTCCCTGACCTTGCACATGAACTGTGCCAGGCGTCACTGGGGGAAACGCATATTGCGTAGGCCCCGAGGCCAGCTGCACGCCAGTGCGTCCTTGCCGAGGGGACCCTCGGCCAGGGAGTAAAGCAACTGGCAATGGGACGTGTCCGGGGTGGCAAACAGGTCTACCTGAGCGTCCCTAAAGTGTCTCCAAATCAGCTGGACTGTCTCGGGGTGGAGTCGCCATTCTCCCGGAAGGGCGGGCTGACGTGAGAGCTCGTCGGCTGCACGATTGAGCTCGCCTGGGATGTGAACGGCGCGAAGCGACCTCAGATGCTTCTGACTCCAGAGGAGGAGATGGCGGGCGAGTTGCGACATGCGACATGCGACGGGAGCGCAGACCAACTTGTCGATTGATGTACGCAACGGTCGCAGTGTTGTCCTTACGGACCATTACATGCTTGTCGTGCAGCAGCGATTTGAAGCGGCACGGAGCGAGCCATACTGCTTGCAACTCGAGGTAGTTGATATGCCACTGCAGTTGGGGCCCGACCAGAGCCCCGCAGCTGCATGCCATTGCACATGGCACCCCAGCCCCTGGCAGAGGCATCTGTTGACACAACAACATGCCTGGATACTTGCCCAAGGGACACCCCTGTCCGAAGAAAGGCAAGATCTGCCCACGGGCTGAAGGTCCGACGGCAGCACGGGGTGACAGAAACCCGGTAAGTGCCATGCCATGCCCATCTCGGGACCCGGTCGTGAAGCCAACGCTGAAGCGTTCTCATATGAAGACAGAGGGGCTGCAGCCGGCGGTGGGGTGGTTACAGCAGCCGACCTCCGGGGCAGGATGTGTCGAGATGCCTCCGTCTGCTTCTGTGCGGCGGAGAACTGTTGGGCAGAGCCCTCCACCGCTTCGCCGAATAGGCCGGCCTGGGAGTCCAGGAAGCGATGCTTGTCGGTCTCCCTCATATCCGCCCAGGTAAGCCATAGGTGGCGCTCCTGGACCACCAATGTGGACATCGTCTGACCCAGGGCCCGCGCCGTGACTTTCGTCGCCCTAAGCGCGAGGTCCGTCGCCGTGCGCAGTTCCTGCAGCACACCTGGGTCAGCACCACCCTCTTGCAACTGCTTCAACGCCTTGTCCTGGTGGACTTGCAGGAGGGCCATGCCGTGCAGAGTGGAAGCGGCCTGTCCAGCAGCACTGTAAGCCTTAGTCGTCAGAGCGGATGAGAACCTACAGGGTCTGGACGGAAGGCGTGGACTACCTCTTCAGGCGGCGGCGCTTTGCGGGCAGAGTTGCATGGCAATAGCGCGCTCAACCGGAGGGATGTCCACATATCCTTGGGCCGCCCCCCCATAGAGGGTGGTGAGGACGGAGGAGGCACCAAGTCTGTTTTCGGGCAGAAAAAGGTGCCTTCCAAGACTTAGTAACCTCCTCATGCACTTCCGGGAAGAATGGAACCGGAGGCGGCTGCCGATGCCCCGGCCAGGAACCAATCATCCAGCCTCGAGCGTTCGGGTGAAGGCGGAGGCCTCCAGTGCAGCCCGTCGCTCTCAGCGGCCCGGGAAAGCATATCGGTCAGCTCTGGATCTGACTCGGGCCACGCCACTCTACCTGACGGTGGCAGCGCAGCCGAATCTTCAT
Organism: Sinocyclocheilus anophthalmus; assembly: GCA_018155175.1. Taxonomy (NCBI): domain Eukaryota; kingdom Metazoa; phylum Chordata; class Actinopteri; order Cypriniformes; family Cyprinidae; genus Sinocyclocheilus; species Sinocyclocheilus anophthalmus. Next base: position 9,340 of record JADLZN010005350.1, read on the forward strand.
CTCCAGAGCCTAGCTCACCCTCCGATGCAGCGATCGACATCCGGTCCTCTGCCTGTGCCCCGCACAAGATGCTGGACCCCGCTCTGTCTGAGGACCCAGCACACTCGTCCGGAAACCCTAGGTGGTGCGCCATGCTTGAGGAATGAGAGGCCCGCGGAGACGTACTCGACGGTGAAGCTCTCACCGTAACCCTCAGGTCTCCCTGGCCGTGAACCGAAGTAGCCCTCCGAGAACCGTAAGAGCTAGAGCGGGGCATGGCAAGGAGGATACCCCCACCGTTTAATGAGGAGGTATCTAGACCACAAAATCGCGATGGTCATGTTCCCACACTGAGAACACAACTCATCCATGAGCGCTGCTTCAGCGTTCTGTAAGCCCAAGCACGAGAGGCAGTAATCATGACCATCAGATGGAGGCAGGAAAAGACCGCATCCAGAAACGCACGAGCGGGAAACCATCTTTAAAAAGACGCCCATTGCTCTTGAAGCTCTTTTAGAAATTGCTCTTTATTTGAAAAGGAAAAACACTCTTTTAGAGAGAGCACTGAAGCGAGACCGCAGAATGGCAGCTGCAGCACGCGAAGATGCAGGCATGGGAATGGCACCACCCGCTGACTCACGTAACACCAACGCCAGCTGTTCTCCACACTCGCGGAGATCGTCTGAGAAGCTTGGCTCCGATCGAAAAGCTGATGTGGCTTTGCACTCGCTCTCCTTTATACCCACGCTGCATGCGACACACGCCGGCCACCCCCCCCTGTCTGGCTTGTTTGTTTACACTCGAGGTGATTGGGTCTCTCGGGCGAGATCCCAATTCGTCAGTCACGACTGATGTAACGTAGAACGTGACTGACTGAAAGGGAACCTTCTTTCACCACAAAGAACCTTTTGTGAAACAGAAAGTTTCTCAGATGTTAACGGTTCTTATGGAACCATTTGACAACAGTTCTTCTATGGCATTGTTTTTGGAACCTTTATTTTTAAGAGTGTAACACAGTTTCTGCCAATCTCATGTTAATCTTGAGTACCTATAGGGTAGTACTGCATCCTTCATATCTCCATAAAGTCTTTAGTTTTATCATATTTATTAAAGAAAGATACAGCTTTACGATTCTCTACGAAAACAGGCGAATTCCTGGAGGCGAGCCGTGGGCGGAACTAAAGAGTCCCGAGCACGTTTGTGTTGTTTACATTATATTCACTTTTACGCGCCGATTGCCAACAAAACACAGCAATTTGATGCAATTTTACTAAGGTTGAGGTTCTGAATCATGACCGGGATCTTTTATAGCTGGGAACGATCCATCTTACAGTATCAAACAATGTGCAAATCCATCGTCGAACTGGGCCTTGTTTATAAAACATTCCCCACTGAAATGACCTGGACGCAACAGCAACACACGGGCTCCATTGCTGCCCCGAGAAACAAACTGCATCCACGGTTCACGTAACTCTGGGTTCTTTGGGAAGCTGAACAAGGTTATCTTTCCCTCACAACCAAAAACACATTTCTTTCAATGAGTTCTTTGAAGAAATTCTTCTCGAGCAAGTCATGTGCAGTGCTGCCCATGACTTCCATAACCCGAATGAAGCACGATGATTGGCTGCTCTCGCACTGTTTGTGGTGTACACGTGCTCTTCCGGGAGAAGTGCCCGTATAAGGAATTCCGCCCTTCATGATGTGATGAAGGGCCATACTCAAAAAAAGCTTTCCGAAACTTACGAACCCTGAAGGAGTATTTTTTTGAAACTTTGGCCATGTTTAGCATGAGATTCCAACTCTTTAACAGTGTAACAGGCCCAAATAATACATAACATAGTGCACACAACTTCAAATTTATGTTCATAATTGTTGTAATTGATCCTGTATAGTGTATGAAGTTGTTTCAGAATTTTTGAGTCGTTTAAAGTTGCTAAAACTTGCTAAAGTTTTTTCTAACTTCCCCTAGCAGTAGCCACTAACCTGCCAGCCTGATTCAAACACTCTCACCATCTCTGCAGAATTCTAACAAGTGGCAAATAAACTGAAGCCTAAATCCCACTGAAGGGGCTGCTGTTTCAAGCCTTTGTGACCAATTTTTCTTATGTCATGTCTCGGCTAATTTCTGGCTGATGAACACCTGAAGTGCTCAGTTCACAGCTCTGGAGAAGAGAAGAGAAGAGAAGAGAAGAGAAAGAAAGAAGAGAAGAGAAGAGAAGAGAAGAGAAGAGAAGAGAAGAGAGGATGGGAGAGGATGAGACGGCCAGACCCATGGCTTCCTCATTACAGCCATCTGCCTGTCCTCCAGGGCCTGTGGTGTGCCGGGTCCCTCGCAATGACTGAGGCCTGGCCTTTGTGTGGAAGCCCCTCTCAGCACTTCAATGAATGAGTGAGAACAGGCTGCTAGAGATAAAGACACGAGTCGAGAGGAAGCAATGTGATAGCGTGAACGTGTTTAACTTGCACTCTCTCTCTCTGTTTTCACCTTGTTATCTTCGGCCTGCTTACTTTGTCTTTCTTTTCTTTTTTATGCATATGTATTTGTATATTGTGCGCTTGCTTGTCTGTGTGTATCTGTGCATGTGTGTGTGTGTGTGCGTGCATATGTCTTTATGTGGAAGGTGATGAGTGAGAAGCAGGCCCACGGGAGATCACGTCACCTCAGAGATAGCCACTATTGCCTACAACGGTCCCTTAGACACAGAGAAGGAACTAGACGGAAAGTCGATCCGCTTTTAAAAATCATAATATGGATCTTTTCAAATAAGGGAGACCAATGGATTAACCTCATACTGCTAACCCCTGTTAGCCTGCTTAATTACCATGCCTGATGGTACAAACTGAGTTTGGATAGTAGCCAATACATTTTAATACCTAATGACAATGCATGGGGTCAGTGACAGACGCTCCTGTTTGTTTTGCCTGGCATGTTTCAATTTATTCAAAATGCATTAAAAATGCCATTCATACATACAATGTCATACACCTCTTTTATAATGAGCACTTTATAATGGTATGAACTGCTATATGTTTTTGTTCTGTACTGAATGTGATGTTTTTGAATAAATTGAACATTTGAAACTCGTTTATGATGAGCATTTTGATAATGTAAAGAATGTATGAGTTTATAGAATTGAAAATATTAATGAATTAGAAAAAAGATATATCAACACACAAAAAAAAAAAAAAAAAAAAAATATTATGGTTTATACTTGTCAGTTACTTTTTGGAAATATCATTCATGATAAAACTTATTATATTATTATTATTACATTACAATACAATTAATATGTATATAGTACTTATTTATATGAATATATAATTGTACATTTTAAATATGTTAATGTTTAATTTATAAATTAATAAAGATAAAGATACAAGAAAGGAAAATATGTTTGTACTATTCATATGTTAGTACTACTGAAACTTTTCTTGAAAATTATAAAAAGGTTTTAATTTTATGGTGGACAATTTTATTTGTTATTATCTTAACCTTTGTGTGTGTACTCTACTTTAGCGGTGTGTGTGTGTGTGTGTGTGTTAGCCCGACTGTATATATATATATATATAGAGAGAGAGAGAGAGAGAGAGAAAGAGAGCTTTATGTAGTGAGAGCTAACCTCCTCTGTGAGATTAGTACGGTCACGAACGTGTCTTTTTGCTTCAAGCGGTCTTCACATCAGCCATTATTTAAATCCCTTCTCAAATCTCACTTATCCTTAATGGTCCCTCAGCACTGTTAAAACCTGAAAAAAATTAAAATAGGGAAACATTCATATTCATGAGGATCTCAATTGGTGATGCAGTGGTCTCTCAGAATTTCACGGTATACAACAGTATCTCTGCATAAAGCACAGACTTGCTTCGGATTTGCTTCCAAATATTTCCTGGTATGTATAAACTGCTGTATGTCTTTGTGCCATACCAATGTTTTTGAAGCAATTGAACGGCATTTAATAGTTCAATTATGGTGTGCACTGTTTTGCGCACTTTTTCTCCATCTGCATAACATATTTTCTTCATGCCAATTTCTGTCCAAACACACATACATTGCAAGCAAGAGAGAGATCTTCTGAGCTCATTTCAGCCGCGTAACGAGACAAATTATTGTCTTCCCGCTAGACAGTGCAGAGGACGTTTGCGGACACGGCAGGTGCAGCTGCGCCTGAAATTGCTTTGTTTAAACTTGTCAGGTCAAAATTGAGATTTTAGAAAGGTTGCATTCTGGGGCAATTGCAAGTGGCCTCCATGGAGGTGCTGCAGATAGTTTGTACATGCAGGGTCTGTGTGTGTGTGTGTGTGTGTGTGTGTGTGTAAATCAGACCTGGTGTGTTTGACCTGAGCCAAGGATGAAAATAGCACAAAGACTGTGGCACAACAGTCTAATCAAATGAGCTTTTAATAATTTAGTGTGTTATCTTCATATGCCATGAGTTCTGATGTAGAATGCTGAGTTGTTTGTTTATCCATGTCCTTGCCTCCTTGGCTGTAAGAAAGAGGTCTGAAAGAAACGCTTTTGCTGCGAACTTTTTAAGTTGCGTTTCTGTGGTAAACAACTTCAATGATTTATAACTGCAGTCGTGTACTGATCACAGCAATAATCTTAATTAATTACGGCACTTATTTCATTACGACACCCTCCTCTTTCTTTCAAACTCAGGCTATATCAAAACAACCCAGTCAGCGACTTCATGCTAACTTGGAAATGTGTCATATCTGCAAATGGAGAGGCAACAATTTAGCACTTTAAAACATATATGTATATATATATACTGTAGAATATGAGTAAATGCTAGACTGGCCTGAGGTAGTTGCACATGGACGCTGGAAAACTGATAATTGGAGATTTCTGAAACATTAAAAAAAATTAAGTTCTTGTTTAATTTATTGTTTCTGTAATGTCATGATTGATAAATGTACTTGTCACAGCAATCTCTGGCCAAAATGGTTTGGCTCATGTATGTCAAGGTTTCAAATACTCTGCTCTAAACTGTAAATGTGACAAATGGGAAACGTCTCCTTGTGTCATCTGTGAATGTTCATAAGCTGCCGTCAGAATGCTGGAGTTTTTCTCCCATGGGAATTCAAATAAAATAATCATTGTTGAAAGATTTGAGCCATCTTAACCCTTTGCAGTGCAAATGTTTTAGGTTTTTTTTGTCATAATGTTATGCTGGTTTTCAGAGAATTAAAGCTTATTTTTCTTGCCCCATTTGGTTAATAACGTTTGTCAATGGGACTGTTTAAAAAAAACTCTCAAAACAAGAATTACTTTTGCAGTGTAGCATAAGAAGCTGCTCTGATTCTGTTTTCATTGTTCACTCTCAGAAAAAAAGGTACACAAGCTGTCACTTTGTACTGTGTAGTATTTAATAGGTACACGTATTTGTTTAAGGTACCAATATGGAACCTTTAGGTACAAAGGTATACTTTTTGAAAAGGTGCTCCCCAGTGGCAGCTTTGTACCTTTTTTTTCTGACAGTGTGTGTGAAGAAAATGCAACTTCAGAGAAATGTTAGACTTTGTCATGGCAGAGTATGTATTTTATGATTTGTAGTTGTATTTTCAAATTTAACGTTACTTATATTTAAAATGAACTTAGCCATGTTTATGTATTCATACTTTAATATACAAAAAATTATAATTGCATAACATTATTTCTATGTAAGTGCATGTATGCTGCCTCTGTGCGATATTAAATGGCCTGTCTAAATACATTTCTTCTTTTTCATTTATATGCCAAATTAGATGCAGTGTAAAGTTTGTCATATGTCATATGCATTTGACACATGCATAACTTTGGCATGGACAACCAAAACCAGCATGCCCAAATGACCTTGTAATGTTCAGAAATGCTCAAAGTTAAGTTTCCAAGTACTTCTTTCAAATCTGTGCAATAGGAAGAGCAAACGAGGGATCATGTGCCTTATCCTCACAGCTGTGAATAAGAATAAGAGCTAGTGGAGGTATGCAGCCCTGGGGCTGTATTTACTTATGAAGTTGCTATTGTGAGTTTTTTGGACTGAGACGCCTGATAGAGGACGAGCACAATACAACCTCTCTCTCTCTCTCTCTTCTTGGGAATCTTTGTACATTTTCCAAAAGGTATAGTGTTGCAATAAATTGGTTCACTCAGACAACACAATCAAGTTAGATAGACCGCATAATTTGCTTTCTATGCTGTTTAATTACTTGTCTTTATCGTGAAAGGTTATCTGTGTGACTAACAAAGAATGTGATCCATAAATGGATCTATTTCACTGGCTTCTATGAGGACAGTGTCGTGTTCCCCTTATTATTGGATATTGTCATTTAGCAAGTGCTTAGCAAATCTACACTGTTTTGGCGAGGTTGATTTCTCTCTTTTTGAGCCGTTCCAGGCACAGTGGTCATTAAATAGGTATTAAGAATGTGTGTTTCTTTGAAAGTGTATGTGTAACAAGCTGTGCTTAGATGTGTTGCTTAGTTTAACTCAAACAAATGGTTGGTTCCTTGTGTTTTGACACAAACCATTACCAACAGGATTTTATTTTTGTACAGGATGCTGCTGTCTCGGCCTTAAAATAGACAAGTCAATGCAGGAATGATAAGACTTGTATTTTGTTTCCAAGCTGCCAACTCTCATATTCCCTGAGTAATGTGAGTGTTTTAAAAAGAGCAGTATTACAGGTGTGGGTTTGATTGATGTATTGTGTTTGGGGTGGACAGCAGTAATATGAACATTCTGAATTGTGCTTATAAGATCAGTACAGTAAATCAGTAAGCGGAGTGGAGAACTCCCGCGAGAGAGCGAAGCCGTCCAAGCCACAAAATTACAGTATCTTAGGTTGTGGCTGCGGGAATGTGCACAACTGTTTTCTAATTAGGACTTTAGACATGTGGTCCCAGACCGCAGACGAGTGCTGCAGCGACCAGCAGAGGGCAATATGTGTCCTGAAACTATGTGACCATAACTGCCCTCTGATCCATAATGCATGCCTAAAACATATAAATATGAATGCACTGCTTGGACAGTTTCCACATATCAAATGCACTGACTTATTTACAGTTTAAGAATGCTAATGGTTTCTGGACAAAGTAACGGTGTGACCATATCAGGGCTGTCCAAACTCGGTCCTGGAGGGACGGTGTCCTGCAGTGTTTAGCTCCAACTTGCCTCAACACACCTGACTGGAAGTTTCTATAGTAAGAGCTTGATTAGCTGTTTCATTTGTGTTTAATTAGGGTTGGAGCTAAACTCTGCCGGACCACGGCCCTCCAAGACCGGTTTGGACGCCGGACCATATGCATAAGTGTTAGTTTTCTAAACCAAATAAAATGGATCTTCATTGAGATGTCTTATTCCCATAAAGTTAGGCTGAACTAATGAGGAATGGGATGGTGGGTCCAGTGGGGTTATGAATTCAGTTCTGCCACAATGGTCTGGCAGATATATGGCTGTAGCTGTAGATTCTGAATCTGTAATCAAAGAGACACTTTCAAATGTGTGTTTTAACCCTTACAGTGCACCAGGAAACGAAAAGCACAGTATAGGTAATGAGTGATATTCTGTATAGCGTTGTGACGTTTGAATATAAATTGAGTTAACCTAGATTTATGTAAATAACCTGGTTTAATTCACATTGTTGACATGGATATCCGTTTCATATCCCAGTTGGGATTTGCTCCCTTTTAATAAATCCACCAGGAAATTATCTTGAAATTCAATAGATCTTACCTTGTTTATTCAAAGCTGTGTTTTGAAGAAAAGTCTAGACAAAAGAAGACAGCTAGCTAAGAATCACTGACTAAATTTCAGGTCATGATATAGTAGCAAATAATAACTGTGACACTATAATTAGCCATTGGCATTTAAATTTTTCTTGCCTACATAATATATATATATGTATATGTTGACCAGTATGTATATACGTAGCTTCTGTCTGTCTGTCTGTCTGTCTGTCTGTCGCCCATCTATCTATCTACTCTATCTATCTATCTATCGATCTATCTTATCTATATTTTTTCTATCTAGCTATGTCTGTCCGCCATCTGTCCAACCGTCTCTGATTACAGCACTATTTATACGTTATATTTTATTTATTAGTTTTATTTACATTTTGAACTGGATGAAGACATCACGGAATTATCAATGAACTGACTTTAGCTGAAAAAAATTACTCTTTGTTATTGCCCTCTTGCATTATTGACAAACTATTTCCTGTTTGACACTGTAAAGCTGCATTGACACAACCAGTATCGTATAGAGCGCTATACAAATAAAGGTGACTTGACTTAACTCCAGATTTACTTACCCAAGACAATTACAGAGGATAAGCAGTGTGGGAATGGAGTGTTGATTGATTGACTGATTGATTGATTGATCAGTCAATTTCCTTCATATCTATTTTTTTACATAGATTAGGAAATAAATAAGTAAATACTTGTTTATTCCTATATTTACTCTTGACTTTTTGTTTGTTTTGATCCTGTTTTAATGCTTTATATCTGTCTTATTATTGTTATTCCTCAAAAAAATTAAATAATATAAAAAAGATGAAAAAAGACTTTCTCAGGATTACTCAGTTAGCCTTTTGAAGGTTTTTACATATTTAGAATATGTGACACAAGTTAATTCTAAATTCTAAAATTCATATGTTTATTTTGTCTGTCCATGCCACTTTGTGTGTATTGTTGTAAGAGATGTTGCAAAGCATGCACAGAGGTTAAAGTATTATGAGCAATGTGTGTGAGTGTCTGTCTGCACACATTTATCTAAGACCCGGCATATTCACTAATCATGTATAAAATGCAAATATAATAAGCCATGCAGCAGATATCAGATATCTTGTGGTTGTTGTGGTACTGTGCGAGTGTGCCAGTGCATGCATACACTATGTGTCCATGTGTGTATGTCTGAGTTAAAACAGCTGCTTCTACAGACCTGCTTCCAGCTGCTTCTAAATTGGTCTGCCATTAAGTTATTATCTGTTTATGGCTCTATGGCCAGGCCCGCCTCTGGCAGTAATATCTCCCGTACAGTGTGATGGTTAGAGATGGGTTTTCGGATCTGGTGTGATAATTGTCCATGTCATACTCATAAAGGCTGGATACCATAAAGACTTGGACTAGTTTCGTGTACAATCACTGTGGAGCCTCTGAGCTGGATTGCTTGTGTTTTTGATGTTTACCTTGTCTTGTTTCTTGTATACTCTCATACAAATACATATATCAAATTATAACATTTATTAACAAAGTGATGAAATGTACATGAGGTAGATTCTTGCAGACATGTCTGATTTGAGACATAATTGACTGTTACTACTTTTCCAGACTGTACTGATTCAATACACTTTTGATCTTTATTATTTGTGTATGCAAAATTGATATGACAATTGATATGTTATGCATATGTTGTATTGCATATGCTGTAAACACATACAACAAAAATAATCATGACATTGTAAATGTGGCCTTCATAGTTTTCTGTTTTCCTGAAGCTACTCAGTAGTTTCCTACCCTGGTTAGGTACAAATGTGTTAAGTACAAATAACTGGGTATGCAATCTAATTCATCACAGCTGACAAATAAGAAACACCAAGGCATTGATTTAAAAGTATGGCCAACAATAGCCATTTGGTGGCAGTGCCTTTCCACATGCTTACACATAGATACTGTATATACACAGGTCACACACACAAGATTTGTCAAGCATGGGGAAAACAATTGGAACAATAAAAAATCCTCATAAATTTTCACTTTGATTAGTTTGCTCAAGCATGTTCCCAAATAACATGTACCTTTAACATATTATGTCTATGCCAAAATAAAATAGACTTTAAAAATCCACTTTGCTTGAGAAAACATGAATATGGCTATAATATAATAATATATATATATATGTATGATATTATATATATATATACACCACACAGTATTATATACAAACATATGTAAATATATACAGTGTCTCACAGAAGTGAGTACACCCCTCACATTTTTGTTAATATTTTATTATATCTTTTCATGTGACAACACGACAACAGAAATAACACTTTGCTACAATGTAAAATAGTGAGTGTAAAGCTTGTGTGTGTAATATATTATATATATAGTAATAGATATATATAATTAATTTTTTTTTAGTTGATTGGTAGTTACAAGTAATTTTCTGATAATCGAAAATCTGGGCAGCAACTGTAAATATTTTTCACTTGTGCATGAAATCACCACATACCAACAGTGATGGTTCATAACAATAGAACACAGGTGCCAAAGCAGTTGAGGATCCTCTCACATGAAACCCTCCATAGTTGGCACAGATTAGCAAAAAATTAACGTTGTTTGGCAAAACATTTACAGACAGTTACATATGTATTCCCAACATTTTGTTATGTAAGCTTTATGTTACACCTAAAATGACAATGGAATTTATTGTAATGTTAATATTTTACTAGTCCCCGAATGCATTCTCTCAAATGGCTTGGGTATGCAGAGCATTCACAGCTTATATAGACTGAATGGCCTTGAAAAATATATAGTCAAAGTTAGTTTGTGTCTATATTTGATTTGTAATTGATTAATGATGGCACATTACTTTTAATTGCTACCAAATGAACAAACGTTTTAACCACTTTAATTTTTCTTTTGATACTGTGCCATTACACCTAAACATAGCCAAAGGTAACTGCAATGGCTGAATGAAGTTTGACTTTAGTGAGAGTTGTGTGTAAGTGGCGGTTTGTGTGCTGGCTCCATGCTACAAAATCACAACCACAATGATGTGCAAACATATAGCTGTTATTCATCTCAGACTTTACAATGAAAGACAAGACAGAAGAAAGGAACACAGCTCAAAACCTACAAATTTATGACCATTCCATTCACTGGCAGGCTGCGTTTTGGAGATACTCCTTCCCCCTTTTTAGTCCTGGCTTGCAATATGTTCTTTCGTCCGAGTCAGCCATGTACTCTGGAATTCATGTCACTGGCACATTTTATACAAGCTTTATCTGTTATTTATAACCTTTCTCTACTGCCATCTTGCCAGTCAAGCTCAGTACAGATAAAAAACGAAATCTAAAATGATTCCAGAATCTCCTTTTCACCCCTCCATAAAGAGCTGGATTGAAGAAGATGTAGGTAACCAAATAGTTTGATGTTACCTGACCTTGATTTCATACCTTTCCAATTCCTACAGATAGGAACATTGTGATGTGCATTTCAGTCGCACAGCTTTGGCAGCACGTAACGGAAAGCAATCTGCTCGCTGTCACTGCGGCGCAAGGTGAACATTCATAAGGCAAGTCATTTTCAGAAACAGCCTTCCAAACCCCACAGCAGTGTGACAGACAGGCCATTTTAGACACCGATAGACATGAGTAAATTCCCTGGACACCCTCTGGTAAACTGTCTTATCACGGCATGCAGCTGGCAGATTAATTCACTAATGGAATCCTAATTAAATGATTTATGAAATGTCTAACTTGCATATGACATGTCTTGGGTGTCCCAGGGTAAGCTGTAATCAGCAGCAACCACGTAGCGATTTAATAAAACTCTTGGAGAATGAGAGAATGACGATTGCTACTCAAACAATGTGTGATGAAGAATTGAGTGCATTAAGAATATATTTCTGCATTTTTTATCCAAGTGCCTTTCTGTATTGTGCGTGTTGTAATTAGAATCTCACTCTTATTATGAAGCATGCTTCAAGGTCAAAGGCTCACAGTCCTGCTTTCATTTCAATTAACTTTCATAAAGAACTGTGGAAACACATCATCTGTCAATTAGTGCAAATCCGTATCGCACCAAGCTGGCAATTTGCTCGGTGAAAAATTTTAATTTTGTCCTCTGAGCTGAGCTGTCATGTCAGTCCATGGGGAAGTTTTGCAGCACTAAGACAGATTGGGGGTTATTATTCACGTACCACCACGGAGAACCCCATTCTGTACTTCATCCTACAGGAAGGAACCAGGGAGGCGGCATTTTCAAAGCTGCTGGCATTTCTCATCTGCCATCTGTTTACAGAAAGGTAATAGAAAATACAGATTTCAATCACAAGGGCCGTGTGCAAGATTGGTTTACGCTCAACTGGTTGCCAACAGATAGCAATATAGATATGGGTTTTTTTTGGCATATTCGAGACCGGTTCTATCAGATGGAAACTGTTGAGGATTAAAGAAGATTTTCAAGTG
>JADLZN010005351.1:0-65699 GCA_018155175.1 Sinocyclocheilus anophthalmus
CCATAAAGGCAGCATGAGTGATTTTCTCTAGTATTTATTACCCCCACCCAATGAATTGCCAAACCATTTCATTCAGTTTATAGCTTTATGCTAATGTGCGAAAATCTAATGAAGTTGAGTTTGTTTATTTATTTGGTTTTAAGTTGGTTCACTTTGGGATTTATTTGACATTTGAACAAATGGTGTATGATGGATAGCTAATAGCATCTGACACTTGGACATTAAATAGGAATTCCTCAAAAAGTAGCAAAAGGCTAGTAGCAGTTCTACAAGTTTGAATGTCTTTATGTATTGCACATCAACAAAATGCTATTAAAAAATCTAAACAGACTCGGATTTACTTTTTTGCTGTATGCCTTTAAGTTGTTCAGATGAAGTTCTTAGCAATGCGTATTACTAATCAAAATTAAGTTTTGATGTATTTACGTTAGGAAATTTACAAAATATCTTTATGGAACATGATCTTTACTTAATATTTTAATGATTTTTGGCATAAAAGAAAATTCTATAATTTTTACCCATACAATGTATTTTTTGCTATTGCTACAAATATAACCCAGCGACTTAACAGTTACATTTCCATTTAGTCATTTAGCAAATGCTTTTGCCAAAGCGACTACAACTGAGAACAATAGAAGCAATCAAAACTAACAAAAGATCAACAATATATAAGTGCAAATGACAATTCTCAGTTAGCCTAACGCAGTACACGTAGCAAGGTTTTTAAATAATATAATATAATAAAAAGAAAACAGATAGAAAAGAAAAAGAATAGAGCAAGCTAGTGTTAGGGGTCTTTTTTGCTTTTGTTAATTGTATAATACATTAAAAGAAAACAGACAGAATATAAAAAGATTAGAAAGCACGTGTTAGGTTTTTTAATTCTTTTTATTTAATTTTTTAGATAGAATTAGAATAGAGAGTGCTAGAGTTAGAGGGTCAAATAAAGTTGGAAGAGATGTGTTTTTAGCCGATTCTTTTTGGCTCATTAAAAATTAATATTGCTGCCGCGTTCTGGATTAATTGTAAAGGTTTGATAGAAGTGGCTGGAAGACCTGCCAAGAGAGCATTGCAATAGTCCAGTCTGGACAGAACAAGAGCTTGAACAAGGAGTTGCTTGAAGCATGTTCAGAAAGAAAGGGCCTGATCTTCTTGATGTTGAATAAAGCAAATCTGCAGGAAAGGGCAGTTTTAGCAATGTGGTCTGATAAATTCAGTTTATCATCAATCACAACTCCAAGGTTTATTGCTGTTTTTGAAGGAGTTATGGTTGATGTTGAAATTGTGATGAAACGATGGGTTTGCTGGAACCACAAGCAGTTCTGTCTTGGCAAGGTTGAGTTGAAGGTGATGGTCCTTCATCCAGCAAGAAATGTCTGTTAGACATGCTGAGATGGGAGCAGCTATCGTCGGATCATCAGGATGGAATGAGAGGTAGATTTGAGTGTCATCAGCATAGCAGTGTTATGAAAAGCCATGTTTCTGAATGACAGAACCTAATGATGCCATGTAGACAGAGAAGTGAAGTGGTCCAAGAACTGAGCCCTGAGGAACCCCAGTAGCAATAAGTTGTGACTTAGAAACCTCACCCCTAGAAGACACCCTGAAGGACCTATCTGAGAGGTTGGACTTGATCCACTGGAGTGTGGTTCCTGAGATGCCCTTTGCCAATAGGGTTGACAGGAGGATCTGGTGGTTAACCATGTCAAAAGCAGTGGACAGATCCAGCAAGATAAGTATTGAAGATTTGGAAAACGCTCTTGCTAGTCTTAGGGCTTCAACAACCGAGAGCAAGGCAGTTTTGGTTGAATTTCCACTTCTGAAGCCAGATTGGTTGCTGTCAAGGAGGTTGTTCTGTGTGAGAAAGGCAGAGACTTGGTTGAACACAGCTCGTTCAAGTGTTTTTGCAATGAAAGGAAGAAGGGAAACCGGTCTGTAGTTATCTAAAAGACATGGGTTAAGGGCGGGTTTCTTAAGTATTGGGGTTATACGAGCCTGTCTAAATGTTGAGGAGAAAACACCAGTGTAAAGGGATATGTTAATAATGTGAGTGAGTGCTGGTACAACTACAGGATGAATGGCTTGAAGGAGATGAGATGGAATAGGATCAAGCGGACAAGTAGTAGGATGATTAGAAAGGATGAATTTGGAGACTTCTGCCTGAGAGAGTGAAGAGAAGGATGTTAATGAATGTATGTTTGCTGATAAGATGTGCTTGACAGATTGTGGTGTGGAAAATTGTGCACTGATGTTTTTAATTGTATTAATGAAAAACGTGGCAAAGTCGTCAGCTATTAGAGTTGATGCAAGAGGGGGCATTAAGACTGCTTTTGTGCTCCAGGTTCACATATATATGTGACCCCAGTCAGGGACATTAACCATGGATTCTTATCTCTCTCCATCTTTTCAGCTAAAGGCCACTCTTAGACTCATCTTTCAAGCATCTGACAAGAATCGTCTCATACCTGGCTTTTCCAGCTCTTGAGTTCTCATTCCTTTTTTTTCTTCTCTCATAATGGTTGTGGTTAAAGTTTGGGTAGAGCAAGATGGTTCTAAATCATGACAAAAGTGCAGCTGTGACCCTGAGCCTGTGAGTGACTGGTTGGGCATGATCGTGCCTTGAAATTAAATTTGATTGACTTGAGAGTTGGAAGGCTTGAAGAAATACTACTGAGGTGCTTCAATTATCATAGCACAGACTTATATGAGTGTCAGTTGCATATGTATGATTATACTTGAGATTCATTGTAGGTGTGATCCTGGCAACGCGACCCTCTCAAATCCACATTAAATTACCTTCCACTCATACGGACATTGAGTACATCCACCCCTCGGACTTGACCTTCAAATCAATTGATTACTTTATCACACAGGGATTATTCTGGCATCTATAGTGCCGTACCTCTCTGCCCATCCCTAATACTGTCAGTATGGATGAGTGAAGTAGTTTATTTCTCTCCATAAGAGCATAAACTTAATTTTAAGATGATTTTGAACCTGAGGATATGTGTGGTTTCGGCGTCATATTGATCTGTGGTGGTGACCTTTACATTTATTGAGCCGTTTAGTAAATTGCCCTGGTTGTCATCAGTCTTTTCCACAGAATGAAAGTCACTCAGGTATATGCATCATATCATTGAAAGAATTCTGAGTACTCTTCAAAAATGATTATTATTATTAGTAGTAGAAGTGGTATTTAGAATTTTTGAAGGAAAAAAAATATTTTCAAACGTTTGGGGTCAGTAAGGTTTTCAGGAATTAATAATTTTATTAAGGTTTTTAAAGACATTTATTTCAATTAATATTGATTTTATTTTTAATTTTCTATTCGCTGAATCCCTGAAAATATTAAGCAGCAAAACTGTCTTCAACATTTATAATACTAAGAAATGTTGTGCACCAAATCAACATATTTATGATACATCATGTGACACTGAAAAGTCAAAGGTTAGCAGTTGGTATTGAGCTGCTTAATGTCTTCATTGGTCTTATTCGCAAAAGTCAAAAGTCAGTACCCAGCTTCTGTAACCATGAGCATGTTGGAGACGTAGTGATAAATGATACGCCAAAGCGCACAAAACTCACGAGAGGAGAAAATCTCATTTGGTGGCTTATTGTAGGAAGGTTTGAGAAAGTAGGAAACAATGTATAACAAAAAAAAAAGTTAACTGACTTTTTTTTTTTTTAAAGGGAGAGGTTTATCTTATTTTTTTTAAAACAATTTTGAAAACTATTTAAATATATATTTAATTTTAATCAGCAATTTATGTTATGCTTTTCTATTTAATTTCTATTTAATACACTCAGGAAAAAGGGTACAAAACTGTTACTGGGGCGATACCCTTTCACTGACACTGAAGACTGGAGAAATGGCTGCTGAAAATTCAGCTTTGCTATCACAGAAATAAATTAAATTTACATAAATATGTTGAAAAATTAAATAGTTTAAAATTGTAAAATATTTTAAAATTGTAATCATATTTCAAATATTACTGTTTTACTGTATTTTTGGTCAAATAAATGAAGCCTTGGTGAGCATTTCAAAAACATGTACTGATTTTTTATTAAAACATTTTTAATGTACTGACCTTTTGAACAGTGTATGGCAAAAATTATACATGCAAGTATGAGTCGGGTGAACAATACTGTAGATTGTTCACTAACTGTCTCTATCTGTCTCACTCTTTTTGTCTCTGTTTTACTCTAACATCTTGCTTTGAAGCGGCACTGATGTGGTGACTTCCCAAGATGCACAGTCTCACTCGAGTGAATGATATTCTTCGACAGGAGTGAAATGAGATACAATATCATTCCTTTATTCCTGTAACCTCCTTCCTCGCCGCAGCAGTGCTTTAGAGACTCAGTGGGCCTACCTTATTCCTACTTCCCTCTCTGACCATGGCGGTCCCACAGTTCTATCACTATCGATTAAATTATCAGCAATGGATGCGCACGGGCATGAAATTGCTTTACGTTCTCTCACAGGGTCTTGCTGCCAGCCACAATTTCCCCAGCCACATTTCACACAGCAGATGGGGAGGCTGCAAAAAGTCATTTTTGACCGATTCAAGGATTTGTCAGGGAATCTTGAGGGCAGGAAATGGGCCATTGGGACAAGAGCTCAGTGAGCTATAAAGGAAACCCACTCAGAGGGTCAAGAGCTCCAGTGAACTTTCCTGAAAGCCTAATTTTTGGCGCCATTGTCTGCTGATTTAAGCACTTAAAGATTCTATGATGAAACTATTGTGATGATAATCGTGTTATGCAAAGCAGTGATGTCTTAATGTGTCTCGCTTCGCGCCAGCAAAACTAACTTGCAAAACTTTTGAAATTTCCTAAATGAGTTTCAAAGAATCCCCTTGGTTTTATCCTATAACATCATGGATCCCAGTAAGCGAGAAGCTCACATAGAGGAACTTTAAAACTTAGGGAGGCTTGAAAATGTCAAATGCAACGCTTTTCTCATCTTTGGCTTTGGCTGATGTTCATTTACTCATGGTACAGTGTCATTCATCAATCTGAAAAACTGCAACCAAAAGTAAATACTCAGAGAGGAACATGAAGTCAAAGGTTAGCAGTTGGTATTGAGCTGCTTAATGTCTTCATTGGTCTTATTCGCAAAAGTCAAAAGTCAGTACCCAGCTTCTGTAACCATGAGCATGTTGGAGACATAGTGATAAATGATACGCCAAAGCGCACAAAACTCACGAGAGTAGAAAATCTCATTTAGTGGCTTATTGAGAAGATTTGCGAAATAGGAAAACAATGTAACAAAAACAAAGTTAACGACTTTTTTTTTTTTTTTTTTAAAGGAGAGGTTATCTTATTTGTTTTAACACAATTTTTAAAACATTTAAATATTTTAATTTTAATCAACAATTTAAATTTATGTTCTTTCTATTTACTTCTATTTAATACACCAAGAAAAAGGGTACAAAACTGTTCTGGTTCGATACACCTTTCCAAAACAGGGTACAATTTAGGAACTAAATGATTTTTAGATCACTACATTAAGGTACGGTATATGTGCCATTTATATGGGGTTACATAAGGTACAAAAGAATGTACCTTTTAACTTTTAGTGTGACAGCTTGTACCTTTTTTTTCTGAGAGTGTATGGTGTGTAAAGTGTTACTAAAACTTTGGAATTCAACGCTTTTTTAAAGAATGACATCCATATTGACGTCTAACCGAATCTAGACTGAAATCCCAAATTTCAGGCTTTAATATGAAAACTGCGAAGATCTTATCGACTTGTAGCGATTACACAGGGGGGGGGGGGTGGGGGGCGGTTATCCCGTCAAAAGCACATCATAGAGAATTGCACTGTCATGTTTCGGGAAAAAAAAAAAAAAAAAAAAAAAAAAAAAAAAAAAAAAAAAAAAAAAAAAAAAAAAACAAAACAGCCAACAGTCAACTATAAAAAGTGCACTTTGGAGTAGCATAAGATCTTCAAATCGTAAGATTGAAATCGGATTTCAACCTCAGATGCTTTAGAGCTCTACATATGTATTCATATGGCATACATGCACAACATTTGAGTCTTGCTGTCCTATTGAGCTACAGATTCACAATGTGAATCTAGCAGATACATTACATTTCTATCACAGTAATATTCACTGTTGAATTCTGACTCTTGAATGACTTTTAATGGCTCAGTAAAGCTGAAAAACGCTAGTCAGAGCACCACCTCATGAATGTATTTTGAAACAAAGACCAAAAATTTGCCAACAAGAAGATGCAAAAGGAGTATAAATGTGATGTTAGTGTGAAACTCGAAATAGTCATATTTATTTATTGCTTTTCATATGACTGTAACATCCCACCGCATAAATTTGAGTGGCAGAAAAGGTCAAGATGTATGTTTGAATGGGTGAAATTGCTGGCGGAATAATGAATAAGGCAGATAAGAGACTAAAGCAGGCCTTTCTTGTCTTCCATATAAAATCAAGTCCACTCTCTGCACACTTAAGATATTTTGTTTTGCTGCTAAATTGCTTTGGAGCATGCTGAAACAGAAAATCAATGGTTTGATTGAGTTTTTCTTTTCAGAAGACATGGGATCTTACAGATAGAGCAAGATAGAACAAGGAAGGAAAGAAAAGAGTGAAAAAAGAGGGAACCATTAGGTCAAGTGACTGCTGTTCTGTATTCAGTCAACTCACCACGCCATGGCTATATTGTGCTTTGATGCTACAAATTAAGTCAATATAGGTTATTTGAATTTTTTTATTTTAATATCATCGGTGTATCATTGTGCGTTTAAAGGAATACACTATCATTCAAAAGTTCAAGATCAGTATGATTGTTTTTTTAAAGAAATTAATACGTTTATTCAGAAAAGATGCATTACATTAATCAAAAGTGAAAGAGTAGACAGGTATAATGTTAAAGATTTCCATTTCAAAGAAATGCAGTTCCTTTGAACTTTCTGTAAATCAGAGAATCCTAAATATATATGAAGAATTCAGATGCAAAAGCCTCTAAGTGCCTTTTGAAATTTTCTTCTAAAATTAGCATTTTTATCATGCTCCTATATTTATGTTCAAAACTAAATATATATATATATATGTTCATATATATATATATACTGTATATGTTTTTTTTCTTCTAACTGTGCTCTCCCTCTTTACAGTCTGCATATCATGTGTCTCTCATAAGTCTAACATAGCACTAAACAGATCTTGAATGTGAAGCCCATAATTAGTCTGAATTGTTTGGGAAAGTGAAATGTTCCAGCATTGTTATACTAAATATCAGCCACTTGTTCAATCAAATTAGAGGACCTGAACTAACTGTTGTTTTTCTGGCACAAAACAATGGGTTTTAAGTGAATGAACTCAACTGGGATGACAGCTGACAGAATTAAACTTCAACCCCACAGCTAAAAAGTAATATACTCCCTAATTTACTTAACCGAGAATAGCAATGAGCAGCAGTATTCTTCTTTCAAATCAAAACATAAAATGCCATGGAAGGACACAGTCATTAAGTTGCTTTTTGAATAGGTTATTTGATGTGAATCATCTGAACAGTCACTGACTCACTCGAATGAATCAGACTTTTGCTACCTATGAGAGAAGTTTGTTTAGCAAGGTTTTGATTATTATTTGATCAACTGAAAGCTGTGTGCACATTAAAAACATGTTACTTCATAAAAGTCTGTCTTCCTCTAACAGGCTAGAGTCCCCGACGAGGACACTGACACTGGAGGCCCCTAAAGGTGTTGAAGTCAACGCAGGAGTAGGGGAATTCAAAGCTTCTTGTAGGAAAGATCTCACTTTAGAGTCTTCAGAAGGAGATAGGTAGAGTATGTGAACTCATTCTACACTCTTTAAAAATAAAGGTGCTTCAAAAGGTTCTTCTAGCGATGCCATAGAAGAACCATTTTTGGTTCTGCAAAGAACAATTTAGTCAAAGGTTCTTTAAAGAACCATCTCTTTCTTACCTTTTTATAATCTGAAGAACCTTCTTTCGACACAAAGAACCTTTTGTGAAACAGAAAGGTTATTCAGATGTTAAAGGTTCTTTATGGAACCATTTAGACAAAAAGGTTCTTCTATGGCATCGTGAAGTGCCTTTATTTTTAAGAGTGTAAGGGAAACCATGTGGATGTCAGAAAGGTTAATAGCAGTAGTATAACCAAGAATGCCATGGATGAACAAAAAGGTTACAGGTTCTGATGAGCAAGAAACTGCTGAGTTACCAAGATTATAACCAATATTCCGAAACAAAAACAACACAAACCATTATACGTAAAATAATTATATGTTGTGTCTTTACTGAACACAATTTGGGAGATTCATGGCTTCATCTAACAAACAAACAATCAAATAATAAAAAAAATTAAAAATATGCACAACTGTTTTCAGCATTGATATCTAAATGATCATGTGACATCACATTTTAAAATATGTCAAAATTGAAAATGGTTATTTTAAATTCTAGTATTATTTCACAATATCACTTTTTTTTTACTGTATTTGTGATTAAATAAATACAAGCATGGTGAGCATAAAATAATTATTTCAAAAACATTTTTTTTTCATTCATTTTGAATGGTAGTGTAATAACTAATTGATCTTTGTCAGCAACAACTGGTGTGTTTAGTAAAGACATGGAAATGCATGATTATTTGTGTGTAATTTGTATAAACAGACTGTGCTTGTCTACTATTGTTGTTTATGCCAAGCACACTACTGTAAGTCATTTTTCGGAGCATTTTAAAACTAGCAGTTTCTTGTTTTCTGTCATTTTGGGGAGCACTTCTGACAACTCATCGCCGGCTATGTGCGTCAATTACAGGATCATTCACCACACATAGTACACTTACCAATACATGAGTTGATTCTTGACAAAATGTCAACAAACTACTTGAGATAGAATGGTGTATTTTAGTTTTTGCACTGCTTCATCCTCCTCTCACGCCTTTTCAGTTTCTTGCAGTTTCTTACATCTCTCTCTCTTGTGCACACATCTGACGACTGGGGGGGTGGGGGGGGGCGACAATGGTGAAAAATAGTATACGATCCCAAAATTTTTACATAGATGGGTGCGGTGGGTGTGAAACAAAAAACAGAATTACTAGTCGGGAGAGGCAAATACCGACACAAAACTGACCAGACTGGGTGAACACAGTTCATACTGTACTACGGACTGTGACGACAATAAGAAGTTTAATATAGTAAATATGAAAAATATGCGTATTATTAATTAGTTTGTGAGCAGCTGCTACTTCTGCATTGGCTATGTCTGTGTTTCACAGCAAGCGCGTGAGTATCCTCAACTAAATCAAAAAAAAAAAAGCCTCTGACGCGGCTCGCAAGCAGTCGAGCAGCGGTAGGGGTTCATTTCCGACGATCCCTTGCCGGGGTTTTCACTTGTAAGCGCGTTGATGGACACATTACGGTGGGCCGAAAGCTCAACCGCTGAACAACTTAAGAAACACATGCAGATTGAAAAACACCACAATTCAAGAAAACAGTCTTTCACATTTTGTACAACACACGCTCTGCAAGTCCTCACAACACATGCAAGTGAAGAAACGCGCTGCAAATCCTCACACACATGCAAATGAAGAAACACTGCAAAACCTCACAACACATGCAAAAGAAGAAAAGCGCTGCGGACTAAGCAAAAATCCCTCACAACACATGCAAATGAAGAAACACGCGCTGCAAATCCTCACAACACATGAAAATGAAGAAACTCTGCAAATCCTCACAACACATGCAAATGAAGAAACGTTGCAAATCCTCACAACACATGCAAATGAAGAAACGCGCTGCAAATCCTCACACACAAGCAATGGAGAACGCGCTGCAAATCCTCACAACACATGCACATGAAGAAACGCGCTGCAAATCCTCAAAACACATGGGGCCAGATGAAGAACGCGCTGTGCAATGGCCGTCACAACACATGCCAGATGAAACAACGCGCTGTGCAAATGAGCCCTGTGCGCGCGAGCAACGGAAATTTTCCATGGGAACCCAAAAAGTGACGACCCGGCTGGGCATTATGTTGTGTCGTGCAGTGGCTTTTTTGTTTTTGGAGTTTCTGCTAGTGATTCACATTTTTTTTTTTTTTTTTTTTATTGAAGATATAACATTCCCAGGGGATACAGTCATAGCGATAAATTACATACACAACCAGAATACAAAAAAATAAATATATAAAGAATAATAAAAATTTTATATAAACAGAACAAAAACAAATAAATGAAAAGTTAAACATCTTTTCTTTTTTTAAAATAAATAAATCATAAATAAATAAAAAATTTCAACACAAATAAAAAAATAAAAAAAATAACTTAAATGGAAAATTACACATTAAATGTCAACTTCAAAGAATACACAGAAGGTAACCCTCTTTAACCCCAACATTGTAAAAAAGGTTCCCCAATATATTCCATCAACACAGTAATTTTAACGCTTTCTTAATTAGTGATGAGCAAGAGCTTATAAAAATCATTTCACATCAATACAAATCAAACAACTTTCAAATCAATACAACTAACATTGGCAATACAATTTTTGCCAGAGTTATGTAACGGAAAGGGAGGAGGGATGGGGGTGGCTATTGGGCCGTGGAGTTGTCCTGTGAACTGAAATGGAGTGTTTTTTTGTTTTTTTTAAACAACCCTGATTGCATGATTCCTTTTTGTCGTTTAGTAGTATTAGGCCTAAATACTCTGAACGAATTACACGTTACCGTGAAACTTATATAAGATCTACCTTAATAAATAATGCTCAACTAAATATAATTTCAATGTTAATGAATCCGCAATGCTCATTAATTGTTAAAACCGTCAAAATAAATTGCATATTGACATTAAGAATATATTGAAAATTATATTTATCAGGGCCTTTTAGTATGCTAATGAAAGAAAGGACAATGGAATACAAATACAACGTGCAAACTTCAGTCAGCTTGTTTTTGTTTTGTTTGATGACACCTGGTCATCACCCGCCGTTCTAGGGGCATTCTCTACGACATAGCTTACATCTCGCCCACATGAACTGAAAAATCTTGGCAAAGTCAGCCATTGGATGTTACAGAAAGGGCAATACATTTTGATCTGAAAACCAAAAACAAGTTGACTGAAGTTTGCACGTTGTGTTTGTATTCCATTGTCCTTTCTTTCATTAAATTGTATGCCCAATTTTAGGATTTATTGTATTGATTTTAAATTATTTTATGAATCTCTCTGCTCATCACTTAATATGAAAGCTGTTAAAACTACTGTGTTGATGGAAAAATATTGACTTTGATGTAAGGGTTACCTCCTGTGTATTCTTTGAAGTTGACATTTTATGTGTAATTTTCCATTTAAGTTATTTTTTTTTTTAATTTATTTATGATTTATTTATTTTTTTTAAAAGATGTTTAACTTTTTATTTATTTGTTTTTGTTCTGTTTACATTTCATTTTTATTATTCTTTATATTTATTGTTTTGTATTCTGGTTGTGTATATAATTTATTGCTATGACTGTATCCCCTCTGAATGTTTATATCTTCAAAATAAAAAAAATAAATAAGGAATCAGTAGCAGAAACTCAAAAAAAAAGCCACTGCACAAACCAAATCCCAGCCGGGTCCGTCACTTTTCTGGGTCCCCTTGAAACATTTCCGTTGTGGTCCGTGCTATTTGCAGCTCGTTTCTTCGTTTGCATGTGTTGTGAGGATGGCAGCGCGTTTCTTCCTTTGTGCATGTGTTGTGAGGATTTTTTTGTTTTTTTTTTTTTTTTGTTTTTTGTTTTTTTTTTTTTTTTTTTTTTTTTTTTTTTTTTTGCGCGCGTTTTCTTCATTTGCATTGTTGTGAGGATTTGCAGTCGGGGGGGGGGGTAGGGGGGTTTTTTTTTTCTTCATTTGCATGTGTTGTGAGGATTTTCAGCGCGTTTCTTCATTTGCATGTGTTTTGAGGATTTGCAGCGTTTCTTCATTTTCATGTGTTTTGAGGATTTGCAGCACGTGTGTTGTCAAACTGATGAAGATGTTTTCTTAATTTGCTGGTGTTTTTTCAATTTGCATGTGTTTTCTTAAGTTGCAGCGCGTTGAGCTCTCTCGGCCACCGTACACACATGGCATAAGGAGCTGACTTTCACCCGATCATGTACAATGTACAGAATATGTGAAACAATGCAAACACGATGCTGAATCGAGTGTATATGTATATGCCTTATAGGCGGTTTTTTTTTCATTGGCTCTGCGTTAAATGCTTTTTTCTGTATTTCTTTTTATTTTGTTTGCACACAATGTTTAATGTTTTAAAACTGAAAAAACACAGGATTTAATTTATAAGCTTGTTCTGATAAGATTGTTCGGAAATGGTGACAAAATTAAAGTTTGATTAAAAACGCCTTTCTCATTAAACGTCATTTAAATAAACGTATATTCGAATATTAGTTTTTTTATGAGCTCAAATATTCGAATGCAATATTTTTTTTTAAATGCCCATCCCTACACAGAAGCAATCTTACTGGCAGCATGTACTGTACTTCCATCAAGAACTGAATGAGTTATCTAATGTTCACATTTCATATAATGTGTTACATTACATCTTTTGTGAAGTTGGTGTGACTTCTGGTCAGATGTGAGTAGACCATGTCCTCTGTAATTGCCTACACCAAGCACCTCCTGTATACTTCAGGTCATTCTCCTTTTCCTTGTTCCTGATCTCCTCCTGTTATACACTCATCTGTCTCCATCTTTCCCTGTCTACAAGCCTGATTCACTGTCCCATAACTGCAATGTTAGTGTAATTCCACAAGCACCTTGAACATGTTTAGATTATCCATGCTCACCGACCTTCCTTCCCTCTCGTTTAAATTAGTGCCGCCATGTTGAGCTGTCCATAGCTCTCTTTCTCTCTTCCTTTCTCTCTCTCTCTCCTTCTCCTATCTCACTTTAGTTATACTGCCCAGGCTATTTAATTAACTTCCATGAGTCCAAGTCATATATCATGCTGCGCTATCACCTCTTTGGGATTTTTTTCTTCTTCTTCTTCATTCGTGGTGCAGGATGGTGCTGTGAGGAGTGATATAAGAGACAAAGTGGCTGATGCACAGTAAGGGTGCTAATAAAGCTTACATAATTTCTTACAAGAATTGTTCAAGTGATTGTGATGCAAAATCACCAAAAGTTGGTCCGTAAGAATATATTATTATATATATATTATAACTTGATGGCGAAGCTGAATTTTCAGTCTCTCTCCAGTCTTTAGTGTCATCAATTGAATGCATCCTTGCAGAATATATCAGAAATCAAGCTTATTCATTCAGGCAATTAAATGATAAATTATTTTACAAATCTCTCCTGAACACACTATTGAGCTAGTGTGGATGGCGAGTCTTCCAGTAAATAAAGACTATTTTTTCAGTCTCACAAAGCTATTGTATTGCTTTAGCATCCTTTTTGAAACTTTAAAGGTTTGCATTCATACTAATTGTGTGGAAAAGACTGCTACTAGTACATTTTGGTTTAATATTTCTTGTTTTGAGTTTCACTGAAGAAAGTCTTTTGGTTTTGGAATGACATGACTATTTGGTCTTTGTCTCGGTCTCTCTCTTTCTTGCCTACCTCTTGCTTTTGCTCTCTCTCTCTCTTTGCCCTTCTTTATGAACAAGCTCAGTAATTTAGAACAAATGCTCATATCAGCACAATCCCATCCTGTTTGCCCCCATCTCTCCCTGTAATTCTCCAGAGGGACGAGACGCTGAAAATAAATGCCTCTGTCAATTTGGAAAAGAGAATCAAGTGCATTAGACAGCTGAGACAGAAATCAAATCAATGTTGTCAGCAGCCGACTCTTAAGAGGGCAATGTTAAAAAGTTTGGGGTGAGAGAATTAAGGGGAATGGCTGACTGGGTCCATGTCCTATTGCCTTTTCTCTTCCTGCTGCCCATTGAGATCAAGGGAAATGAGAAGTGACTGCTGTATGTGCTCTGATAGCTCTCGTGAGAGAGAGAGAGAAAGAGAGAGAGAGATAAAGAGAGGGAGGGAGAAGAGACCCTGAATACTGTTTCTTTAGTTGAAGGCATTACAGCATTGTAAAGTAAAATTAAAAGATTAAAGATTAAAACAGCCTAAACTGGTTTACTGTCTTCCAGCCTGAACTGTTTTACTGGTTTTGGGTGCTTTTCATCTGATAAGACTGGGGAAACAATTTGAAAATTAAACAGTCAAAGCCTATTTGCACTAGACATGCTGGTTTCAGCTGCAGAAATGTCCTGATCTTCAACCCAGGCTCATGGAAAATACACGCTTGTGGTGAAAAACTTTCAACACAGATATTGCGTAACTTATTGCACGTTTCTCATCAGTTTCAAAGTTCAGTGAGTGGTGCTAAAATGCATGTGCAATACATGAACGTGGCCACATTTTTATTATGTTGCTTCAGGTACCTATTGTGGCAGTTGAGAATTAAAATGTCCAGGGAGTGTCACTAAACAGTTAATGCTCTATCGCAGGGATCGTCAAATCTGGCCCATGAGATTCACTTTCCTGCGGAGTTTAGCTCTAACCCTAATCAAACACACCTGAGCATGCTAATCAATGTCTTCAGGATCATTTGAAAATCACAGGTGTGGGAGTTTGATCAGGGTTGGAGCCAGGGCAAGGTTTGAGGAACCCTGCTCTATCGTGTTGGAAAATAACAAACCTCCTACAGCAGGGGTGTCAGACTCAATTCCTGGAGGGCTGGAGCTCTGCAGATTTTAGATTTAACCCTAATTAAACACACCTGATCCAAGTAATCAAGTCCAGGTGAGTTGAAACTACATGGTATGTGTGTTGGAGCAGGGTTTGAACAAAACTCTGAGTTTGAACACCCCTGCCCTACACCAAACCCAAGCCTAAACCTACCTGATAGTATTAACAAAAGCAAAAGTGATATAAAAACACATATGCTGATGCAACTGTGCTGTTTTAACTTCCTTATACATGGGTTTGAGCTGTTTTGTCATTCGTACCGAAACTCTTCACCTCATAAGTGCAACGCCGTATCACGTGAGATACAGAGCAAACCTACTGCGATAAACCCATACATGAAGCTGTATATGTGACACGAACATTCAACAGTATCAGTTTTCAAATCTTGCAGCATGTTAAAATAATTTTGAAGTTATAACATAATATTCTTCAAGTAATTGAGCGAAAATTACGCTTTCTTAATTGAGCTCATAATTTGTGTGAAAAAGAATAAAAGTTGTCAGAATTTTACTGCTTCTAATCTGGACACTGCATCGATTCGTATGTATAGGTGCGGTTTTTTGAGTTTTGCAGAAACCTAGGTAGAGGCTTGTATTTACAATGAGCCTAGGTAGCTCATCACCAGCAACTACCTGCTACCTGCTAACAATGACAAAACGGACAAGATGCACTACCTTCACTACCCCGTAGATGGAAATATTACTTATTTTGTAGCAGAAATAAACTGCTGCAAAAAATAAATAGTTTGCCAGTACCATCTCATCACATATGAAGTAGATTGATCACTTTTACATATATTATTTAAAATATTGGCAATAGAGAGTAAAAGTTGCTAATGATGCTCAGTAAAAGTCAATTGCATTTACTCAAATACTTTACACCACCATTCAAATGTCAGATGAATAAGCAATTTAGAGTATAATGAAGTAAGAGATGGGCCATAAAATGTATATTTATTTCCGCTAACACCATTGGTCCTCAGCAGTTACTGAGGTACATATGATGATCATTCTTAAAATACATGACGAATGAAGTTACTTCACTACATAAGGACAGGTAATCTGTGGATGTGTTCTCTAAATTTTTAATGCAGATGTTTTTGTTGTTGTTTTTTTTAAGTTATGGATCACACAAAATCATTGGAAAGAGAATGGGGGGGGGGGGGGTGGGGGGGGGGGGGGGGGGGGTGCTCTTCCTCAAGGCGCTGGTGTCCTTTAGTTTCATATGTATACATACCACTTTTGTCTTCCATCGCACTACAGTATTACTGTATATGCAGTAAAAACAGTAATATTGCAAATATTATTATTACACGATCCTTCATCGGTCATTCTAATATGCTAATCTGGTGCTCAATAAATATTTCTTATTGCTATCAATGTTGGACAATCATGGAAACAGTGATACTTATTTTGATGAATATATGAATAGAGCAGCATTTATTTGAAATATTTTTTGAACAAAATAAACATCTTTACAGTCACTTGCTGTATAAAAGTATCAATTTCTTTACCTCAAACTTTGAATTGGCAGTGTGTATACAGATGCAATTATGTTAGAGAGCATCTAAAAGAAAAGTTAAACATAAGAAGCTAATTCTACTTTTGAATGGCCAGATAAAAACAGAGCTATGTTAATGTGCTCAAGATTACCCCAGCATAGCCCTCAACTAGATCAGTTTTCATTGCGAATAAACACAATCACATCATCACCATGGATGAAATTAAGTACCTATTTTGTTGTTGTGCTTGTGTTATATGGCAGCTGCAGAGCCTATTAAAACCCCCATTCTCCCCACCTGAACACTCCCTCTCACTTCAGCCGGCCAATGAGGCGGTTGATATAGATACATATGGTGCAGACAAGCCAAGGAGACAGGGGAGCTGAAGCAGGCATATGTACGCTAATGTTTCATTTGTTTGTGCAGAGCTTCAATATGGTGTCCATTTGAGACCAGCCTTTAAGCCCATGCATCTTAATAAAGCCACTAGGGTGTGTGATAGGGACAAAGTAACGAGAGAAATGCTCCTAAACTAGCCCTGCCACTGAAGCAGACTCATCTATCAGCGGACAAATCTATCAGAAGCCCAGTGGTGTAGGAGAGAAGGTGGTAGATCCTACGAGGTTAATAATCCAACAGCCAAATTACTGCCAGCGGTTTGTTTTGCCCCTGTGTTGTTTCTGCGTGATGGCGTCGAGGTTTTATTTTCTATTATTCTGGAGTATGGAGTCCCTTGGCACTGCTCTCTGCCGTGCCTAGCGGCACTTTTATTTTTATTTGATTTATTTATTTTATTTTATTGTTAGTTTGCTCCGACAAAAAACTGGGAGGAAATTTCGTTTTTGGAGTGTTTTTATTTGTGCCAGTTCCATTTGGGCTTATCTGTCTGTTGTTGCTCTCCTCTCTGAAGTCTTTTGCCAGTCGTATAGGATTCTTGTGTTAGCCATATGGCTGTTTATAATCTAAAAATGTTTCTGATGCCACATTATGGGTTCTAATCAACACATTGGCTGTAGTTATCATCTGTTAGGAGAGGAAAAGTAAGGCTTTTGTGGATTCTCAAAAGTACCAGCGATGTACGTGGTTTTCTAAAGTGCTAGAGAAAAAATGTTCTGTGTGAAACTTTCTTCTATGGCATCAGACTTTAAACCCTCCTGTTTTGGTACTGTAATCTATATGTTAAGACCCAAACCGTATCCCATGGAAGTATGTGAATATAAACACCGTTTTGAAGTGTGATAGAATGCAATTCTTAATGCAACACAAGGGCATATTACACACAACACAACACACATTAGCAGGCATTAGACGTTAACCTGTTCTTTAATATAGTTGGTTTTCTGTGATAATGGAGCAATGTTTTGCTCCTGGTGAGCATGTTAGATAAAGTTTGTCAAACTTCCAAAAAATTGTGCCTAGCTACCTATATAATAGCACATCTGGTTTAAAGGTACACTGTGTAACTTTTGGCACTCTAGCAGTTAACAAAAGTCTGAATATAAACACTTATTATGGGCATACTATAGTGATTCAGACAAAAAAAAAAGTTACATAGTGTACCTTTATTGGAATGCATATTTCAAGGTAACTCTTATCACCCACTTGAGTACTGAGGTCTATTTCCAACAATATCTTTAAGAATTATATTGACTTTCATTTTTTGGACAAAGCACACTGAGGTATTTTTTTAGAATATCATCATTTTGTGTTGCACGGATCATCATACAGGTTTGGAACAACATGATGGATAGTAAATGATGACAGAATTTTGATTGATTGATTGATATTTTTTTTTTCTAAATTATCCCTTTACATATACACAAGCAAGCCAATAATTGTAGTATTAATATTAAAAAAATTAATAAAACCTTAAACAATCCAGATCTAAATGCCTCAGATTGAAACTGGACAGCTGTACTGATATTAATCATAACTAATCTAAAAGCAGCATTTACTGTGAACTGAGAAAAGATAACAGTGCTTCATTCAGCACAGCACATGAGATTACATATTTATTTAATTGCAACGCATTCTTTCTGATTTGATAATTGAGATATACCATATTGTGTTCTCAGGCATTGTTCAAATTAATTTAATAAAAGTTACCGGTCAACTGGCAAGTAACATTAAGTAACATAAAGTTTCATATACTCTCCAGCACTGGTTCTTTTCTCACATTTGGAGCTCGGCATGTTGTTAATTCATAGGCCCTGTATATGTATATATAAACTTGGCTGGCTAATTTCCTAATTGGCTTTATTTGTCATGTGGCGTGGAGCGTGGTCCCTAACATTACCATAGTTTTTTGTGACATTTATCCTCTTATAATAATTTGACAATACCAGTATTCCTCCGCAGGTACCATAAACTTTCTACCTTTCAAGCTCTACCATTTTTATAATTAGTAAACCCAGACTAAATGAAACGTGCGGGCACCATATCCGCAGCTAGAACCTCGTATGATTACTGTCACGGTCGTAATAGCCAAGAACAAAAGATATTGAATGAGAGCGCAGCAATCTGTCTGTATGTTTATAGCTTCAGCAACTCATCTCCATCGCGTAATGGAGTTTGCGCTACACCCAGTGACCCAATGAAGCTGATGGATCACCTGTTTGTGTTTCTATCCCCCGCCCTTCATTTACCTCTTCACATCCTCTCCAGCTTTAGCTGTCTTCCCTTTCCTCGACCTGTTCTCTCTCATTTGCTTCTTCCTCCTCACTGTGAACATTGGGAGAAATCATGCTTGAAAAAATTTTTGGACCGACTATAATTGGCCTTCCCTGCACATTGGCCTATAATTGGCCTAACCCTGATCGTGTTTCCCTAAGCAAGGAAGAGGTTTATGTAAAGACCCACCCAATGGTTTTTGTTTGTTTGTTTGTTTGTTTTAAGCCTGGTTGACTACGTATTCCATACAGACACTTTCATTAGTGGCAGGGTGCACCTACTTTAATCCTCCATCATAAGATGAGCCTAACGACTTTCCGTTCGAATTCTTCTCTTGTCTCTATCTCTCTCTTGCTCCCCCTGGACAGCCTCCCGTCCCTCTCTCTTATAGTGTCTCTCGGTAGGGGTCGTGATAGCTGTCAGCAGGCTGTATTATTAGCCATGCCACATCTCAGAAAATTCCGGAATTCCGTCTATTGGCAGAAAACAGGAGTGTTTAAAATGGAATTGGATTTGAGGGCCAAAGCGGCACTCACTGGTATTAGGTGACACAATGCATGAGGACATGTCGGCTAACCGCATACCAAAATAGAATTTCAGTAATTTGGCAGTGAAGGGGATAAAGTGATAAAAGCATTTAGAGGACAAATACTACATCCTTTAAGAGAACTGAAACAGAAGGACGTGTAATGCAGGGGACTTAGCTTTGGGGCAGAACATGTAGTGAAATAAATAATCAAGATTGTGATTAATATAATTAATCATGAAGCATTGATGATGACTTTTCATTTAAAGGCGTCATATGATGCGACTTCAATTTTTCCTTTCTCTTTAGAGTGTTACAAGCTCTTGGTGCATAAAGAAGATCTGTAAAGTTGCAAAGACTAAAGTCTCAAATCCAAAGAGATATTCTTTATAAAAGTTAAGACTTGTCCACGCCCTCCTGAAATGGTTCGTTTAAACACACCCCCACATGTCTATGTCACTGTGTGGGAAGATTTGCATAACACCGCCTAAATGTTCACGCAAAGAAAGAAGGCGTAACTTTTATTCTCGCTGTAGTATGTGTGTCGCTGGCAAGTCACCAGTCTTTGATAGGAGAGCTGTGTGTTTCGTGTGAAAGCGAAACTACTTTGTTTGGCCTTCCAAAAGAGGACGATATCCGCTTTGTCATGCCTAGAGCTGATCTGTGCTGGTCGCTGAGGAAATACATCAACTTCACATTGTGGATCGCCGGATCGGCTTTCACCGTGGACGAAGCGGAGTCCAGCCCGGGGTCGTCACATGTGGTTGCCACAAACCTGCCTGCCGCCGCTCCTTCGTCGAATCCGCCAGCAGCGCCTTTCTCAAGGCCGCTCCGCTCCACTCACCCACCCGCCGTGTGTGACGCTGTGTGACGCATTTTTATGGGAATACTGTTCCTTCCCCCGAACTGCAGAGTAGCATACAATGGGTCTGTGCTCAAAGGCTGTTCTATACGTCGGGCAGTTCCCACTATAGCAAGGACAGTCTGGCGCTTCTGACTCAGAGCCTGTCATAACTTTTTTATATTTAAAGAATTTGGCCACTGATGATTCAAACGGCGAGTAAGTGCTGTTGTTTGTCGTTTCTCCGATCACACATGCAGACATGATTTTATGTTTACGCAGCGCGATACGCAACGAACGCGTAAAAACATAGTATAAGTCAATACTATGTCATATACTAAATATCCTCACTAAATCAGTAATTATGTCCCACTGGATGCAACAAATTCCCAAAAAAATCGTTTGTAACTGGGTAAAATGAGAGTTATTGGTTTTGTCTCGCCGTGCCGGGAGACGGCATCACAGTGTGTTAAGGGGCGTAACATTTCTGTCACATGCTTGAGGTATTCAGCCAATCACAACGCACTGGATAGCTGACCAATCAGCGTACACCTCGCTTTTCAGAACGATGAGCTTTGTAAAAATCGATGCATTTCAGAAAGGCGAGGCAGAGAGGAGAAACAATAATGTACAGTATGTGGAAAATAATGTGTTTTTAACCTTAAACCTCATAAACACATTTCATTACACTAAATACTCAAAATAATGTTCTTTTTAGCAACATCATATGACCCCTTTAAGTTTCACTTGCATCAGAATTTCAGTTTATTTTTATAGTGGTATAAGTAGGCATTCAGTGGCCCAAAAAGTATTTGAACACTTTTGGACATTTAAAAATGTCTGAATTCATTGCATTAGATAGAAATACCAAGTGACACCTTCACCTTTCTCAGAACTAACTTCACATTTTAGTGGCTTTTTTATTTTAATTTTTTTTATTGTTTTTAACCATCTGGTATCAAGATCATTTCTTTGTGGATTGATTGAGTGATGCACCAACATTTTGGCAACATAAAGTATTGTTCTGAAACCGTAAACAAGCAAGCAAGCAAGTGTAAACGAACGAATTAACAAACACCTGACGAACAAATGAATGAATGAATCTTCACTTTTGTCCAAAATGGTTTTGTGGGGGCCAAAATTGTTGATCGAAACAGTGATGTTTAATTAGCCATATTTTGACTGTTTCAGCGTCTATTTCCTGATTTTTAGGAGAAAAAAAATATTTGTTAAATGTATGCACTATATTACATAATCATTATATTATCAGTCGTGCCTTCATTACTAAAATAAATCTGTTTCAAAATCAAGTTTAAACATGACCAGTATGGTAATAAAAGTGTATATAAGAATAATTACAAATTTATACAAAAACTGACATATGTCAATTAAATGTTTGTATCCAGCTCAATTGTATTTGTTTAACCTATTGGTTGATTATTAATTAAACTATGTATTATTGAATCTAGATTATTAATTAAAGTTATTTAATTTTATGGCTAATAAGCTGCTTCTTCTTCTTCTTATTATTATTATATTATTATTTTTAGTTCAGTTAACATTTATTCTGGGGCAGTCACTAGCAGATCTTACCCCCTCAAACACCAATTTGCAGTGAAGTAATTAACAGCTTAATTGTCTAAAACATTGATGCCCAGAGAAAGCCAAGTAAATATTATTATTATTATATATTATTGTTATTATTATTATTATATATTTCTTCATATTTTTGCAGTCCTACTACCCTCAGTAAATATATACTATAAACACACAAATAAACAATAGAAAAAAAATACCATAAAAATAATAAAATAAATAAATAATAATGATATAATACAATTGAACATAGTTGTTTCAATATGGAGTAATCGTGAGTCCAAAATAATAGAAAGGCAAGAATCATCAGAAGAGCCCATTTTTCATGTCATTCTAGCTATGTGTAATACTTTATGGATCATAAAGTCACTGTAGATTCTTTGTCAACAACTTGAGGGTAATTGCAGATATGAAAGTGCAATGTTCTGAATTACTCAAGTGGGTTCAAGTAGGCAATGTTTTAACCTATACAATGCAAACATACATTTGAAGTGTTTTGAAAGCCTTGGAAAGCAGTACTATATCTTGTATGTACACCTTGCCTCCTCTTACATTTCACATTTACAGTATTTTATTCTTTATGCCCCCCCCCCCCCTCTCGTTTTGAAGACCCATTACCTATTCTGATAAATGTTTGCATTTATACATCCACCAAGGATTTTCCTTTACATTTCTCCTATTGATATGTACTCCACTTAGAGGAACACACATACATAATTTCTTGAAATGTCTTTGTGTATATTTAATGCTGGTTGTAGAACATTAAACATTATGCTGTACATTAGAGCATCAATTTGCATTTAATTCTAAACAGGGCTGCACGATTAATCGAATGCGATTGTCATGCGCATTTTGATAGTAAAGCCGGTTCTGTAATCAGCAGTAAATCTCCATCACGTGCTTTCAGATGGGACCAGCATTTCTACACAAGACCTTGTTCACTGCACACCTACACAAAAATTGCGTATTATATCGCAGACTATTTAATCGCGCGATTATGAAATCGAAGAAATCGTTCTGCGATTATGAAAGCTGTTTGCGTAGCTTGTCAGTGAACTACGGCTCTGTGTAGTAAATGCTGCTCCATCAGAAAGCACGTGAAAATACCACATTTAATAACATGTTTTTACTCCAAACTCACTTCATAACGTCAGTCGAGTGTTTGAAATAAATCCTTCTGAGATGATGTGGCTTCTTACACAGAATAAGGCACACAACATATTTCATAGTATTCTAGGCAGTGATAAAGGCTATGTCAATTAGCATTGCATTATTATCTACTTTATTATAATAAAAATGATAATAAGACTAACTCAGATAAACCATATATTGTCGTAGTCGTGTGTTTATTAGTCACGTAGAACTAATCAAAGCAGTTAAATCTTCTGTTTATTCAGCAACCGCTATAGGGATTTCCTGGGTTTCTTCTGCGAAGCGTATTTGGAGTTTCAGCACGAGAGCGCCCTCTGGTCTTCGGATGGAGATTTACTGCTGATCACAGAACCGTGCTTTACTGAAAGATACACATGACAATCACAGCTTTTGCCTAATCGTGATTTATCGCCTTTGCGATTTCATTTCGATTAATTGTCCAGCCCTAATTCTGTCAGATATGGCAGTTCATCTGAGGACTGTGTGTGCATGTTGATTGTATAAAAATCAAGTTCGCTTTTGATAAGTGTTATATTAAAGTTTGCAGGAGACTTGGAATGGGCAAAATGAAAAACTGATGCAGCAAAAGCCGAGAGAAACAAACAGTGAGAAACAAAGTGAGATACAGATAGGGAAAGTGGCTGTGCATTGTCCAGCTGACAGCAAAGCATCATGGGGCTTGTTTGTGCAAGTGTTTATAGAGATATGCCCTGTCAACACCTCAGATACCATTACTTACAGTAATTAGTTCTTCCTTGTTGGTGTTTTCTCTCTCTCTTCCTCCTTTGTTTTTGTCACTCTCCCACAGCGTGTGAGTTATGGTAAAGATATTTGGCCTTTCCTAGCTGTCAGAGCCAACAGACTTTTTGGAACTGATAAATACAGGAATCAACATATTTATAAATCAAAGGGCAAACAGGCTTTTAATGAAATGTAGTTTATGTCCCTGGTGATGTTCTCTCTCCTGGTCCATATCTGAAAATTAAATTTGTGTACTTCAGGAGGAATTAATGTGCCAGGACTGTGTCATGGTAATCTTACACAGTCAGAGTTTTTAATATCATCTCGCATCTTAGGTATTTCTTCAAGTTTGGGAACTTTTATGTCCCAGGGCTTGTGTTTTATTAAAACAAATGTTTTTTTTTCATTATTATTTATTTTTAGTTATTTCTTTATTTCTTTAGGTATAACATACGTTGAGCAACTACAATAGATACACACGCTATATAGTTTAGATATTAGATATCTCTATCAAGTGGGAACCTACGGAAGTATTCATACCCCCTTAATTTTTCACGTCTTTTATTCATATTTGAGCCATTTGCTAAAATCCATTTAGTTATTTTTTTTCCTCATTATTAACACAGCCCCCCATATTGACAGAAAAACACAGATTTGTTTACATTTTTGCAGATTTATTAATAAAGAAAAACTTAAATATCACATGGTCTTAAGTATTCAGACCCTTTCTTTGCTCAGTATTTAGTAGAAGCACATTTTGATCTAATACAGCCATGAGTTTTTTTTTGGGAAAGATGCAACAAGTTTTTCACCTGGATTTGGGGATCCTCTGCCAATTCCTCCTTGCAGATCCTCTCCAGTACTGTCAGGTTGGATGGTAAACGTTGGTGGACAGCCAGTTTTAGGTCTCTCCAGAGATGCATCAATTTAGGTCTCTCCTAAAAATCAGGGCTCTGGCTGGGCCATTCAAGAACAGTCACAGAGTTGTTTGTGAAGCCACTCCTTCGTTATTTTGGCTGTGTGCTTAGGGTCATTGTCTTGTTGGAAGGTAAACCTTCGCCCAGTCTGATGTCCTGAGCACTCTGGAGAAGGTTTTCGTCGAGGATATCCCTGTGCTTGGCTGCATTCATCTTTCCCTTGATTGCAACTAGTCGTCCTGTCCCTGCAGTTGAAAAACACCCCCACAGCATGATGCGGCCACCACCATGCTTCACTGTTGGGACTGTATTGGACAGGTTATGAGCAGTGCCTGGTTTTCTACACACATACCACTTAGAATTAAGGCCAAAAAAAGTTCTATCTTGGTCTCATCAGACCAGAAAATCTTATTTCTCACCATCTTGGAGTCTTTCAGGTGTTTTTTAGCAAACTCCTTGTGGGCTTTCATGTGTCTTGCACTGCGGTAGAGGCTTCCGTCGGGCCACTCTGCCATAAAGCCCCTGACTGGTGGAGGGCTGCAGTGAGGGTTGACTTTCTACAACTTTCTCCCATCTCCGACTGCATCTCTGGAGCTCAGCCACAGTGATCTTTGGGTTCTTCTTTTACCTCTCTCACCAAGGCTCTTCTCTCCCGATAGCTCAGTTTGGCTGGACGGTCAGCTCTAGGAAGGGTTCTGGTTGTCTTCCATTTAAGGATTATGGAGGCGACTGTGCTCTTAGGAACTTTAAGTGCAGCAGAATTTTTTTTTGTAAGCTTGGCCAGATCTGTGACTTGCCACAATTCTGTCTCTGAGCTCTTCAGGCAGTTCCTTTTTACCTCATGATTCTCATTTGCTCTGACATGCACTTTGAGCTGTAAGGTCTTATATAGACAGATGTGTGTTTTTCCTAATCAAGTCCAATCAGTATATTCAAACACAGCTAGACTCAAATGAAGGTGTAAAACCATCTCAAGGATGATCAGAAGAAATGACAGCACCTGAGTTAAATATATGAGTGTCACAGTAAATACTGAGCAAAGGGTCTGAATACTTAGGATTATGTGATATTTCAGTTTTTCTTTTTAATAAATCAGCAAAAATGTCAACAATTCTGTGTTTTCTGTCAATATGGGGTGCTGTGTGTACATTTATGAGGAAAAAAAATTAACTTAAATTATTTTAGCAAATGGCTGCAATATAACAAAGAGTGAAAAAGTTAAGGGGGTCCTGAATACTTTCCGTACCCACTGATATATATTTATATATATATATATATGATTGTGTGTGTGTGTGTTGTGTTGATGGTGTGTGACTGAAGATTAGAGCCGATATAAATAATAGGTTAAGTTAATTTACATGATGTGCTGATTAATTATCAAACTAATTGCAAATTAATTGTACATCAGTTTGGACTGAGAAATTGCCCCCAAAAGATAAGGTCGTAATTGTGTCAGTTGAGAAAAAAACATTGAATAGAGATAACAAAAAGTAGCTTTAGAACAATATATTGAGTCAAAATGTACTAAACTTAAACTTTTAAGGCTATAGTGTGACCATTACATTGTTTTCAGAGTCTGAAGTGGCATTTACATATATTTACATAGACTGGTTAGCGGTGGCATGAATGTATTTACACTGCCATTAGAATTGCATAAATTAATATGATGAGAATGGGTTTTGCAAAAAAAATTGACATATGAATTATTTAAAAAAAAATTTAAAAATTAAAAAGATGATACTCTTAATATGAAATTAAAACCTCCAGTAAGCGGCGGCAAGTCAGAATCTTAATGAATGAGTTCATTCAGTGAATATTGAAAGACTGAATGAATGAGTCACTGAATCATTGGATCACTAGACTTGTTTGAAAACATGGATTCTTTCACTAATGAAACACCGCTGCCTGTGTCTCAGAAAGGCAGAAAGGTTCTGCTGAGACTTTGTTTGAAACAATTTTTGTTTGCAAATTTAGCAAAAACAGACAATACTGATGATACTGTGTCTAAAATGTATCACAATATTAACTTCTTGTTTATTGAACTGTTGTATAAAATCAATATCCCATTTGAAATCATGCAGATATTTAGGGAAAAATAGCACTCTTGCCGCATGTGATATTGTTCAATTATATCATATAATATAAAAATTAGACAAAAACCCACATAGGGCCATTTTTGCCCTCATATCTTGAATTGTATGGGTTTGTAGCTGCATTCTTGCAGGCTATATCATGCAGTCAGTCATCATCTTGCATCATGTTCATCAGTAACTGTATTCAATGTAAGATGACATAGAGGTCTGGGCTGGAGCAGGCTATCCTGATCTTTTTTCCATAATTAATCACACCAAATTTACATGTTAAATCGACAGCCATTTGTAGATAATCATATAGGTTATATATAAAGCTATTGTCTAATATTAATGCACCTGGTTACCAAAGAGCCTGAGATAGAAATAAGAGATGTGATATGTGAATAAAACAAAGCAAAATCAAGGTAAAAAAAGAAAAGAAAATCACTTAAGCAGAACAGTGTTACTGTGTGTTATTTCTAATTAAGCTGTCAAATCAAATATGCAAAAAGTGTGAAAATATTATTTAACTGTATTTTATTTAAGATGTCACGTCTGCCACCATCAGTTCCACCACGGAATTAAACATTAAACACATTACATCATTTTTAGATGTGGCTGAATTTAAACTGTGATGGATTTTTTTTTTTAGGACTTTCTTTTCATGCTTAAAACGCACCCTCTTATTCTGACCAAGAATCTGCTACCTGTCACATTTTTTTCTGGCCAAGAACCAGCCACTGAGTATCTTTCAAAGATCTGATGCCACTATCCTTGCAAACTTGAACAAATCCAGTGTGTCCAGGCAGACTGGTTAAAACCTGTGAATCTTAACTTCCGGAAGCTGTGTAAAGCCAGCTATTGAGCTTGCAAGACTGGGAAAGTACTTACCTTTTTGTGTGTTAGCATCAGATAGTCAGTGAACAGACTGTGGGGGTCGTCTAAAGCTGGGAAATGTGTTGAGTGATGCGTCTTAGCCACTCAAGACAACACTGTTTAACTGTGTATGTCTCACACAATAATGCAGTCTTTCATCAGTGTTGTGTTAGTTTTTGAGTAAATGCAGCTTAATCCTAAATGACTGTTATTGTGTTGATTTATCTGAAGTCTTTGATTATACTGTCTGTCTTGTTTTATCGTTCACTCTTCTCTCCTCCTCTCAGATCTTTCTAAACGCAAACTCAATCCGTCTTGGAAATCTTCCACACGGGAGCGTGGACACTTTGCTCGGTCCAGGGACCACGTACCACAAGCAGACTGTGTACGAGGTGTGCGTATGTCCCAGCGGCAAGTTGTATCTGTCTCCGGCAGAGAGCTCCTCCACCTGCCAGACCACCAACAGTGTGTGTCTCTGGAGCTGAGAAAGGTGGGTGGGCCATGGACCACCCAGCACCAGAAAGGCCTTCCTTCACCTTCCCACTCCCACTCCTTCCCTTCCTCCTCTCCTCTGACCTCTTTCCTATCTCAAGACTTTTCAGTTAAGCTTTTTTTAACCACCCATCCATCTGACTGTTCACTCCCCCATCCATTGGTCTATTCAGTAATAGTATCTATCTATCTATCTATCTATCTATCTATCTATCTATCTATCTATCTATCTATCTATCTATCTATCTATCTATCTAAGTAGCTGTCTATCATAAAAGCAACTGTATGACAGTCAGTCAGTCCTCCCATCAATCTAGCATCTCATCTGAAGCTAGTCTATCCCTATAAGCACCGATCTGTCGTGATCATTTGTCTAGCTAGCTAGCTGTTTATCATAAAGGCATCTATCTGTCTGTCTATTTATCTAGGGTGACCATATGTGCTCTTTTTCCCGGACACGTCCTGGCCAGGATTTCTATATTGCCTAAAATATCCAGGTTTTGGCTTTGTTTTCCTGTTTTCATACTTGCTTGACCAATAACATGCAGGCATTGTAACTTATATCGACCAAATCGTGCGCAATGCGAATAAAGGAAATCTAACAAGAGAACCGTTAAAGCGATCCAAAAACATGCATATATTAGGTGTGCTCGACATGATTGACGCTGCACATCTGTGTATGACATCAAAGTACCGCAAGAGCGATACAAAAGCATAAGGAGCCATCTGCTCCCTATAGCTCTCACGGTACTTTGTTTGTCATACCCATCGTTTGAAAGACATGAAATTTAGGCAATATAGAAATCCTGGCCAGGACGTGTCTGGGAAAAAGGCCACGTATGCTCACCCTAGTTTATCTGTGTGTCAGTCAGTCTGTCTAGCTATCTACTGCAGCTAGCTAGATGTCTATCATAAAAGCATCTATCTGTCTGTCTGTCTGTCCCCATGTCTTTCTCACACTGACTATCACTTTCTTCCTTTTTTGTAATTTTTTTCTTTGTCTTCCTTGTTCTTTCTCTTGTCTATTCTCTTCCTCTTTCAATTTCTCCTCTTTCCCATTTTCCTCTTCCCCTTTGTCCTCTCAAGTTGAAATCAGGAAACATTAGGCGTATCTTGGCTCGGTTGAAGCTGCATCTTCCCAATCTGTAAATGGAGCAGAAACTCTCATTTTTGTGTGTTTTGTTCTTCTTATTTTTGTATGAGCGTCTGACTCAGTGGAGGATTGTGAATGTGTGCCGCCTGGGACGCTGGACTGCACTCGTGAATGAGCACACACACGGCGACCCGCAAACGAGCACGTGTTTTTATAAAGAAGATACAAAGGTGCCTTTGCTACTGTTAGTAAAGCACATCACCTGCTACTGTCCCTCCACGTGCAGTAAGACTATCCTCCGCTAGGAAAACTGAATGAACGAACCCGCTCCTCTCTTTTAGTTCAAGGGTCAAAAAGATACTACGATAAACAGAAACTTACTTTCCTCTTGGATGTTTCTTTTTGGGAAAAAAAGCACAAGATTATGCCATGTATATAACAACATTAATAAATAATAATAAAAAGAGAAAGTTTATTTTAAGAATTTTGTATTCAAGAATGCTTGATAACGTTTCTTTTTTATTGCTTAGGTCTCATGGACATGTTTACACACTGCAAAAAATGGCTTATCTTACTTAGTATTTTTGTCTTGTTTCTAGTCAAAATATCAAAAAAATCTTAAATCAAGATACTTTTACTAGATAAGCCAAATGACTTAAGATATTTAGTCTTAAAACTAAATTAAGTGCTTTTGCTTAAAACAAGTAAAATGATCTGCCAGTGGGGTAAGTAAAATATTCTTAAAACAAGAGCATATTACTTACCCCACTGGCACATAATTTTACTTGTTTTAAGCAAAATGCACTTAATTTCGTTTTTTTCCCCTGGAAACAAGACTAAATATCTTAAGTCACTTGGCTTATCTAGTAAAAGTATCTTGATTTAAGATATTTTAACTAGAAACCAGACAAAAATACTAATCACCATTTTTGCGTGCAATGTCGAGGTGAGTAATGTTCTATTTGTTTTTTCTTTCCTAATCTCGAAAAAAAAAATACATTTCTTTCTTTTTAATTTAACTGTTATCAACCAAATTTAATTGTTGGATTGTGTTTAGGTCTTAACTAAAATTGATCCTGCCAGTCAAAAAGAGGTGCCGTAATCTTTTCCCAGCTCTATGATTGTGCTTATTTTATTTAAAATTTGTTTGTGTGTTTGCGTCTTTTTTATTCCCTCCACATGATGTAGTGCAGAAATCAATACTGCAAGTTCATTATTAATCGTCATTGTTGCATTATTTACTGTTTTCAGTGTTTCGGTCCATGCACCACTGCACTTGGGTAAATTAAAATATGATTTAGAGGGTCGTTTCTACAAAATGTTTTCACAGTGAATGAAAAGTAAACTGCCAATATTGAATAACCATTAATAGGGAAAAGTATATACAGTCATGAGAAACAGTTTTTGACCCATTTGGAATTATTTGCATTTGGAGAAAAAAAAATAGTTATACAAGAATAACTCCTAAAATATATTTTCATAGTAATACATTAAGTAATAATCAGACATTCATAATAGTTCTAATTCATAAACAACATGCACAAATTTAGGAGCCATTCATGTAAAAATCTAATTCCAAAGAGGTTTGCAAACAGTAATCCAATAACACTTGTGTTTATGGCTGTCATCAACCTCATTATAACACATGAAACATTGAAAATTTTGACAGCATTTTCTTCAGTTGCGAGAGACATGATGTATGTTTGACAACAGAAGATAAAAGGTGAAAAATAAATTGATCACGTCTGTAATAACTGAAGCATACCTCTTAGTTGAAAAGCTCCGCTTTGTTTTTGGATGACAAAGACTTTTAAAAAGATATCCGAGCCACATATGCCCTCATAAACATTCAAAATATGGAAGAACCTGACCGGATTCTAGACAGCAAATTCTGAATGGGCTAATATACAGTAGTATGAGGTGCTTAGCATGAACATTTTTGTGTTTTTGTTCTGAAGGAGAGAAGATTTCTTAAACGAAAACAAAGATATATTTTCTTATAAATTCTATGCAATGCGTTTGTAAGATTGCTGTGAGGTTGAGATATTATTCAGTTATATAAGAGGTCAAAAATAAT
Source organism: Sinocyclocheilus anophthalmus (assembly GCA_018155175.1). Lineage (NCBI taxonomy): Eukaryota > Metazoa > Chordata > Actinopteri > Cypriniformes > Cyprinidae > Sinocyclocheilus > Sinocyclocheilus anophthalmus. The sequence goes on from JADLZN010005351.1 coordinate 31,268, forward strand.
GTCCTAGATTTTCTTGTCATCATAACTCCAGTATTATAACACTCAAATTAAATTGGCTCATGAAATGAGTTTGAAAATCATTCAAATTAAACATGAAATGATGAACACATGCAAATGTGTTTATTTGGGATATTGCATATCTTTATTTGGGAGATCAAACCCAAGCACTGTCTTTGCCTTCGTTCACTTCCCATGTTATTTCTCACCAATTTTAGTGACATTGACATTTGGCAGAGTCCAGGGGAGTTGATTTATTTCCTGTGAAGAAAAGTAAGGACATATGTTGCTACATCTCCCTGTCTGTCTTTTTATTTCTTTATTTTCTGTCCATTTTCTATCAATTTTTGACTAGAATGGGTAGAGGCAGGCTTTGAGGCTTTTGGATCAAATTTACCATGAAATAGAACATCTTCATAAAAGGATGAGGTCAGTGCTTTGGTTAGGACTCATTCCTCTGGCACCTCTACTCTCATTTGGAAAAGCAGAGAGGTCTTATAAAGCTTACGAACTCTGGGAGAAAAGCTAAACATCTGAGGAGAGTGAGGGCCATAAAAAAAACTATTCATTCTTCACTGTATTTTGTGCTCATAAATTTTGGCCCAATATTAAAAACGTGTTTTGAATGTAAATCAAACACTTTCTTTTTTTGCTTTTTTTTTTTTCAAACATGTGTATTCCTTTTCGGTCACTGCACTTTATTTACCCTTTTATGTGTTTTAAAATGAGATTTGAAGGTGAAATATGATTAAATCTGTTTCCAAGGGCTTTGAAAACAAACTTTGTTGAGTCTTGAGATGCGGATTCATCACAAATTCAGGTGCACTTCACTCTTATTGTTTATTGCCATCTGTTCTACAGTGTTTGGATTTGAAAAGATTAAAATAAAAGAAAAATATATATATATAGATTTCCAAAATATGAGAAACTTCTAGGACAGAACAACTGTTAACTGAGTTCACTGAATTGCCTACATTTAATTGTAGTTGTATTCTGCTCTAAATAATGAATGATTATGATATTCCTCATTGACATTCAGAAGGGATAAACACGTTGAATAAAGAGTCGAGGAGAAGATGAACGGCTCACAACTCACAGGAGGCAAATTAATGAAATCAAGTGTACACACACAAACACTTTACAGTTTTCGCCCTGTCTTACTATTATAGTTGTTTCAGTTGTCTCTTGTTTTTCAGTGAACTCACACTGAAAAACAAGAGTGGACAAAAATGAGGCTGTGAGTGATAGACTTACAGTCTTTACAATGACACACACTGTATAAAGGTCCTAGATCGTGTAATTTTCACAAATCACAACTTTCAAAACTATTTTATAGACTGTTTTGTCTACTGAAAGCTTTTTTCATTTTGTATTGCTGTCCCTCACATCCTCATTTTCATTCCAGACAAAAAATATATATATTGCGCTAGCCTGATTAAGGTCTATGTGGTCTTGAAGAACAACATTTAAAGGGGCATTTACAGTTGAGTCACAGTTGCATGTGGTTTTTCAGCAGAAAACCTGTGATGTGTTTGCAAACCACCTGCAAATTAAACTGTAAAGTTAATTCATTGTTTATGTTTTCAGAGCAATCTCACCTTCTTTCTATATGTAAATTACTCTAATTATGTATTGCACCTTATTCACAAAACTGTTTACCTGGTGCAATTAATGTTGTGCTAGACTGCGGAATTTAAATTTATAAAATATATGTTTGTTTTCATTTTCTATTGATCATTCATTTTCTATTGAAAGAGCATTATAACTGGGCATATATACAGATATGGAGGGCATAAGTGTGCTTTCTGCGTCTTAAAGAGTCAATCTGAATGTCAGGATTGCCGATGTTGTAAAAGTACTACAGTTCAAAATTTGGGTCGGTAATTTTTTTAAAAGGTTTTTGAAGTCTCTTATGCTCACCAAGACTGCATTTATTTAATCAAAAGTACAGTAAAAATGTTAACATTCTGAAATATTTATTTTATTGTAATTATTATCATTTTTACAATTTAGAATAATTGTTTTCTAATGTTTTAAAATATAATTAATTAATTTTCAGCATCATTACTCCAGTTCTCAGTGTCACATGATCCTTCAGAAATCATTCTAATATGCTGATTTGAAGCTCAAGAAACATTTATTATTATCAGTGTTGAAAGCGGTTGTGGTGCTTATTATTTGTGTGTAAACACTTTTCATCAATTGATTGCATCTTAATAAATGTATTAATTTCTTTCAGAAAAAAAAAATCCAAAACTTTTGAACGGTAGTGTATGTCAGATCACAGTATGCTAATCTGCATTTGTTCTGTCTTTCTAAAACTTTAAGTACACGAGTTTTGAAATTATATTCAGCATTCATTTTTATCAAGGACAGATAATGGAAAAAAGATGACAAAGGTAATTGACAATATAAAAAAATGATATCACATTAGCTAACAGTAGCAGGATTATTTTGTTCATCTGTAATGATCTTGGCTGTAGCACTTTCAAGTCACGGAGATTCTTTGATGTCTAACGTAACATGATTCCTGGTGCACATCTGCCGTAATGGCACAGAATAGCACAGAAGCTAATATGAGCGCTCTCAGGCATATTAAATCAGATTAGGCAGGCAATCACCTGAAACAATGTGTCTAGCCAAGGGCCACACTGCCCCATCAGAGCCATTCAACTGCTGCCATTTATTTAATGTAATAGAATGTAATTCAGATTGTAATTTAGAATGATTAATTGTATTATACTGTAGGAACATCAGTGATCCCAAAGTGAAAATCAGATGGGTACTGTCACTAATATGTGTCTGACTGTCTGCTTCACGTTTACGGATAAAGCTCACATCTGGATGATTCATAAAGTCCTGAGGACATGCCTGGAATTCCAGAGTCTCTCTTTTCTTTTTTTTCTTTTCTTTTCTTTTTGCCTTTCATTTAATCAACATGTAAAATGATACATGCACACAATAACAGACTTGAATAAAAACAAGGTTTACTGATTGATTGCCTCGTTAATGAATTTTCAAAAAAGAACAAATATGCGGGTCATGTATAAGACTATTCATTAAATAATAAAAGTTCACTTTAGTCTACTAAAATACTGAATTTTCTTTGTAAAATGTTCATAATTCTTACATTTCCATGCACCTACCTGTATTCTCCCGTCTTCAGTAAAAACAGGCAGATAAGCAAACTTCAGACATTTCAGATGCCAATTCTATCTTCTTTTTCCCTACAGAAATGCAGTTTGATTGGATATTATAAGGTCAACAAAATATTGATGCATCCATCAAATATTATTTTCCAGGCCTCTCTCAGAGTATTGCGGTCCCCACAAGAACTTATTTACTTGGATTATGCTGAGGGGGTTGAATCTAAAGGGATGTGAAAGTTTCTTTCTTTCAAAACTGTTTCATGGATGATTTCCATTTATTTCAATGAAAATCATTATCCATATTAGAAAAAAAGAACATACTCACAAAACCTCATCTTCTTGGCATGGAGGGAGATTCTAATCCATCTTTTGATGGTTTTCTGTAGAAAAACTGAATCTGATAATGCTGAACTGAAACCCCCAGGTGTCCCGTTAACGCCAAGGAGGTCTATGGAGAAAGTTATCCGTTAGGATTCACATTCATCTCACTGGCAGCTGCTCAGTTTCTGCTGCCCTAAGTCAGAATGGCATGAAAATTAGTGGGATTCATACAGTACACTCTTTAAAATAAAGGTGCTTCACGATGCCATAGAAGAACCTTTTTGTCTAAATGGTTTCATAAAGAACCTTTAACATCTGAAGAATCTTTCTGTTTCACAAAAGGTTCTTTGTGGCAAAAGAAGGTTCTTCAGATCATAAAAAGATAAGAAAGAGATGGTTCTTTAATAAAGCAATAAGCCCCAAGAAGCCGTGGTTTACAGTGAATTTATAACAGCTAAAGGGCATTGTTAGGCACAACGCAAAGTGGAGTGGGAACATTTTGTTTCCTTGGAAATACAGTATTCATTCCTGGATAAAAGAATCAAATTTGTATAATATTTAGGAATAAAAGGGATTGTCCACCAACAACATAAAAATGTTGTCATCATTTGCTCACCCTCATGTCTTTCAAAACCCGTATGACTTTATTTATTCTGTGGAACACAAATGAACATATTTTATATTGGCAACTTTCGGTTCCCATTGGCCTTAATCAGGTTAGAAACCATATAGATTTTTACACGGATGAAAACGAGGCTGTGAGGGAGAGAGAGACTTGCAGTGTTTACAATGACACACACTGTATAAAGGTCCTAAATCATGTAATTTTCACAAATCACAACTTTCAGAAATATTTAGGCATTTTCTGAGGCCCTTTTTATTTTATTTATTTATTTTTGAAAATAGCTTTTGTATGGTGAACAATAAGTATGTTGTTAAACAACAGTACAGTATATTGAACGCATTGTACTTCAGTCCCTCACAGCCTCGTTTTCATTCCTGTCAAAAAGTAAATAGCATGCTAAATCCCTGGACTAAGTTCCTATTGACTTCCATTGTATTTTTTGTCCATATAATGGAAGGATGGGAACCAAAACTCTTTGATTCTTCAGAATATGTTATTCTGTGTTCAGCAGAAGAAAGAAAGTCATACAGGTTTGGAACAACATGAGTGCGAGTAAATGATGACAGAATTCCATTTTTTTGGGTGACTGTGCCCTTTAGGAGCTTAAAATGGAATACTTATCGGCATTTGAAGTGTAAACTTTTCCAGACGCCATTGGTTCCATTATGTCCCACAGAGGCTTGATTCCAGTTTTCGATCGTGGGGTTGAAAATGCTGAGTTCACACTGCACGATTTTAGCCCGATTTTCACTTGCCGAAAGGTTTTGTGAAATCACCGACAAATGCCCGAAATCGGAGACAAAACGGTGCTCGTTCACGCGAGTGACAATAACGCAGTGTGAATTATCAAAGACGCGACCTGAGGGAATCGCCGACACGTCGCCGAAGCCCGCAAAATATTTGGCATGCTAAACATCTGGAGCTGTCGGCGATTCACAATAACACTGTGTGAAATGATTTCTGACTGAAAACTACATCGGCGATGACCTACAGCCAATGAGAGACAAGATACAGGGCAGCGGGAAGTAAGGGGAGGAGTTATATGACCATAATTATCAGTATGTTGGTACCGATGATTTCACGTTTTGAGATACCACCAATATATCATACAGAAACAAGCACAAACATTTTGCTTGACCAGCCACAACATCAGCATAAGTTACTGCAAAATTATTTACCTTCAACTCTCTTTGCAGAACACCCAATCTCTGTTCCCTTCATCTCCCTCCTGCATAATCTGTTTTAGTTTTTTTCCTTGTAGCTGGAAATCAGCTCACAGACAGTTTGCGGGCTATATATATATTTTTTTTAATAATTCCAGCCTTGCTGGAGAACTCCGGTCTGACGCACGCGGGTTCTCACGTTATTTCCTTATCACTTCTCACGTGTGTTTGTTGGGAAACGTAGTTTGGGACCAGACAGAGTTGTCTGCGATTTATTCTTTGCTGACAGTAATTCGGCGTTTGTGAAACCCCGTGCGGATCATCGTGCAATGTGAACACAGCAGCAACCGAATGCCACCCCAGACAGTCACGCAGTGTGAAAACAACGGCGATCCGACGAGTTTGAAAACCGTGCAGTGTGAACTCGGCATAAGTCGTCTTATGTTTCTTGAGACCCGAGTATTTTACTCTGGTCTGAGTTCGTGTGGATTTTTCTCGCAGCTGCTCGTATTTATAGCACACACCTATTTGGGTATTTTTTCTTCTTTAAAATCAGAGCAGAAAGCACCACACAAGCTCAAGGGCAGAAGATTTTCAGAAGTATCGTTCTGCTGACTGCGTTGAGATTGAAAGCTGCTTTTACTTCGTCTCTGACATTCCATCTTCATCATCATGACATTGTCATTGTAATACAAATGACTTTATCATTCACTATTCTTTCAGATTACATGATATTTTTTTTAAGCTCCATTTTCCTGACTTTTTTTTGTGTCACTCCCATACAAAACGGTAATTTATCCTAAGGCCCATAGAGATTTAGTACTGGGAAAAAACCTCAGCAGATTTTCCACAAAATCAGAACAGAATTCCATTTAGTGGAACTGTCATTCACAAAGTTATACTTCACATCCCCTGCTTACATGCGTGTTTATGAAATATTTGTGTAATTTCATAATGCTTTCATCTACCAATCATATAAAGCAGAGGTGCCCAAACTCGGTCCTGGAGGGCCGATGTCCGCAGAGTTTAGCTCCAACCGCTCACTCAATTACACCTGCTGGATTGGTCTTCGTTAGTTATGTTTTTAGTTACCGGAGCTTGATTACGCGGTTGTTGTAATGGCGTGTTTTGGCATAATCGCTTTGTGTTGTGATTCTTAAAACTATCTGAATGGACACCACGGCCCTCAGGACCCGAACGTTTTGGCACCCCTTCTGTGATTCCATAACGTATAGTACTATAGGCTCAGTTTCACCAATTTCACATACTCACATCCTTGCTAATTAACCCTTTTTCCCGGTAATTCTAATTTAAAAAACGTATGGCTTCATTCACTCGGCCGTTGTTCCTAGACAGTGCAGTAACGCGATCGTTCACATGGATAGGGCACTGCTCGAGACCGATGCCTACTTGCTAACCCGATTGTCACGGATGCACCAGTGGAACATGTGCGCTTCCTTTCTCTTCTATGTCTTTTGCCATTATGGTTTCCTTTTTTACTTCCATGAGTTCCCGCGGTCCAGCAATTTAGCAGCGCGCTGATAGATGTGCTTCGATGGTTCGTGTTGAGGCTTGGTGTACGCCCAATTCACCTCCTCGTTTAGGACAGATATTGGGTCCTCAGGCCCCGCGGCGCCGCCTTGCTGTGTTAAGTATAAATTGTACCGCTCTCGGTGTTAGCTGTTCGACCGTATTTGTCAGAAAATGATGCTGATGTTATCCCAACCAAGATTAGAATTACTTCTTCCTCTCCTATTCGTGCGTTACTTCTCTTCTCATGATCTACAGCAACGCGCCTGCGACGATTGAGCCAGATCCTCGTTGCTGACTTCCCCATTAGTTCCAGACACACCACGTTTATTTTGCTTTTGTCCACGATTCATTGCCGGATGTGACACAGTGTACCTTTCTTCCAGCATCCACCACGTTGGAACGTCCCACGTGTGTGCCCATAACCCCACTTGACTACTACCGAGTCCTCTTTTTTCAAACCTACCTATGCCACCTGACTCGTTCGTGGTGGTAATTTCCATATCATCTTTGTTTTACCGACTACGTTGTAGGTGTTCCTTTGGTATAGCGTGCGTCAGTACTCAGTTCTTACAAATTATTTTCTTCCTCCTTGTGGTTTGTAGGCTTTATAGCGTCTTGCAGTATACTTCTTTGTGCAGTCAGAGTGTTTTCGGCTTTTCTCAATTCCGTCACCCCACATACCAGAGCCAAACCTTGGGCTTGCACTACTTCTGCTAGACACTATCAGTCTGATTCTGCATGGAGCACCACAATGGAGCTATGCTGTGGGGGCCATGACTTTTTCCTCCCCTCCCTTTGTCCCCCATTATAAAATGTTATACAACCATGACCATTGTCCCCATAGAGTCCCCGTTTGTCTAATTTTGCCTACACCCAATTGATTGTTTTACCCATTTAAGCTTTTACCCACTTCAGCTTGTAACCGTTGTTCTATGGTGTCGTTGGTTGTTCTTCTGCATTACTATGACCCGTTTTTCCTGTATTGTATGGCAAGTTTCGTAACTGCTCATAAAAGGACACTGGCAACACGTAGTGTAATGTACTGGTGATTGACTTTTTAAATTCACCGTATCTAGCAAGATTGTTTCACCTACTTTACAAATGATGAATAAAGGACTTTAATCAGACACACTACTTCAATTTATGAAGGTGCTGTAAACTGAATAAACAGTAAATCTTCTCTTGTAATTGTACAATACTATCATATTTTATAGGAAATGTATCATTTATTTTGCGACATAGTGAGTTTATTATGGTGTTATAAGTCACTGTGTTTAATAATAAGTGATTAAATAATTTATTCAAACGATTTTTAAAAAATATATAGTTTATTTAGGAATGAACTAAGTGAGCTACTGCGTCCCATCCTCTCACAGCTCCGGTCTATTGTGCTGTTTGTCCTTCCCTATTTTTCGATTGTCCTTTGTGTACACGTTCGACAGTTTTATACACTAAGTCACCCACAGACCTGCTCAAAACTACTTTTACCTGCATTACTTTAGTGAACTCACACTCCTTCTATTTTCTACTGTCAAATGTCCTGTATCGTGAGGGGTTGCGTGAGACTTACATTTCAATGGTATTGTTTCAACAACAAGTGCGGACTATTTAGTGACGTTCAACTGCCATGTTCCTATGTTTTGTCTGGCCTGTTGTTTGACACGCTCTTTTTGTGCCGTTGTCTCTTTTACAAAGTATTAATCAATGGCCCATATTTTATAAGGCTGGGCTGTTGATAAGTGTGTCTCAGTATTACATTATTGTGTTATTGACTGCGTATAAAACCGACTCCCCTATCATGTCCTGACTTGTGATATCAGTCAACACACTCTTTACTCTGTTTATATTAAATATTATTCTTAAAACTCCCTATCATGACCGGCCTAATTTTACGTACTTTGGAGATGTAGTTAGACCGCCTCAATTCTCAGTTGCTGTTTGTGAATTACCCCTGATTTAAATGATATTTCAACTATTATTATCACCTATTATAAGAAGTTCTAGAGAAGAATATAATGGATCTAATGCGCCATCAATTTTTTTGATATCCTCAGAGTTTGTGGTCGCCTTAGGAAGTTTCGCTCCAGGCCCCTGCAATATTTCATCATGAATTCGGTTCTACCAAAGTCCAGACGGCTTTTTTATGTGCATTATCCCAAGCCTATACTCTGCCATATGCTCATTTTCTGCATCCATAAGATGGCACTTTCTCTGTGCTCTTCAGATCCTTATTTAATCAGTCTCTCTGTTTGTTCTGATATTAGAAAAGTGAGAGCTAAAACTGGTGTAGTGAGCTCAGAGAACTCAATGACTGCACGTCTTTCGAAAGGTTGCAGTTTAAATCTCTGTGGATTCTCAGTCCAGTAGGAAGTTTGTATAGTCTTTTTTACCGCCCATAATTCCCCTAAACCACACGTCCTGGTTATTCTATGGGGCACCAGGCTCTCATAAATAGATGATACCCCCCCTGCTTTGACATTTTTCGATTGCCTGCTGATTATTCTCAGATCTGCTGTAGACCAAACGGACTTAACGACCCCGCCAGTCGCAGGTGTGAAGAAAGTGTGAACTCTTGTGTAATCAAGTTGTTCTATGATCACTCCCTAACTGCTGATATTTAGATGAAACACAACCCCCCCACCATATACAGGAATAACTTGGGCATCCTGAGCAACCCTCGTCGGCCGGCGGTGTGATCTCGTCATCATCATGGCAACTGCATTGTCGTCTTCTTTTTCTTGTACTACAACTTATTTTTCTTCTTCCTCTTCTTCTTTCTTCTTGTTCTACTTCTCGATTATCTATAATAATATACACTAATCTAAAATTCGAATTTTGTCATATATAATTTAATTATTAATCGTAATTATGAATTGAATATTAGTTAGTTGAGTGGGAATATCAATTGAATTATAGTTAAGGTTATGACATATACTTCCAACTTAAACATATAGGCCTGACACAACCAATCCATAGAATTATTTAGTATACTCAGATGGATCTTTGATATTATTTGGTCTTTGCCTGTCATATTTCAGATGCATTGTCAAAATGCCTCATTTTACAGCAACAGAACATTTGATTAGTTCACCGCAAGGCCATAAAGTAATAGCAGCAAGTTGCTTACATCATCCCAACTCGTGCTTTATGGTCGTGCTTATGGCAGACACTTCTCTTGATTTTTTTATGAGAGAATCCCGCATTCACTTCATTAAGTGACCCCCGACGCATTTCGTATGTTCCAATAAATGCTGTGAGTGCAGCCAAACAAGACCTTGTCGCATTCGCCTGTAGTAAACACACACATTTTTATGTGTATATCATGATTCCAATTATGTTTGAATGCCTTGTTTGACTGTCATTAACCCCATTCGCGCCCCACAGCCGCTGCGCACCAACTACATTCAGCCCAGAGGGTGACCACGAACTCGGTTTATATCACCCTTCTTTAGCATTCCCCAAGTTGGGTTTGACCTGACCTGTTGATTTGTTGTTGCTTTTTTTCCCCAGATGTATGTGACTTGCCTTGTTTCACCAGCAGCAGACTGGCAGTTTTTGTCATCTTGCCTGAATTAATGAGATAGACCTTTTTTCTCGATATAACAGTCTGAGATGAGGGGAAATTGCTCGTGTGTTTATACTGCTTTTTGTGTCCTGCCCCCCCCCCCCCAATGTCCTTATGATGTCTTGTCGTAGGGACACGGGATTGGAGGCATTTTGTGCCCTGGGGGACAGATCTCGCCCTGTGTGGTGCCCCCCCACCCGCCCGAGCGGGCTTGGTGAGGAAGTGAAAGGAGCATTTTGAATAATGCCTGATCAACCTTCATTTGTCTTTATCACTGCACCATTCGATGGAGACCTGTCCACCAATAAAGGGGAAAAAATCAGATGGCCATTCTTTATGCACACCATTTCTTTTTGCTGACACATGTTTGAACAAGGAATAGTTCCCAAAAAATTGGAAATTTCTCGTAATATTTAATAATAACATATGGGCTTTTAAAACCAGTTTGACTTTCTTTGTTCTCACAAAAGGAGATATCATGTCTGAGCTGCTCTTTCTATACAACGAAAGGGAATGGTGACCATGGTACTTAAGCAAGATTTTCAATGAATACAAATTTACATTTCAATCTTTTTCCCACTCAAAGCCAAAATGTGAATTTAGAAGGCTCAATCTATAGTGCATAAGTCAAATGGACATTTTTTATTAAAATTAAACAAACTTTTCACTAGAGAAAGCAATGTGGATAGAGGAATCCCTTTCGGCCGAGCCATCCAATCTTGACGTTACACTTTTTCTTGCGAATTTGTTTTCATTACACAAACAGATGTTGTGTGTGTTTATTAGCGACACTTCTATATCTCCTATTCTATTACGTGTGACTATTGTGATGTTTTGATTATGTTCCCCTCTTGAAAATTCTACGACCACATGGTGACATTATGAGAGAGAGAGGATCCATTGGTGAGCAAATTATGTCATGCTAAATTTCTCCAAAACTGTTCTGATGAAGAAACAAACTCATCTCTATCTCGGATGGCCTGAGGGTGAGGAAATGATAAGCAACTTTTATTTTTTTTGAGTGAACTATTCCTATAATATGCATTTAGATTTCCATTTTATGCTGACTTTAATGTGTTGTCATTTCTTTGAGCATGAGAGTCCCAGTCCCCAGCCACTTTCAAAGAACAGCTCAGACATTCTGCTAAACTTCATTTTTTGTGTTACTATACAGTACATGTCATACAGGTTTGAAACATTATGGAGGTTAACAAAATTATGAGATAATTTGTATTTTTGGCTGCTGTCTCTTTAAGGGTTTCTTGCTCTGATAACCTCGCCATCCATCTCGACCCACTTCCACCCATGGATCTCACTGAGGGCTACTGTAATGAGTTTGCTTGTCTTGCCTTACTGCCGTGATTGAGTTATAGAAGGCTAAATGAACTCTATTATGGTGCTACATGTTTATTATCAACCTAAACTCCACAGAAATAGCTCTTGAACACTGAGACCTCATAACCTGACGGTAAATGAGTTAATCTGTGGTTCTGATGTGATGCTGGTTCATTACCCCCTGTTTCTAATTACCAGTACAAAAGACAAAACCTCCACACCCTTCATTCTTTTCATTTTTCTTTCCCTCTGTTTCAACTTCACTATTGTGTGTCCGCACTCTTTTTTTTCTCTCACTCACTTGCTTTCTTTTTTTAAGCAAGGAATATTAGAGGTTATACAAGGGTGGTTGTTAGTGCATGCAACGTCTAGAACAGTTTGACTAGAAAATAGCTCTGTTATTTTACATGTACCTTTGGGGTTTAAAGAAGGAATAACAGGGGATGGAGGCTTATTATTTGGAGGATTTGTTATTCATAAAATGCTGTTATAAGTAGCCCATTTAAAAGCAACGGTCTCTAGACCTGCAGTCCCTGTTGAGTTATCTGCATTATTAAGCTGCAATACTTGATAATCAATACTTTTAAATCAATCTGAAGAGCAGGTATGCTGCATATCCAGACTGAATTTACTCACAGCTCTTGCCGTTCCGAGAGGAGCTGAATGAGAGAAGAGAGAGAGAGAGATCAGCGAGACATGTGAACACTTAGATAAGTGGAACAAAAGTGTGATTCAGAAGCCTGAGTAATAAAAGCAGAATAAATCTCTCGCCGTTTATTTCAGTATTGATTCACGCCTTTGTGCCATTTCTATCAGTCAGCGTGCAACATTCTACATCAAATCAAATTTCTGATTAGTTCATTCAGCTTGGAGAACAGCCCTTTGACACAACTTGTTTCTCCTCAAAAGAACAAATGATGAATTAGGGCTGCTCCAACCTGTTCACAAAAGTTCAAACTTCTCTCTTTACAAACTTTATGCTACATCGATAACCATTCACAGTCACATCTCAAAAAATGTAAAGAAGTCAGATGTTAATGAAAATGAATAATTATATAGCTGTAAAAACCCAATCAGTAGGCTCTTCAAGCGCATTGCTTTTACCTGTTCATTTCATTTCAATAGCACAATTATCAACTTAATGTTTGAATTCCAATGCCATGCTTTGAGAATGTCTTGGAAAAATTCTTGGGAAAGGTTTTTACCAAAGAAATAAAAAACAACTTTTTTTGTTGTTTCAAACCCGTTTCTATTTCCTCCCTCACTGGACTCTGTAAAACCACACACCCACACACAACACACACACACACACACACACCCTCCAAATATATATTATTATATATATATATATAGACTATCCGTATATATAGTGGATGGAGGAGGTTTTCGTAAATAGGAAGCCATTCATGGCAGCGAAAGTTATTTTTATTACACAGACCAAACTAGTTTTTTTTTTTTTCTTTTTTTAGAATAATGTGACTTAGGCCGAAATTCCAGACTAGAGATTCCCTCGAGGAAAAGCCTCACAGTTTGCGGTTAGGTTATGTGGATGGTCGCTGTGGATTTTCCTCATTGTGTAAATAGGTTTTTGGTTTCACTCACTTCCTTTTTGATTTTCTGCCCGTGTAGGAGGAGGACAGCATAGAGCACAAAGAATCCCTTCATATTTAAATATTCTGCGATGCAGCTCTGCTTTCTTTTCACCTACAAGTCCTGTTGTTGCCGCCATATCTGATGGCTTCTAGATTCATGTTTTGTGTTGGTCTATTTGTTGCGATTTGTAAGGATTGTCATTGCGCAGTGCACCGCTGTGTGTTTGTTCCCCCTTTTTTTGTGTCCGTGGCAATTGTTGCACAATAGGGATTTGTGATGGTCACTTGCCAGCTGATTCGTGGTAACTCCCCTGCCGCTCCCATTATACCACAATGTACATTTTCAATGATTCTGGCTACATATTGATACCCGGGTTTGACACGCCGCCCCCAGCACCGCATATGAGTCATCTAATCATTGTTTTGAAAAATTATAAAGATGCATTGATTGGTTATATTTAAATTCCACGTTACAGATCGCGTCGTAGTAACGGATGGATTATCGGCCCGCGCCTCGTTGATCCCGATTTCGCGAGCATGCGTCTTGTGTTGTATATGCTGTCCCTTTCAGGATTAGTGCCATAATTTTTTCCTGAGAGGACCTGCATATCATCAGCAGGAAAACTACACTATGATATTAATTCCAGCACTGTTTGGCGTGACCGAATGAGGGAACCAATGTCACACATAAGGACAATACCCAACATGATCTCATAGTAGTCTTGAATTTGGTAAAAGCACAGGCATAGTTTCATAAGTTGTATTAGATTCATGTTCCACAGTAATTGCTTTGAATTTTTTATATTTGAGTATAAATATGGATGGGGTTGATTTGATGTGTTATAATAAGATTTGTCCATTAACTCTTTGTTTTATCTGTCTTTTTTACAACAGGCAATCTGGATGACTAGTCTGGATAGGACATTATAATACCTCTGATGGATTTGTTTTTTCAACCAGCTTATGCTTCAAATGTTTTTTTTTTGTTTGCTTCACATACTGCCGTTTATCTGAGGGACTGAAGTTGTTGTGGTGTTACTGGGAGTTTAGTGTTGTGATGTATTTTTCTCAAGCTGTGTGGAAACTTCATTCTGACGGCATCCATTTACTGCAGATGATCAAATGGTTAAGAAATGAAGTAATGCTAAGGGATAAGCTTGTCAATCACTCTGACTAATCTTGTGTGTCTGTTGATCGTGAGATATCATAAGGTTCATGAAATGTTATGGAGGTTAAAAATGAGAGGATTTTAATTGTTGGCTAACTAATCCTTTAATGCATTTAAAGTGGGTGTATGCTTCTAATGGCTAAACATGTGACGAACCTGCATTTTATGATGCTCCGTTTGTCCAGTCCTTGTTGTGTCCTTGTCCGTGTGTAAATATTGTGATACTGATAAAATCCTAAGGCTCAAAATGTTAAGCAAGTCACGCTTGGAACCCCGCTTGTTCGATCAGATTAGATAACCTGAACTGTCTTTTGAATGGTGATAATCAATGTTCACAACCACCATTTTAACCTCTAGTTTCCTTGCCAAAAAAAAAAAACTTTCTCCTATGAAATCCATCTTACTTGGACAGAAGTGCTTCGGGGATCAAGTGCACATTAAAGTCTGCTTCATGTCAAGATTTTTCACCTTTGATCAATGCTTTAGCATGTGTATATGTGTGTGCTTTGACAGCCATTATGCAGCCTCAGACTTCAGAACTTTCATTTTTTCTCACCGTCCTGTCTTGTGAAATGCACAGCCAGAGAGATTGACAGATAGAGTGAGCATCTTAGAAACGACGGGAAGAAAAAAGGTTTGCTTTCACCCTTCTACTCAAGTGAGTCCACCAAGAACAGGCCTGTGTTCCTCAGGGGCTTTTATACACCAATGACAATGGATTTCAATTTTTTTTCTGCAGTGGGAACAGTGATCCCATCCGGAACTTCTCTCATCCTAGATAAAAGACATAAGGAAAAGAGATCTTGAGCTTAGTCAGTAGGAGGTATTGTGCTGCATTTCCACGGCCTGTGATCAAACAGGTGTCAACAGCAGTGATGCAGCAGCATTTCTCTTGTGATTATGTAATTTATGTCAACAGGATTTCTTCAGCTGCGGTGCTTTCAAGCCTTGGTTGAATCTTAAATCTGAAAGCCTAAAGACTAGAATGGTGTTGTAACACTTTTAAAAGACTTTGTGAACATTAAAAACAAACGTGTTCAATCTGAGTCTTATTTACTGCTACTGCAGTTGGTCTTAGTCTATACTATTTTAATAGTTGAGCAGAATTAGTTAAGTGTTACATAAATGAACATCATAATCTGCTGATTCGGATGATTAAAAAACTCTACTTCACCATTACCTCATTGAGTATAGGCTATACGAATCCATGAACATGCATTCAATCCCACCAGCTTGGACTTTTCTTTTTTTCTCTTTTTTTTTGGACTCAACTTCACCAGTTAAACTGACAAGCAGTAGATTTGTACAATGGCATGGATCTGACAATTCTGAAGTTGTGGCGCGTTGTATTGTGCAGTCAGTGAACACCTGAAACACCTAAAATGCATTTTGTTGCAGTAATTAATCCACTGGTAATACTATGTTTTGGTTCTAAGCATATTTTTATTTTGTATTTGGAGGGAATTTCATGGTGCTAAGCACTATTTGGCAACTGAGTGATAATGTGGCCCATTAAAAAAAAAAAAAAAATTCTAATATTTTTATATTACACACAAAAATTATCTGTATTTTTGTATTTTTGTGTATTTCCCATTCATTCAAGCTCTCTGGTGCATCTTTTTACCCGCCCTTTATGAAAACCAAGAGTGACTTTAAGTTTTTTTTACGGTCCATTAGCCGTTTTCGCATAAGTCACATTGGATTCATTTATTTATTTACTTGTATTTATTTATTTATTTTTGTCACATAGTGACTGCCATAAAAGTAATCGAGGTTTCGTACCATTTACGATGTGAAGTCGGAAGTTAATTTTTTCAGGCAATTCCGTGAGTGAATTTATTCATTATTCTGAAGGAATTACAGCCTAGCAAGCTCGCAAAGAGCCGCTTACTTATAAGCACTAAAAGTTGTCGTTCATCTTAGTTCATCGCGATCTCACAAAGTTCCATTATAATCAGTGAATCAATGAACGAAAGAGTGGATTCTGATTGGCCATTAAGTTAAAGAAATCAACAGCTATGTCTTTGATTGGCTACATCACTTAACGATGCAAAACACATTGTAAACAGAAACCAGATGAAAAGTTCTGCCCCGCAAGTTGAAGGGATCACAACACGTTTGTGGCGGTAGGAACCAAAGGTGATTTCAAACCCCGTTTTTGGGACTGTCTTTGGTACACTGCAGTTTTAAGGGGAAAATACTCAGGAATGGGGTTGACTGATGAATTTGCGAATGGTTTGTCTTTAAGAATAATACAATCACCAAACAGACATGTAAGCAACTTTAAAAACTTGATTTTCACCACAACACTGAAGTTGTTGTTTGTACATTTATTGGTTAAATACCACATGGGTGAAAGGACAGTGGCAACTGTCCAGGAATGTAATGATTGTATACTGCACACTAGCATACCTTAATAACATATACGCATTCTGTTAATTTCTTTTTGAGTAGAAAATCAAAAGACAAGACACAACCTTTCTGCAATAATTTCGCTAATCCTTAAATGAATTGTTCACCTAAAATTAATTCTAAATTCTTTCATATCTCCTTTTGTGTTCTGCAGAAGCAATAGACAGTACATACATACAGTACATACATATATATTTCAAACATATGTATGTTTGAACGGTAGTGTACATTGCCATAAAATATGCCTGTTCAAGATGGACCTTGACCCCAGCTGTCCGTAGTTGAGCTGGTAAATCACCTAAACCAGCTTGCACCTGCTAATGACCAGCTTGAAGATGGTTTAAGCTGGATTTTTCAGTGAACATGTTCTGATTCTAAAGTACAACTTCTCAATGATCTGTTCCATAATATTGCCTCGTCTATGGGTAACTCTCCATGAACCATATAGTCCACCTGCATTTGCACTCTCTCAGAAAAAAAGGTACAAATGTTGTCACTGGGGCGGTACCTTTTCAAATGGTACACTTTATACCTTTTAGGTACTAATGTACACTTTAGGTACTAATATGAACCTTTAAGTAAAAATGTTGAAACATGGACTCTATAGATACAAAGTTGTGCCTTTTGAAAAGGTACCACCCCAGTAACAGCTTTTGTACCTTTTTTCTGAGAGGGCATGGCCACCTAATTTGGCTGCATGCACCCAGCTTTGAGATTGTGTGGAGGTCTTGGATTAGTTCATATAGGATTAGTCCATCTGAGGAGGATTTTGTCTGAGAACAAATGTGAGAAAAGATGCTGACTGCATTCAAATGTGCTTAAATGCAATCAATTTTTTTAACAGGAAGCAGGAGACGTTAAAATCATCATAATCAGTTTTTTTGTTGCTTGTTTTATGACACACACACACACACATTTCTGAATATTCCACACAATCCCCCATAATCCTTTGTAAACATTCAAAATCCCATTTGATGCAATCCAGGCAGTGTCATTCTTACACAATGCTGTTGTCAGAATGATAAGGTGTAATGTTCAGGTTTCCTCACCCTGAATTTTTAAACAAGATGCCATTTAACGGAATGAATATTGTATAAGCACATACATCAGAGCTGTTCTTCAGTGTTGAATCACCTTCTGTGTCCCCATAAGGTTAGTTCTTTTGTGAAAGCAAATCCCCATTATTTGTGTATCGACTGGCTTGCAATTTAACAGGTGTATACAAGGCTCTATATCACTATCCAACATCAGCTGAAGCAGTGAAACGTGCGGAGTCCAGATAATCTGATCTCTCTGACGCTCCAAAAACACATCCTATATATAAAACATCCTATGTGTGTTAGAGGAGTGGAAGCAGGATGTATTTGCTCTCTCTTTTCCTCTGTAGTGCTCTGGGCCATTCTGTTCTCGTGTCATTTGGTTCCTATTATATTAAGAAGACATCTGTGAGTATCTATAATGAATCGGTGCAGACTTTGCACTGTTGTAAAAATAATGGTTCTCCATGACTAACTAATGATATACCACTGAAAGTAAGGCGAGATTTATTGATCAAAAATTGCAGTAAAAACAGTAATATTAGGAAATATTTTCTTACATTTAAAAATACCTTTTTAATACATTTTTAAATGAATTTATTCCTGCAGAAAGTTTCAGCAGTCATATTTAGTTCAGTGTCCGAAAATCATCATATGTGTGATGTGGTGATCAGAAACTTTTAATTCTGTATTAATTAATTATTATTGTTTTTAAGAACTAAAGAGTCTTTAGTGTCACTTTTGATCAATTAAATCGCATCCTTGCTGAATAAAAATATTAGTTTCAATAATGCATAATTGACATACATAAAATATCTCTATAAATGTTCTTAGTGTAACTGATAAGAAATTGTCTTGATAGTTTCATCGTTTACAGGACAGTGAAAATTTATTGAAAACATTAATTCTATTTTTTAATGTCAAGATATCAGCCAAGCCCCTATTCATCAAATTATTTTGCTTTCACTGAAATATTAAATATTAAAATGTCTATATAGTTTTTAAAATGTTAAACTGCCCTTCAAGCTCAGTAATTCAAATCCGACAGTGACAAATGTAATACATTTTTATAGCAAAAATGTTGTTGTTGTTGGCACTAAACATAAGAATACTCACTATACCGCATGTGTTGCTATTCAGTGATTTGCTAGCTATAGCTATAATTACACATACATTTTAAACATACTTTTATGGGGTTATAGGGTTAGGTTTAGGGTTGATGACCATAAATTTTGCAAAGCTTTATCCACATCTTTATGCTTTGGTAATTAGTCATTGAACCCATAACCCATATTTGTTAACCATTAATCTGAATTACTGGGGGCAATGCATAGTGATTACAGCTCTGGTGCTTTGGGTCTGAAGTAGGAACATTTTGTGAATGCAGTAACCTTTTCAAATGAAATTGAAAAACTCCTTAAAATCTGGCACAAATGGCACCATTTTCTGAGAATAACCAGGTATGTGGATGGTTTTCTACAACAATGTGTGTATATTCTTCTATAGCATTAGTATTAACAACTTAAAGGTGGTTTGTAATTTATGTTCCACTATTGCAATGCACAGCTATGGAAATAACTTTTGATGTTGCCATTATTGTACATATTTTGCGTTGCCTTTAATTCATTCATATCAGAAATGTTTGAATAATATAGTCATATGCATGATTATCAGATCTCATTCTGATCCAATATATATATTATAATATATATATATATATATATATATATATATCACGACATATGCACAGTTCTTAAGCAATAGTGACCACAGGAAGAGTTATTTGAGACTGAAAACACAAAGCTGTTTCCTGTTGTGAGCCCTGATGTGCATCTAGGTACAAGCTATTATTTGAACCCTCTAACATTGAACTGCATAAACATGCTAGTGCTAGTGCTTATAAACAGCAGTCACAGCTCTAATTAATCACTATGTGGCCACGTGACTTGGCATGCCCTGTCATGGGTATTATTCACATGCATACAGGACCTTGAAAGTAAAATTACTCTGTTCTTAAAAGGTAACATAATGTACAATGAGGCAACAGCAGAGTACATTTACTGTCTTATAATATAAGCTGACTAATCAGAGTGCTATACACTGTAAAGCCTAATACATTGAATTTGCTGATTTATATAATTATAATTTTTGTACTTGATTATCTTGAGTTATTAGCACATCTTAATGAAGCAACAGATATTTAAGAATACATTTATTTCAGTTATCATTCCAAAACATGACATTTGAAGTACAGTTCAAAAGTGCCGTGACATGTGGCCAAAGATGGTGACCATACTTGAATAGTGCTCTGCTTTATCCCATCACAAAGTGGCAAACACACCATGAACATACACTCGGAGCAGTGGGCAGCCATTTTTTTTCTGTGGCACCCAGGGAGCAGTTGGGGGTTCGTGCCATGCTCAAGGGTCTCACCTCAGTCATAGTATTGAAGGTGGAAGAGAGCGCTGTACATTCAATCCCCCCACCTACAATCCCTGCCAGTACGAGACTCGAACCCTTTGGGTTACGAGTCCGACTCTCTAACCATTAGGCCTCATATGAATATCATTCACAGAGAAAGAGAGGGATTCGTTGCCTTGAGCACTTGAAGAGTTGACCTTCAGTGTGATAGACACCCTATTTATTACCCTAAATATATCCACCAATGATGAGAGAAGGAACAAAGCATACACAGCAAGGAACCAAACTGCAAACCTTGTTTGAAAAACGAGACAGAGAGAAAATTAGTGCAGTTACATCCTGTTGTGCTCAAACATAACTGCGGCCAATACAACACAAAGGCAAACGGACGCAAATGTGCACACAAACACAGTCCACGGTATACCCGCAGAGAGACAGCGCTGGATTTAGACTGATTACAGGTCTATTAAAACAAAAAGAGAAGACTGAAATTACAGTTCATTTCCTGCTGAGCTTTAGACATGCTGCTTGCCTTTTCTTTGTGTTTTTCCTGTAAATTCTCTTGTCAAATTCAGTCGCTTGTCCTTCATTCCCAATCTCCTTTCTGTTCACTCTCCTTCACTTTTACTGTGTGCGGCCATTTGTTTCAGAATGGCCTTAGACTTGTATTACTTCCAATCCAAATTATGCTATTTACCTCTTGTTGTGATGGTACTCTGGAAACTGCAGCTCATTACATGGACTCATAGGGTGCTGGCGCTGAATTCAGCCAGAGATTCTCAACACTTTTTTTTTTCAGAGCATCTACTCATTCCAAACTTTTCTATAGAATGAAACAGGCGAAAGAAAGTCCAAACAGTTGAGCTACTGAAGATAGGCAAATGAGTTTTGCAAATGAGTTTAGCAAATGAGTCCAAATCTAGTTTGGAGCTATGTTCTAAAGCATACATATTTAATACCCGAATGGCTCCAGTCATTTGTAAAAAAATATTCTCGCACTGTTGGAAGGGTCAGTCATATTTGGGGTAGGCTCGTGATTTGGTAAGTTGGGATACATCCAGTCTGAAACTCATCCCGTTTCCAACAATTAGGTTATAAGATGAATCATGTTATGATGTGATCAAATGATAGTCATCAAAAGAGAGAGAGAGAGATTATCCTTTTTTTTTCATGTCACTCAAGCATGTAAGACTTTCCTTTATTCGGTGGAAAACAAATGATTTGAGGGGGTAAGTATGTATGTATGGATTGATTTAGTAGTAACAAAACGGGCCATATATAGATCATTAAAACATGTTATCTATGCACAACTTTAAGCGTGTTTATATCTGTTCTCTTTGATTTTATAGTACTTGTTTTTACTCAGGTACCTCTTAAAATAAAGGTGCTTCAAAAGGTTCTGCAAGCGATGCCATAGAAGAACCATTTTTGGGTCCACAAAGAAACATTCAGTCAAAGGTTTTTAAAGGACCATCTCTTCTCCTTGTGTATCTGAAGAAACCTTCTTAGCCCACCAAAGAACCTTTTGTGAAAACAGAAAGGTTTTACAGATGTTGAAAGGTCGTTATGGAACCATTTAGACCAAAGTATTCGATGGCATCTGAAGCACCTGATTTTAATGAGTGTAGATTGTTCCGTCATTTTACCCCAGACATACCTACTTTGCATTAAGCTTAAACCATTTATAAAAAAATCGTATATTATGAGTAAAATTTAGCACTATACATTTTTTTATTTTATTTTAATTTATTTTATTTTATTTGGTTAGGTTTAGGCTAGGGGTTACAGGCTGAAAATATATCTATGATATTGTAAGGTCCGCGCACCTGGTCCAAGGAAGGTATCCAGTGGCGGATGAAGGTCTCTTGCGTGTTCGGTCTTTTCAGCGCGCAGAGTTATTCAATTTAGGTTTAACTCAATCTGACTCCATTTTAGTATCTAATCTATAAATTTAGGTTGAAAGGCACATTGTTGTTTGTCGCGTCTATGATTCTCTTACATTCGATATTCATAATTAAACTCTTTACTTTGTATTTTCTCGTTCATTAGGAATCTATGTCGCTTAGGATGCCTCATGGCGCTATGTGTGGGCTCCACGATCACAAAACTCGCCATTCTAATCCTTATTCAGAGGTTTATGGCTAATTCTTTTAGCCCCCTACAGTTACCCATGTAATGCTCAGACATTAATCAGCGTTTCTTCTAGAACACCTTTGTCTAGACCCCGACAGCTGACAGCTTCGTACAACTTAATTAATACTCAAAATATTAATCAGCGGTTCTTCTAGACAACCTTTGTCTAGACCCCGACAGCTAATATAGCTACGTACAACTTAACTAACTCTGAAATCATATACATGGTTAAACTGAGTACAACTTAGACTAAGGTCCAGCGGTTAGTCATAAACCTATAATCTCACCTGATGCATCTAACCTGAGATCTAGTATGCACTTAACCCTGGACGCAGATTTGCGGACCAATAAGACTTCACTTAATCTACTTGAGAAAATAACTTCAGAGTAAGTCAGAATAAATCAAATGTAACAATTTATTATCAGTCAGGTAAATATGTATTATGCCAATTATTTCCACAGCCAATTCAACGATATCAAGTCAATACAAGACATCAAACTCTCAAAGACTAATCTAAGAGTAAAATGCATATCTGAGATTAAATATGTTAGATGTATTTAGAAAATACGTAGTACAGAGTATGTGGAGATACTCTGTACTATGGGCATTCTCGTTACAGAATCGCCCTGACCCTTTTGCTGCAATCTTTTAAATACAAAACTAAGAAAAAACATCCTCCAAATGGAGGCCTGTACAAACAACTGGAATTTGCATTAAGCCAGGTCCCAGACATGGGTGGTAACACCTCAATGGAACAAAAGGTATTTGCAGGGATGCTCCTCTACGGTGATCAAAGTTTTCTCTTAACTTTTAGGATCTGTATTATCTTTTAGTAAGATTAAGACCGTTGTACCACTTGCCCTGAAACTATTCAAATGAAACCAAGCATGACTGTAAATCTTATTTGCATTAATTTAGAACATTATATTCTTGACCAGTTTGAGTGAATCCAGTGGAGGGAGGAGATGAAAAGGCACAGATGCATGTGTGAGAGAGGCGTTTCCCGCACCACCCCTCTGTGGGGTGTCCTGAAGATGCCAGTGCATTGTTTGCCTCTCAGGAGATCAAAGTATTCTAGTTTATTTTATCCTTACAGTCTATCTATGAAATTGTGTTTCTAAGACTGTGCAAATGTTACTTACTTTTACATTTTAGATGTTGTCCATCTGTCTAAATGATAAATTATATATACAAATGTACAAAAAAAAGTGGGTATATGTTACGTATTACTTCAGTCCTCTGTTGTATTGACAGCAAGTGGCTAAAAGAAGAAAAATAAATTGGTGAGATGAAAAATGGAGATATGACAATTATGATTTCATGCCCTCAGCTACTACACCCAGAGGACTGTTGGGATGATTTATACTAGCAAATGAGTTAAAATGGCCATAAATGGTGTGAGGACAAAGGCAATATTGCACCTAATCTGAAGTAGTCAGGCGCTAATGCTGTTTTAACCAATCTGCTACTTATTTCAGGTTATTACACAAGTGACAGGCTATTCGTTTGGAGTCTTGTGTCTCTCTTGAGGTTCTGGCACAGCAGAGAGGCGGACTGGCCTGCGGTTTATTGAAATGTGATGATGCTCAGTATGTTCATTTCATGATTTAAAACTGTGGTCAATTGGCCACTTATCTTCCACCACGTGTCTTCATTGTTGCTCTTCTACAAGTGTAAAATAATCGCTGTCTGAAAAGATTCTCTCTGGGAGTTGCTGATAATGCTGGCTATCTCCGATCAGATTTCCGTCTCTTTTGCCTGTTGGCAAGTTACATGTTGATTTCTGAGGCCTGGTTACCGTTAGCTTTGGCCAATGGCACTATATCTGGTAGCTCACCTCGGTGAACTCCTGAAAGGCCTGAGGGAAACAAATTCTGAGCATCGTCATTTTATTTTCCTATTTATGATTCCACGAATGTGCCTCTTGAGAACAAGATGTATGGATAAGCAACTACAACGCTACGCTAATGCCTAAGAATTATTTTGGGCCAGCTTTCCTGCAAGCATAGCGATGGTTCGTTCATTAACGGCTGAACATTTTGGAATAAGCTTTTTTTTTTTCGTTCCCTTCCGTAGCGCCTCTGTGTGTGTGCAGACGTCTCACCGAGTACGAGATGGATTATGGTGAGGAGCTATACCTTGCATTACCATGCATCCTGCATCAGGCTGTTGTCTACATTTTGGAAAGATGGCATTTAAAAACACAGACAAAGACCCAAATGTGCATCCAGCACCAGAGATTGACTAATTGGCATTGGATGAGAAGTTCAGTTTGTGGAAATATGATTAGCAATTGTTTGTATTCAGCAAAAACAGAAACGACCGACACATTCAAAGTCTCTGAGGTAAATGAACATCCAAAAGCACATTTATACTGAGAGAATAGAATGTTTTCTCATGAGGTAATGAACTAATTATATATATATCATTTAGAGCTTATGACTTGTGTCCAAGGAGCTGAAAAAAAAACCCGCTCAATGCGACATAATGGTTTAGCACATCCGTCTGAATATCAGTAATTTCAAAACAATCAGGTACTTATTATGTTGTGATGAAAATCTAATCATTGATTTAATGTACTAAAAGTTTTAGTTCTTTTCATTTACCATTACTAAACTAGTAATGCTAGTTAAGTAAAGTCATGATATATGGAGTACAGATTTGTATTTATTTATTTATTTGAATACATTTTAAGATTTTGTTCATTTACAGCTTATATAATTAATGATAAGTTAATTTATTATTTGTAATAAATATTCTCAATTGTTAATTATTGATTTAATTCATTATATGATTACCAAACAGGGGCGTAGCGTCTGCGTTTGCAGGGTGCACGTGCACATGGACCCGGGTTGATTGCTGTTTTAATTCTCTTTCTTTCATTTGAATTCTTTTTTAGCCATTCTTTCCCTTATACGCCACTGTTACCAATCATTTTAAAATAAACAGTTTTGTATTGCATGTTATGATGAAAATGTAATCACTAATTTAATGTGTTTAAAGTTATTTTCATTAACCATTAGTAAGCTAGTAAAGTTTGCTCAATTAAATTAATAATTTTTCATTTTATATAGAGTACAACATAATTTTTTTTTTAATGAAAGATTGCTTTGCAGATTGATGGTTTCCTTAGGATTTATTTGTTCATTCATTTGTGTGTTTGTTTTAATTTCTTTTTTTTTTTGTACTAGTGTTGGGCATATATCTCTTACTATTGTGTATTCTGCCATGCAGACATAACACAGAGTATAAATAACACAGAGATAAACAAAACCGTAACCGTTCATCATAAATGCATACATCCGTCTCTGACTTGACCTCCCATTTTTAGTCTATACATACAGATAAGACTATGTGGAATTGCTATAGATTGTGGAGGGTTGACCAAATGGGTTTATTAGTAACCAAAGTCATGCATGAGTGAGAGAGTGACCTCAATATCCACTGTTTCCCCTCAGCTACTTCACAGATTCCTATCAGACAGCAGCAAGTCTTTCTGGAATAGTCTACTCTTTTACATCCTCTGTTACTTTCTGGCATTCTAACATTATCTTTTCTCTGTCTCCTTGCTCAGATGGACACAACCGTCTTATGTCTGTTATCAGCGCTGACAGACAGTCTGGGTAACAGCAGCCTTCCATCTTTTTTCTCTCTTACCTTCACACCAGTTCAGTCAGAGACCGTGGAAAAAAGCCCTTATACTGTACACACAGTGTTGGGAGTAACGCTGTAATCTGTGCACTTTCTCAGTAACATAGGAGTGTAACAAAATGGTAACACGCTTTCCACTGGTTTGAACTCAACAAGAAATGTATTGCATATAATCAAGAAAGCATTCTGCTACTAAAGTCATGAGTTTGAATACACAAAACTGTACACAAAAATGTGTACCTTGAGTTGCAGATAAAGGCATCTCTTAAATGCGTAATGTTCTATTCTCAGAAATACATAGATTTTTTTTCTCTCTTTAGTCATGCTGCTGACACATTGTTATAGTTTTCAATTATTGAAGTACTAAAAGAGCTTTTTTGTGTCCCATTTTATTTTTGTAGGTTTGTGAGGGTTGTAGTAGCAAGTCATTAGTACATGTATGTGACAATTTTTTTTTCTTCATTAAAAGGTAATGTATTATAATTTTGGAGAAGGTGTATTCATTTAAACCTACATACAGCAGATCTACTTTACAGTGTATCTTCAAATATCTATAGTGCTCATTACTCTTTATGATGTTCTTGTAGTTCATGCTGCAGTAAAAGCTCGCTCACATAAAAAGAGTATTGCCACCCTCTCGTCATTATCCAGCAGTGTCTGTGGGTTAGTTCTTAATGCATTCAGTGAGCGTGTGCGGACCTTCAAGAAGACATGTTAGAATCTCTATCCCAAAAAGTTGTACACATCAGCAGTGTTGGCCATGAGCAATGTGCATTAAATATTCAGGTCACGTTGAGTTGGGTGAGAGACGGTGGTGGGTTACTGGATTTCAAACATGTCATAGTGTAAATGCGGATATACATTTATGCATTTCGGGCAGGGGGCATTTTATCCGAAAAGTTCACTGTAAAGTTGATTTGCGTACGTATACTAAGAAGAGGCGCATTTTACGCGAGTAGATATGGGGTTCCAGGACAATATATTCTATATAGATGCAAATGAGAGATTTCAGGGATGTCTATGTCTTATGAGGGAGTTTGTGTGTCAAAGATTGATTATAGGGATCATGTACACACGTGTGAAATAAGTAATGGCATAAGTACATCAATACATAAAACTCACTCCATGATAAAAGGATGCAGTGAATTGTGTGTTCGTTACAAGAGGAAAGCACTGTCAAGAAGGGGAGGGGATGCGGACACCAGTGAGAGGCAGCAAGTGAATAGTCAGTTCTTGAGTTTCATGTGTTGGAAGCAGGAAAAATGGTCAAGCTAAAATAACTTAGTGACTTTAACATGGGCCAAATAGTGGTGGCTCACATGTCACAGTGTCTCCAAAATGGCAAGTATTGTGGGGTCCTCCCGGTATGCAGGGGTTAGTACCTACCAAAAATTGTTTAAGGAAGGACAACCTGTGAACCGGAGTCAAGAGTCTCGAAGACCAGAGGGTACGAAGGCTAGTCCATCTTGTCTGATTACACAGAAGAGCTACTGTAGTTCAAATTGCTGAAAAAGTTAAAGCTGGCCATGATAGAAAGATGACAGAACACACAATACATCATATGGGTCTTTGTAGCCACAGACTGGTCAGAGTGCCATGATGACCCCTGTAGGATATCAGACCAAATCAGACAATCTAAGAATTGATCAAAAATATGGTAGAAACATGAGGAGCCGAATTCCACAGAAAAGCAGACGACAACAGGGTGTCCATAAATCAGATCCTAGCACTAGCAAGTCTGAAGCAAGCCTAACCAACTCTTTCACAGAACAGTTTTCAACATTAACACAAAAGAACACATTGACAATTCCAAGGAGATTGTAAATTTTGGGGCAAGTTATCAAGAATAAAGGTCAAAAGAGCAGGCACAGCCGGACCGCCAGAATGGAAATCAGGTGATAGTGATCGCAAGACCATGACTACACATGAGAGAGTGCTTGCTCCCCCACTGACACGACAGAGAACAGACTAAAACCATTCCATACAGGACCATTTAACCTCGTTGGTTTTCACGACCGTACCTTACCTTCACAGGAAACAAGTCATTATGGCACGGAAACTGCTTTACATGGAAACTAAATGATAACTAAAGGATCATAGGCAACTAATCATTGCTAGTAGATACTATTATCCTATATGTATGAAAACCTACATTGGACGTATCGGTCTTAATAATTTATTGGAATGTATTGAAATAACTATTGAATAGCTTAAGTGGTCATATTCATGCTTGGTATGTGTGTGTTTGAATTTTCATGCTTGAAACGTTTATTCTAATAATTTAGTTGTCAAATGTATCATATTCTTATTATAAGAAATCATGTCCAAAATGTACACTCTGCCAGAGCGGGAAAAACGCGGATAATGTGAATAATGTAGATAACAGTTGATTTATGAATGGGGGAGGAGGAATATACAACACCCCGAGCAAACACGACATCTAATTGGTCAAAACACCATTTGGGGTGTGTTAAACAGCCTGGTTTAAATACTCAGGACACCATCAAACTTTAGCTTTTTGTCTCTCTCTCGCGCTCTTCCTTCTTGCCTTTTCGAGCCTTGTTGTTTTTTTTTAATCATGCTTCTTTAGTTTTGAGCGTGCTCTGGCTTACACGCCAGCTCCTCCAAAACCATGAGGAGAAACGCCACCTAGTCTCGTCAAACTTTACATCTATTTCTTTACTTTAGTTTATTTTAATTTCTGTTGAGAGTTTCGTGTTTCGAGTTAAGTTTTGCCTAACGCCGCATCTCCGAAAGAGTGCTGTCTAAAACTTCAACTGCAGACCACAGCTCCGCGTCGCCAGCCAACGCCCAACCACTGGCTTCCCAAGACTGAACCTCCAGCCAATCAGAAAAGCGGGAAACCCCTTTCGGCAACCAGACAAGGAAGGGAACCACGCACACAGGAAAGCAAGTACCCCAGATTCTACTGAACTGGTGCATTTAATATAAATTTGAACCTCATTGAGGGACTCAATGCGAGGGTTAATTAAGTGATTGATGGTTGTTAAGATCTATGCAATTGCACATATTGCTATAAACTTGGATTTCACATTTTCATTCTCTTAAACTAATTATTTCCGCACTTTCTCTCTTTCTGCAACTTGTGAATGCATGTTCATGTGTTAGATTAGTTTATATATCTTAGATTTATCCAATAAAGCCTTAATTATATTGAAAAGAGAAGTATCTTGTATTTTCTGCTCACAAGTTAATGTCTTAAACTGCCGATCTTGTTACATATGCTAATTAATAGTGTTTTCACTATATTTTGGAAATAAATATCCATTGCAGAATTGATGTCATACGGCTCGTTCACTGACTCGCTGGCCGTCTCAGTGAGCTGAGGAATAACTGACAGGGTACAACGTCAAACAGGTGAATTCTGGTGCCGTACATTTCCCTTACGGCATATGTACCTTGTAGCGCCAATTGACTCAGACAAACCGTGTTTTCCCCGTGTAACCCCTCGTTTCACCAGCCAGAGCAAAGTGGGCATTGGGAGTATCAGAACGCAGAGGGAAAGCCAAATGAGAAGAAGGAGAGGTGATAGACCCGGACCAGCTGATGAATTCACAGTCTCGTGTACAGATGTCAGGGTGAGGTGGTGTGGATCGGGTACGTGGGTGCAACATGGTACACCGGGGGAGAGAGTGGCAGGGTATTATCGGCAGGGATGAACTATGGCACCGGGGTGTTCAAATCCTGGCTCTGGAGGACCAATATCTGCAGAGTTTGCTTCAACAGCGCCAACACACTTGCCGGAGGTTACCGTTCGTGAGTCTGATTATTCTTGTTTTCTTTGTTTTCAGGTGTGTTATTTAGGGTTGGGCGTAAACTCGCAGGAAACGTTTGGAAAACCCTGCGCGAGTTACTGGGAGATGAAGGCAGGATGGAGATATGAGGCAGTGGTTTGCGGGAAGCCCTGGGTCCTGGCATCCTATGGGATGTTACGTAACATCGTAACACCTACAAAACGATGTTTTACGATCAAGTACCTTGTCATGACAATGGTGTTCCTACTGGCATTGGGGTTGCATCTTTCAGGCTCGCAGGAATGACTGCACCCTGCCACACTGCAAAAGTGTTCAGGAATGGACGAGGTACATTACAAAGAGTTCCAAGGTGTTGCCTGGCGCCTACCCAACATTCTGACAATTCGAGTGTGAGCATCTATGGGAGTTCTGGAAATCATAACTCCTAATCAGATGGAAATACGACCAAAACTTGCAGGACTTCAAACGGAATTGCTGCCCAATGTCTTGGTGAGAAGAGTACCACTGGTACATGTTCTGACGGTCATCGCCCAAAGCATCAGAGAGGGTTTTTTAGGGACGCCATGAAGACGGCGGATAGAGCAGGCGTAATGCTGAACTTTTGTAACCACGACAACAGGGCGTAGTTCGTTGGGAGTCTAAGTGTCTCTCTTGGGTTCTGGCACAACAGCGAGAGCAAGACTGGGCTGCGGTTTAATTGAAAGTGATGATGCTAGTAATGTGTGTAATAGTTGTATCGATCAGGTTGGTATCAAATCGTGGGTGCAAAATTGACGAGCTCTACTTAGGGGCGTATCCACCACCTGTCTTCATTGTTGCTCTTCTACAAGTGTAAAATAATCGCTGTCTGAAAAGATTCTCTCTGGGAGTTGCTGATAATGCTGGCTATCTCCGATCAGATTTCCGTCTCTTTTGCCTGTTGGCAAGTTACATGTTGATTTCTGAGGCCTGGTTACCGTTAGCTTTGGGCAATGGCACTATATCTGGTAGCTCACCTCAGTGAACTCCTGAAAGGCCTGAGGGAAACAAATTCTGAGCATCGTCATTTTATTTTTCTATTTATGATTCCACGAATGTGCCTCTTGAGAACAAGATGTATGGATAAGCAACTACAACGCTACGCTAATGCCTAAGAATTATTTTGGGCCAGCTTTCCTGCAAGCATAGCGATGGTTCGTTCATTAACGGCTGAACATTTTGGAATAAGCTTTTTTTTTTTCGTTCCCTTCCGTAGCGCCTTTTTGTGTGTGCAGACGTCTCACCGAGTATGAGATGGATTATGGTGAGGAGCTATACCTTGCATTACCATGCATCCTGCATCAGGCTGTTGTCTACATTTTGGAAAGATGGCATTTAAAAACACAGACAAAGACCCAAATGTGCATCCAGCACCAGAGATTGACTAATTGGCATTGGATGAGAAGTTCAGTTTGTGGAAATATGATTAGCAATTGTTTGTATTCAGCAAAAACAGAAACGACCGACACATTCAAAGTCTCTGAGGTAAATGAACATCCAAAAGCACATTTATACTGAGAGAATTTAATGTTTTCTCATGAGGTAATGAACTAATTATATATATATCATTTAGAGCTTATGACTTGTGTCCAAGGAGCTGAAAAAAAACCCCGCTCAATGCGACATAATGGTTTAGCACATCCGTCTGAATATCAGTAATTTCAAAACAAACAGGTACTTATTATGTTGTGATGAAAATCTAATCATTGATTTAATGTACTAAAAGTTTTAGTTCTTTTCATTTACCATTACTAAACTAGTAATGCTAGTTAAGTAAAGTCATGATATATGGAGTACAGATTTGTATTTATTTATTTATTTGAATACATTTTAAAGATTTTGTTCATTTACAGCTTATATAATTAATGATAAGTTAATTTATTATTTGTAATAAATATTCTCAATTGTTAATTATTGATTTAATTCATTATATGATTACCAAACAGGGGCGTAGCGTCTGGGTTTGCAGGGTGCACGTGCACATGGACCCGGGTTGATTGCTGTTTTAATTCTCTTTCTTTCATTTGAATTATTTTTTTAGCCATTCTTTCCCTTACCGTGTCATGACATATCATTTATTTATTTCACTTATTCAATTTGTAATTATAGGGATTGATGCTTATAATTTATTAGGTTTGCTAGAAAAACACTCGGGTCTGAATGCTCCAAGTCACCTGATAACCCATTTCACATTGTTAGTTTTACTTCAAACTCAAGGTCGTCCAGAGAGCCAGTGATTTTGGTATCTTTTAACAAATTTAATGTGTTTTCCTGGCCACGGTCAACACAATTATGATAATTTGTAAGTTCTTAGAGAGGTAATTATTATGAGTAAGCTATGAGCTAGGTAGCAAGCAAGGATCTTTTTGGCATAGTTTTAACCTTGAAATTATATGAGCCAAGAAACTTCTTGTTTATAAATGAAACATGAATTTTTTTGGCTAATCTAGATTACATAAAAAATAACTAAAACATACACACACATACATACAAAAGTTCAAGGAAATTAGTTGACGGAGTTGAATTAAGTTTTCAAAGTCCTAACTCGTTTTTCGAGTGGTTTTAAATTCAGCCTAGAGAATTTGCCAAGCAGAGAATCGGTCTTAATTTTACTGCTTAAATTAATTCTACACCAGTTCAGCTGAGTTGAATATTTTGTTCGTTACTTGCGTTCTTTGGCTTGACAGCTGAAAACAGAGGTGATTCAGTCGCTGTAGCGGGCTTCCTGGATGTCTGTTGAGGGAAATTCCTTCGCTGATTGGCTGTTGCTTTGACGGCGGAATGACGTATGGGTGACGTCCTTTCGGGGAAACCCTCTTGGAGTGGTTGGTTGCCGGTTTACAGAAGAGGCTTCAGCAGTCCTGCTAAAAACCTGAGTTTGCAAGACTTTGTGTTCTGCAGAGTTACGAAGCTTCAACCGAAGTGTTTGAGTTCTTAGATGGTCTCACTTGTGCGATGTTACGGCGTGGGAGCGCTTTGTCGCGCTCACCAAGGTGAAAGCCAACTTTCTTTTGAGTGAGAGTGCGAGCCCGAGCATAAGACAGCGCGAGAGGGCTTTGTGTCCAATTTTAAGCAGACTGACTTTTGTCCAGCCCACAGGTCGCTTGTCCAATCAGATGGTGGCATGTTGCATGCTGTTGTGGAGAGCACTTCTGCACGTTTATAATCTTTCTGAATAACCGTATTGCACCACGAGAATAATACAAAATAAAACTTTGCATAACACCAATGTTTTGTGAATAAAACAAGCTTTCATTCAAGCTCCAACAACAGGTATTTTGCATACACAGTAATCATAATAACTAAAAAGAAAAGTTATAAGGCAAAGATTAAAATATCATGGTTTCAATAACACAACACACACATATAAGGACATAAAACACTATTATTGTGAATAAGTTGCTCCAATACTTTCAAATGATTGTCTTATGAATTGTCTGTGTACGTTCTGTTTCTTTGTCTGTGACACAAGAAAGTAAGGGTTTCGGTCATGCAGGAAAAAAGGTGGTTAACCATGGGATAGTCATGTGGCGTCACGCTATATATCCTGTGCTTGCCTGAGGGCATAATTTAATTCTTTTCCTGTTCTGGACATAATGGTTCCATCCATTGGTGGGTCCCAAGAAATGGGGTTTCTATAGGTTGTGAATGAACTCTTTCAGTTCTTGATACCAAGAAAGCTTTGTCGTCTTCTGATCGAATTATTTTCGATCTCATGAGTAGATGAGTTTTCCATACTGACAGGAAATCAACCAAGATTATGGGATTCATGTGCTGGGTGATTTAGCAAACTTTGTGAGTGCTGATATCAGTGTCTGCTCATATTTAAGAAATCCCTACATACGCCACTGTTACCAATCATTTTAAAATAAACAGTTTCGTATTGCATGCTATGATGAAAATGTAATCACTAATTTAATGTTTAAAGTTATTTTCATCAACCATTAGTAAGCTAGTAAAGTTTGCTAAATTAAATTAATCATTTTTCATTTTATATAGAGTACAACATAATTTTTTTTAAATGAAAGATTGCTTTGCAGATTGATGGTTTCCATAGGATTTATTTGTTCAATCATTTGTGTGTTTGTTTTAATTTCTTTTTTTTTTTGTACTAGTGTTGGGCATATATCTCTTACTATTGTGTAATCTGCCATGCAGACATAACACAGAGTATAAATAACACAGAGATAAACAAAACCGTAACCGTTCATCATAAATGCATACATCCGTCTCTGACTTGACCTCCCATTTTTTGTCTATACATACAGATAAGACTATGTGGAATTGCTATAGATTGTGGAGGGTTGACCAAATGGGTTTATTAGTAACCAAAGTCATGGATGAGTGAGAGAGTGGCCTCATGGCAAGTATTGTGGGGTCCTCCCGGTATGCAGGGGTTAGTACCTACCAAAAATTGTTTAAGGAAGGACAACCTGTGAACCGGAGTCAAGAGTCTCGAAGACCAGAGGGTACGAAGGCTAGTCCATCTTGTCTGATTACACAGAAGAGCTACTGTAGCTCGAACTGCTGAAAAA